>JAHWFO010022496.1:3771107-3791777 GCA_023313115.1 Rhysida immarginata
TTAAGAAAACAAAATCTCGAAAAAGATTTTCGATCTCGATGGCATACGAGATAAGTGACCATGCTTAATATGTGCATCTGACAAATGTGCGTTGCATAATTCTCTATACAATTTCCATTTCATCTACTATTGTTCTCCGTTTCTTACTATACCTTTAAAAACCTAAAAGTGTTATTTAAAAGTCAGGTTCGGTTAGATTAGGTTCATGTTTAATCACGGAAATCCCGTTGTTTAAAGCGTTATTTGATATGAAATATTGTTTATTTGGTAAATAGCCAACCCGACCCAACCTAACCTAAACCTAATGTAACTTAACCTAACCTAAACATAACCTGACCTAACCTAACCTAACTAAACTAAACTAACCTAACCTAACCTCACCTAACCTAACTTAACCTCACCTAACCTAACCTAATTAATTCAATTTTTTCATTTGTTGTAAACAATGAAAGTTGGTTTGTCAGCCCTCGTTTGATGACGCAAGTAGCAGGCAGCGAACAGGCGTTGGTCCCCCAGTTTAAAAAATTCTGGCTACGCCCCTGGGACAGTGTGGATTTTATGACTAATCGCAATGTTTATTTTCAAGCAAGCCACATTAGGTTGCTCAATGAACCATCTAATCATTTATTCTGCAGATCAATCTCGCTTCAATCTTCAATCAGTCAGATTTTGCATTCGGCACTTCCTCAGAAGTAAGTCAGAAAATCGTCATAGGTCACATGACCTAGTCAGATCTGACTCAGTCAGATTTGAGTTGTTGAAAACACCAAATATCTACCGTAAACATCAATGCCAACGGGCCTAGCCAGATGATGAGGCCGAAGCCGGTTATCATCAACAAAGTGAAAATCCCACGTATCACCCAGTTTCTCCATCTGCGTCATTCGTCAAAGCAAAACATTAAAAATAAGCAATGAAAATAAGTTATTAATTATGAGTAAGTATAATCAACAAATGAGAATCTTGTACTTTTGAGGGAGGCTAGACAAGGCTTGATCGAGCACTTCAGAGGTCTTATCCGTGCCTTGAGGTATTTCTTTGGACAGTTCTTCTACATATTTGTCTTCTGGAAGTTTGTCGTCATCCGAATCGACAGTGTCGGCCTTGCTGTCGTCTTTAAGGCTCTTCTCTTCTTTCTCGTCTTTTTCGTTTTTATCTTCAGGAATGTCAGTGAGCTAAACATTCAAAACAAGAACACGCCCATCATCAAAGCTGGGACTCATGAAAAAAAATTGTTAAAACCTTAATAATTACAAATGGCTCGAAATCCATTCAATATTCTTTTCTATTTGGATTCCCATTGAGTATGAAACTGGAAATAATTTTATTTTTCATTTATTTATTTATTTGTTTGTTTATTTATTTAATGAGCGCTAGCGAAGGAGGCGATCGTGTATGTATTCAAGCGAAATGTCATGTTGTCGAGCCTTCACGTGTGTTTCGTTCGCTAATCCTGCTTGTTCATCGTCTCTTCCATCCTGCCTCGAAATAGGGGACAATACAATTATTTATTTACGTTAAAACACCGACATCTGCATTGCGATTATCTTTTCCCTGAACACACAGGCATCTTAACACATGAGAGACGCGAGGAAGAGGGGGAGAAATAAAATACTGTGTTTGAATGGGCTACTACCTGATCTGGCAAACTGTTATATTTTCCATCGGTGCTCGGCAATCTCTTGCGTAGTTCTGACATTCTACTGAGCTGTCTTTCTAGTGGTCTCCGATGTGTCGAATTTCCCAATGGCACGGAAACAGTTTGAATTTAAACGGATAGGGGAGTTTTTCGCAGGTTATGGCGGTGATGTTAACATCACCATTCGCTGACGGAGCTCGAGTGTTGTTAAACCAATCGATTTTGCGCTGGGAGTGTTACGAGACGAGCGGATGGGAGCCAACGCGAGGCTTCGCACTGCAGCGCTTGAAACATTTGGTTTCGTAGCGAAGCGTTTTGTTCGTTAGACTCTCAGTTTCGTTTCTTATTTCGCATATAGCAATTTCAATGATACATACAAAAAAATAAATAAATAAATAAATAAATAAATAAATAAATAAATAAATAAATAAATAAATAAATTTAAAAAATATGAATGAAATAAAAATCAGACATATTTTCGTGAACAAAGAAGAGAATAAAATAAAATTCTCATTGAATTTAAAAGCTATTTATTCTTTTAAAATAATTGGTTTCCTTTTTTGATATTATACTATTCCTGAAGATAATATTGATTATTTAAATATTTATGATATTTTATTATTACAGTTTTACAAATTGGTTTCATACAGTTTTACATGAATTTCATACATTTCTAAATAGATTTAATACATTTTTAATGTATTTAATACGATTTTAAATAAATATTTTTGAAAAAGAAAAATTTGACAAGCAGCGATATTTTTTATTTATTTATTTATTTATTTATTTATTTTTGAGTGGGAAGGGAGATTTTTTTTTTAATTTTTTAATTAATTAAAATTATTTAGAAAAAAAAATAATAATTTACAAAATTTACAAAATCTCCAAATTACACTTCATACATATTATTATTTATTTATTTATTTATTTATTTATTTATTAAGCGCCGAAAGGCATAAAAACAATCACAAATCACATTATACCCGACACAAACTCATAAAAATTTAAAACGTTTCCTGATTATACTTAATATAACATTTAAGCTTACTATTGAAGTGAGTACATGAATATTGACAATTACTATGCATACAAACATCGACAACAACAACAACATCACGCTCCTAACCTACAGAAAGGCTGGGCAACACACGAATAGGAAAAAAAATCGGATCAACCAAATCATACATCGCTAATCAATCAGCGCCACACATTCCGGTCTCTACACACCATCCCAGCTTCTTCCACGGTCACTCTCTTCTTCATGCAAGCACGTCTCTTGTTCAGGGGTTTGGTAATCACCCGACAGTTCACCACCCGATGGTTAAACACCGACATTTAATCACTTGCCATTTAATCACCGGACACATAATCACGTGATTGTTTAATCACCGACGTCTAACCACCAAAAAATACTGCTGGATTTTGAAAGAGCAGCATTTCCCAATGCAAATATTATGGGATGCTATTTTCACCTTAGTCAAAGCGTCATTCGTAAAGTTAATGAAAGTGGTATGCAAGTTGACTACGAATCAGATGACGACTTAAGAATGGCCATTCGTTGTTTATGGCAGGCCCGTAGCCAGAGGGGGGTCGACGACCAACCCAATACGGAAAAAGGTCCGAGTCAGTGGAATTTTTGAAAGAAGGGCCGACTCAGTGGAATTTTTGAAAATCGATCCTGGCAACGGCCCTGTATGGTAACTTCAGCAGATGTTACTGAAGCTTTCCTTATGCTAGCTGACAAAATGCCAGAGCTTTGAACACACGTATAGGCTATTCGAGGCAGGCGGCGAGCAGGATATGGTGAACATTACACTCCCGCCATCTTCCCAATTGAAACGTGGAACCATTTTGAAACAGCATCAGAAGGAATAGCCAGAACTACAAACACTGTTGGGGGTTGGCATTATGGATTGTAGGCACTTTTTCAATGCTACCATCCGACACTATGGGCTTTTATGAAAGGAATCGAGAAGGATATACAAATGCAACGAACGGCATTTTTGCAAGGCATCGCAGGTTCACAACCAACTGTGCAAAAAGATATCGGGTACATTAAACAACATCGTCTAACATCGGTTGGTTAGACGTCGGTGATTAAACAGTCACGTGATTATGTAAATGGCAAGTGATTAAATGTCGGTGTTTAACCGTCGGGTGGTGAACTGTCGGGTGATTAAGTGTCCGTACACCTGTTCAGGCTCTCAAACCCATATAGATTCAGATATTCATCCACCTGCTCTCTCCACTCTTTCCTCGGTCTCCCTCTTCCTCGCCCACCATCAACAATATCAATATCCAGTCGTTTCGTCAGTCGTTCCTCATTCATGCGTTCCATATGTCCAAACCACCTCAACGTTGACTTTGCCACAAACATCGACAATTGCTCTAAATTCATAGGGCAAGGCATTCCAAGTTTTAACAGAATTAAAAGGGGGGGAAAAAGAGTCTAAATAGGTACTGATTTTAGTTGTAATCTCAAGTTTATACCGCCTCGTAGATCTATAATCAGAACTACACGCATAATACACTCGTAAATCATGAAAAGGATGGTTCACATTTCGCAGACAAGCTGCAATTTCTTTTAATCTAGAATACCACACCAGAGCCGGCCAGGTGGCCGAGAAGGCATAGGCTTTCTAGTTCTCGTAGTCCACCTGGTCGTGGGTTCGAATCCCGCCGTGGGCATGGATGTTTGTGTTTGTCCTGGGCTTATGTTTGAGCTTAGTAGTCGACGCCAAAAATTCTAATAAACCAACCAACCAACCACACAGAGAATCAAATCAAAAGATATTATTTTCTTCCAATAGCCTATTCTCTTTTCATTGTTATTGATTACATTATCCATGCAGTTAATAAAGGTCAATCTTGTTTCTTAATAAACACTGACATATCAACAGCTTTCGATACCATTCAAAGGTACATTAACTCAGATGGGGGTTGACCAAATAACCCTGAAGCTCATGCGGAATTATTTTTCCAATAGAATCAATTACATTGATTATGATAGCAAGTCGATTGAACATCAATCCACGCTAGTACTGATGCAGGGCTCACCTATGGCTACTGTATTGTATGCAGCATCTACCGCTGCACAGTGCGGCTGACTGCCAAAAAGCTGGCCAAAATTCGAAAATTCAAGTAATTCACTTCAAAATGGAATCTTAGGGGTTTTTGGGGTCGCTGATTACAAATTTTATGTCAAATGTACGGAAATTCACCCCCTTCACCCCTAATCGACCACCCCCTGGGGTATAATATCATGTATTATTTATCATAATCAAGTTACATATCGTTTTTGAGGGTTTTGGGGTCGCTGATTACGAATTTTCTGTCAGAATTATAAAATTCGAAATGGCAAATACAAGATGGCGTCACCCAGGGCGTTTTAAACCCCAAGCGAGCCAACCTCACATAAGTCAGAGCCTTGAACTCGAAACAATGAAATCGAAAACAACAATTTTCAAATTATCATAAAATTTTTTATTACAATTAAGAATTATACATAATATATAAAACAAGTGATTAAATTATAGTATAATATGATAATATCGATTGAAGTAAAGTACATAAAAAAATAATATTACATTAAGAAATTTCCGTTGTCCTCAAGATCATTAACATCTATATCGGTTTCCGACTCAGAGGCTGAGCTGCTATCTACACTTTCTTGCTCTGTTTTTTCTCTACTGACAGATGGGGACGATAATAAATTAACAGCCTCTGCGGATAGAGATTTTAGCGGTTTAGTTGGCAATTTTCGACAACTCGAAATATAAGGATCAGAGGCTACTAAAAATCGTTTGAAAACATCCTCCATTGTCTTCTGTCTGTAATTCTTTCTAGCAAAGCTGAGGCGATAGATAGAATAAAATTTATTGCAGGCCTCCTGTGCATCTTCTGACCTACGGAAATTTCAATAAGATTAAATTTTTGACTGGGAGGTTTGGCAAAGCATCCTTTGAAAAAAACCCATAACAATTCAAGTGGCAGGAGGTGGCAGCTGAATTTTGGCTTAATCGATAGTTAATACTTTTCCAAGTAACCTCCAAAAGGTTAGAAGACAGCATTCGACAGCGTTTTATTGTCATTTGATTTGAAAACTCAAATTTTATTGGAAAAAAACGAAAAAAAGTACCCTTATTATTGTGCTGCTAAAAATTTTCTGTCAAAGAAATGACATTTACAAAATTTTTTACGTATTTTACTAACCTTCAAACGTAAATTCCATTTGGTTTTATTAGATTTTCTTTGCTGCACGCGCTTTCACACGTTTAAAGGTTTTGCCGAATAACTACACCAATAGTGCGCTTGAAAAAAGGACAAACTCCAACTGAAAATAAAGAAAGAATTTGGGGTATAGGACGTTACTCTTAACCATTTTTAATTCTTATAGGATCCCTCTAGCCAACTGCATGCTAAAAAAATCTTATCTAGACACTTTTATTTTTCGAGTTTTGGCCAGCTGTTTGGCAATCGGCCGCACTGTGCGCTGAGATTTTCGGTTTACCTTTACATTGCAACATTGCATCGTTTGTGGACGACAACTTTTTGTATGTTGCCTTTCCGCCGTCTGAATATAATATTATAAATAATCTTGTATATCATGATATTCACACCTTAAAAACCTTGTATTCCGCTCACGGATTAAATTTCAATGATACCAAAACTACGACACTTTTATTGAATAGCAAAAATCCGAGTCCACCCAACTCCTGTAAAATATTAGGCCTAGTATTGGATTCTAATCTAACATTTAAGCAAACTATTGAAGCCTTATTACTTCAGTTAAATCGTTTGAAATTTTTATTTGTTAATCTTAGGAAGATACTAACGAAAAAGGAAATGGTTAAATTAACAAAAACCATTTTAGTTCCAACGATTGAATATGGGGTCTTATTTTGGTCGTCTGCTTCCAAAATTGCTATTTCGAGAATTGTTGTAGCTTATAATAACTTAATACGTACAGCTTTAGCACTCTATAAATATTCGTCTATTTCCCAAATATGTCACACGAATGATATTCCAACTTTACAGGGTATTATCATTACTTCTCGACTTAAAGAATGTTATCGTGCATTGTCCGATATTAATCATCCGTTACATTATATTAAAGAATGGTTGCTAGATGACTCTAATATTCGATCCACCTAAGATAACCTATTCTCCCGACCTGAATTTCTGGAACCAATGCCTTGCGGTGCGTTCATTCACAGCATCATCCTCAAACGCAAGACACATTCGGCGGCTTGATGTTACTGTTGTTGACAAGCCCACCTTGAAGTCATAGAGCAAACAACACCTAACCATCTCCTGCGATACCTCCATTTGTCTTCACTTCTGCACGAGATGTGATTGATGTGAATGCCCAACAGCCCTGTATTTATACACGCTAACCTTCCTGCTCCCCCCTGACAGATTTTGGACCATACTATACATCATTTGCATATCTTCTATCATTTCCTTTTATGGTAACATAAAAACGGCAAGAAATTTTGTGGTTACCTAGTAGTTTGGAGGCAACAGCACGAAGCGACGGACCCTTCCAGTCTGTTTGCACTGTTCAGGCTGGTGGAGGCTCTGTAATGGTTTGGGGAATGTTTTCCTGCCATACCATTAGTCAGGGGTATCTCAACATTGTTGCCGACCACGATCTTACTGCGTTTTCCCCATTGGAAGGATACTTCCAGCAGGATAATGCTCCGTGTCACAAGGCTCGCATCGTCATGGAAGGTTCCAGGAGCACGATAATGAATTCAACTTACATCTTTGGGATGACCTGGAACGGGTTATTCGAGGTATGGATCCAACACCATCCAATAAGCATCATCTAGGAGCAGTTGTTGCATCCGCATGGTCAAGCATCACGGAACAATGCTTCCAGCGGCAAATTCGTGCTGTTATAGCTGCTAGTGGTGGCGCAATACTGTATTAGGAGGCTTTTCCTAATAAACTAGCCACTCAGTGTAATTCCGAATTTAACTCAAAAAATGCGGAAATTATGAAGGGGGCGAACGGATGGACGGACAACATGACAATTATAACTTAACATAGCAAAAGTATTTAGGTATAAAAAATTTTGCACTTGTTTTTATAAAAAAAAATTGTTAACATTTTTAACATAATCAGAAGAGTTCAATGTAGAAGAGGGACTACATCAAGATTCAGTACTATGGCTTTGACCTGGTTTTGGGTGGTTTGGTGAGAGAGGTCAAGAGTGAGGCACCTTGGAGCATGATGTTCGCCGATGACATAGTCCTATGTGACACAAATCATCACAGACTGGAGCAGAGACTGGAGGAAAGCATTAGAGGAAAGGATAATGAGAATTAGTAGGACAAAGGCAGAGTGAGTATCAAAAGAAGAAACATCCATTCGACTTCAGAATGAACTGTTACCATCAGTGGAGAATTTTAAGTATCTGGGATCAATCCTGAGTGCAAATGGAGAAAGGGAGGCTGAATTATCTCATAGAATGCAATGTGCAAGGCTAAACTAGAGGAAAATGAGTGCAGTTTTATGTGACAAAAAAGTGAGCTACAGATTGAAGGAAGGGGCAGGCTTCGATGGATGTGTGGTGTAACCTTATGTTGCCATAAGATCCATTTATTACTATTAAAACTTTCAATTCTAATATATGGCATGTAATATATCAAACAACTTGTAACAACATGTAATGAGTGAATATAACAAGTAAATATTGATAATATTTATTAGTTTAGTAGTACGTTAAGGAAGAACAGGTCTAAGAATGAACTCATTAGAGGAAGTGTCAATGAAGTTGAAGCTTCCAGGAAAGAGAAGAGTTAGGTTAGGTTAGGTTAGGTCAGGTCAGGTTTGGAGGCTCATGTTGAAATGGATGGAAAAGGTGAATGAAGATCTCCGGGAGAGAGGATGGCCAAAAAGGGAAGCCCTAAACCGTGAAAGGTGGAAGAAAAGAATTACGGAAAGCAATGCTGACCTCATATAAAAATAGGAAAAAAGCTCAGATAAAGAAGAATACATTTTACAATTCAAATGTATATTATCAGCATGTCTACTTATTAATGGTATATAATAACTCATAGTTCTTAATCAAGCTTAAGTTATTTTCCATAAACTCTGCAGACTCTGTACAACAAAACTGTATCATCAGCAAACCAAAAATTGTAATATGGGCCTGCAAACCAATATCCCTCATTTACAAATTGGTTTCATACAATTTTAAATGAATTTCAAACATTTTTAAATAATTAAATCTATTTAGAAATGTATGAAATTCATGTAAAACTGTAAATTCCTGATAATATTAATCATCAAATCCTTAAATTCCAACAAATTTTCGTTTTAAGTGAAAATAAATTTTTTATCATTTATGTAGAGGAAAAAAATGGTTTCATTCAATCTCAGCTTATTTATGGCTTCCCTAGACCTTTATCTCATTAACGAGCAGAGTCCTTTTTTAAGTCATATTTTGAAAAAAAAATATTGATTTTAGAAATATTTTATTAGCTGAAGTGTTTGTTTTTTTTAAAAAAATCATACAATATTCTTTATCATTGAATGAACATGAAATTTAATCAATTACTTCTTATTAATTCAATAATGTAAAAAAACTTAAAAAAGTAAAATAATATAAATAACATTAAAGATGAAAAAGTCCACAGTAGTCACAATTTTGGGGTTTAGATGATGTCCAATATTGATGTGTAGATTTCGCTGATGATTTCCAAGATAATATTTTGCAGAATATGAATTTGAACTGATTTTTAAGGTTGAATTCGGAAATTTGATGTTGAAGTTGAATAATTCAAAGTAGAGTTGGGACCAGATGACGTAGGCCTTAAAAACGTTTTCAGGGGGCTTGAAAAGTGATTTTCATCATCATTATTATTCATATTAGCTATCCCCGCGAAGATCATTGAAACACATACTGATGTCGTTTTTTTATAATTTATAAATATCCTCCAATAATCAAAAGTATAAAAAAATCAAGAAAGCAACTTAAAGAAGATAAAAGAAAGACAAAAAGAAAAAGAAAGAAGATAGAAGAAAAATATCAATTCCCTCGGAATCTTCGTGACTGATCGGGATCAAAAGTACCTAAATGTTGACCCAAACCAAATTAAGTTTCATTAAAATCCAACCAGTGGTTTTTGTGTGATGCGTGTACAAGCAAACAGACAGGCAATAAATTTATTTTATGTATAGATAGAAGAAGATATATTATATTATATTATATTACTTATTTCTTTAAACATTTTACATCATTGAATTAATATAGGGTTGCCACCCGTACTTTAATGTAAAATATTGTATGTTATTGTAGATGAATGTATATATTTTTGAGACTACTGTGAAACTCTTCCCGTTTCATGCATTTCGGAATAAACATAAGCTCTTCAGCCATCTTCAACCAGAAAAATGGTTGATTTCAGTACTACAAACTGGCTATATTCACTAAATAACTTTAGTTTGGAGAAAATTTGATGACACATCCAAACGCTACAATATTACACATATTCACACATAATAGAATATTTGATTTATTGGCTATTTTATTTTGGTTCTTGATATATTCGTTATAAGTGATATATTTGAAATGCAACCTATTTCATCAAAATACGCAATTACTTTTGGTTTATCCTATATTATTAACGTATTTTGTTTCAAAAGTTCCCTCTTAAACACTAGATAATGAAGCGCATACGTGAATCTTTCAGTTTATAAAGAAAAATGAACATTGATATTGACTTTTGAACAGTTTCTTTTATGGACTTTACTCAGAAACATCATTAATTCAAAGACAGATGACCAAGAACGTTTCATGCACAAAAAAGTAAATGTAACTTCTGTCTATTCCGCCACTTCAGCATTTGTTGAAAGAGTTTTGTCTTTAGAGTTGTAAAAATCAAGCGGCGAGAAGAAAGAAACAAAGCTTTAATTATTTGATAAAACACAAACTACAGTCGAACCTCGATGTCTACAAAAAATTTTATTTCCCTGCATTTTCACTCTTAATTCAATATAATTTGCCCTCGTTACCTGAAGATTTTTTCTTGGAAAACCTCGCTATGTCGAATTTTGACTTTGTGTGCCATCATAATAAAAAGCATTTACAAACATTAAAATTACACGATTCTCGTGCGTTAAGAAAACAAAATCTCGAAAGAGATTTTCAATCACGTTCGCGTACCAGATAAGTGACCATGCTTAATTTGTGCATTTGAGAAGTGTACGTTGCATAATTCTCTATACACTTTCCATTTCATTTACTATTGATCTCCGTTTCTTACTATAACTTTAAAAACCTAAAAGTCTTATTTAAAAGTTAGGTTCGGTTAGATTAGGTTCATTTTTAATCACAGAACTCCCGTTGTTTACAGCGATATTTAATATGAAATATTGTTTGATTGGTAAATAGCCAATCCGACCCAACCTAAACTAAACCTAATGTAATCTAACTTAACTAAACCCAAACTAACCCAAACATAACGTAACATAACCCAATCTAAACTTAATCAAGACTAAACCTAATGTAACCTAGCCTAACCTAACCTGAACCTAACCTAAACCTAACCTAACCTAACCTAACCTAACCTAAACCTAACATAACCTAAGCTAACGTACCTAACCTAACCTAACCTAACCTAACCTAACCTAACTGAACATAACCTAACCTAACCTGACCTAACCTAACTTAACCTAATCTAACCTAACTTAATCTAACTTCACCTAACCTAACATAACCTAACATAACTTAACCTAACCTAACCTAACCTAAGCCTAACCTAAACCTAACTTAACCTAACCTAACTTAACCCAACCTAATTTAACATAACCTAACCTAACTTAACCTAACTTAACCTAACCTAACCTAACTTAGCCTAACCTAACCTAACTTAGCCTAACCTAACCTAACTTAACCTATTCTGACTTAACCTAACCTAACAAAAGCTAGCTTAACCTAACCTAACCCAACCTAACTTAACCTAACCTAACCTAACCTAACCTAACCTAACTTAACCTAACCTAACCTAACCTAACCTAACTTAACCTCCCCTAACTTAACCTAACCTAACTGAACATAACTTACCCTAACTTAACCTAACCTAACTTAAACTAACCCAACCTAACTTAACCTAACCTAACCTAACCTAACTTAACTTAACCTAACCTAAGCTAACTTAACCTAACCTAACCTAAGCTAACTTAACCTAACCTAACCCAACCTAACTTAACCTAACCTAACCTAACCTAACCTAACCTAACCTCCCTTAACTTAACCTCACCTAACTTAACCTAACCTAACTGAACCTAACTTACCCTAACTTAACCTATCCTAACCTAGACCTAACCTACCCTAACCTAACTTAATCTAACTTGACTTAACCTAACTTAAACATAATCTAACCTAACCTAATCTAACCTAACCTAAACCTATCCCTCCATATCTCGAAATCTCTTTATCTCGAATTTTTTCTATTCCCGCGAGATTTTCGAGATTCGACTGTAATTATACAGAGTGGATACAAAAATGAGTCCCCCCCTCCCGCTTTTATTTTCGTAACCGAAGCAGATATGTCAATTTTGATGAAGCCAATGAATAGGAAGTTGTGGGTGACCTATCTCATGGTGCACTTTTCATCATCCCAAAGAAGCAAAAAAAAAAAGTGCCAAAACTAAATCATAAAACATGTTTTCCCAAAATATCTCCTGTAATTCGATCTTCGTCTTTCTTTTCCAGCTGATTCTTTAATAAAAGTTACATAAGAGAAAGAGGCTAAAGAACTCTTTAAATAGCTTCTTTACAAAGTTTTAAAAATAAAGGGCGTATCAAAAAGAATTACGGAAAATAAATCGCTTTTCAAAGGATGAATCCTTATACAAAATGAACATAGAAACTGAAACCTTAAATTCACAATGAAACCTGAAACAATTCACAATATTGTGTTTCACATCCATAATGATTACGTGAATTGCAGTGATGATGGCAAAGACCGCATAAGGAATTGACATTCAATGTCATGGGTGACCTGTTTTCGAACAAATTTCATAGACCAATCGTTTCAACATTTTCAGTTTTAGCAGAAGCATAAAATAAAAAAAATAAAAATATAAAATAAAATTTTGCCTAACAAATTTGTTTCCTTGTTGCGTGACATAGAGAGCGCAATAATAAGGATATCCTCTCACTCTCCACATTCTTTTTCGTATGCGTTGCTCGTTGTTGTTGACTCTACAATTAAAAAGAAAAACTAATAAAAAAACCTACTATATCACGTCAGCACTGATTCGACAGGGAAATCCTCTGTATAAAAAATTTTTAAATTTAATACATCTCCAATTTAATTCTCACGGTCTGCCGTAAAAGTGATAACCTTGATTTAATATTTAACATAAAATTTTCTATAGTCAACAAAAGAGCCTCCCTTTAATATCTTTTGTAAATCTTTAGTAGCAATAAAATATTATGAACAAGTGAATTTAGATCTCAACCAGGATGTAGCTTGAAGTGGGTGGGGGGGAGGTTATTTCCCATGGTGCTCAATCATACTTTCTTTCGAGGTTTTCATCATTGCGTAAGCGTCTTATGACTTGTTCTCTGCAATAAATAAAATCTAGAAAAATTTTAAGCAATAGATTATATTTAATAACAAAAAAATTGGTGTTCACGAATATTCAAGTCACCAAAAGAAAAAAAAGGTCATCGCAGTGATTTGAAATGTGTCTGTTGCGACAAAAGTGTCAGGCGCCCTTTGTTTCGTCATTGTCGCAATGAGTCATTGCGAAATTAATTTTCCAAGTGGATACTTTTTCCCGTAAAAAAATATATCCATCCTCAAGAACTTTTGAGATAAAATGGAGGAAAATAGTAAAAATACATACATGAACAGGAATAGCGTGATTCCTGGTATAAACTTATTTCCTGCGTAATCGAAATATGAGTTTATTCATTTACAGAATCTGTTTCATGAAAGGGAAGGAAAGTTGAGAATAATTTATGACAAGATAAAAAATAATTTTTTTTTAAATTTCCTGAAACTGCACTACAATACGAGTGTGATATAATTTTTAATTTGACATTTGACTACACAAAGTTTTAAATGTAATTTTTATATAACGAAGCTGAGCTCATTAATGTTCAGATTTATGGCTATTCCAATTGAAAACGAACCTTGATATACAGTCGAACCTCGTTATCTCGAAAACCTCGATAACTCCTAAAAAATTTATTTCCCTGCATTTTAACTATTAATTCAACGTAATTTTACCTCGTTACCTAGAGATTTTTTCTTGGAAAACCTCGCTATGTCGAATTTTTTTATCTGTTCTTGACAAGGCATTTAAAAACATTAATATTAGAAGGTTCTAGTGCGTTACGGAAAAATTTCTCCAAAAAGATGTTCGATCTCATGGTGTACGAGATAAGTGCCCATGCTTGGTTTGTGCATCAAACAAGTGTAACTCTTTAAACACTTCCATATCATCTCATGTTGTTCTTCGTTTCTCACTATATCATTAATAACTTAAAAGTCTTATTTAAAAGTTAGGTTAGGTTAGAATAGCTTACGGTAATTTTTAATCACGGTAATCACACGAACAGTGCCGACCCAATAGCATTATTTGATATGAAATCTTGTTTATTTCGTAAACACCCTAACCTAACCTGACCAAAACATAACGTAACCAAACATAGACTAACAAAACCTAATTCAACCCAACCTAACTTAAACTTAATCGGAACCAAATTTATTTATTTATTTATTTATTTATTTATTTATTTATTTAATAGAATCCACTGAATCCATTCATATGGCCACAGGCCGACGAGTTGGGTCCCTGGATCAACATGGATTGACGACTGCTGTATAATGGTCGTAGAAGCCAAGAGGGTGGGGGGGGGGGGGGTAAAGATCACATGTCAATGATGGTCGCCCATCCAGTAACTAGCCGTGCATGATGCTTCTTAACTTCCCAGAATTGGTGTGTTCAGTAAAAGCCCATCAGGCCACGACCTTCCCCAATGTAAGCTGATATAACCTAAACCTAATCTAACCTAACCTAACCTAACCTAACCTAACCTAACCTAAACTAAACTAACCTAATCAAACATAACCAAAACTAACCTTTAATAA
The DNA here is from genome assembly GCA_023313115.1 of Rhysida immarginata. Taxonomy (NCBI): domain Eukaryota; kingdom Metazoa; phylum Arthropoda; class Chilopoda; order Scolopendromorpha; family Scolopendridae; genus Rhysida; species Rhysida immarginata. The sequence continues at coordinate 3,785,865 of JAHWFO010022496.1, forward strand.
CTTATAATCTTATTTAAAGGTTATACTTCTTTAGGTTAGGTAAATTTTTAACCAGGATAATCACACAGATAGTGCCAACACAATAGCGTTGTTTGGCATGAAATGAAATTTTGTTTATTTGATAAAAGGCCCAACCTAACCTAAACTTACTCTAACCTAACCTAACCTAACCTAACCTAACCTAACCAAAACTAAAACTGACGTAACCTAACCTAATCTCACCTTTAATAATTTAAAAGCCTTCATTACAGGTTACGTTAGTTTAGGTTAGTTTAAGTTAATTTTTAACATGGATAGTGCCAACCTAAGAGTTGATTGATATGACATTTTGTTTATTTCGTAAACAGCCTAACCTAACCTGACCCAACCTAACGTAAACCTGACATAACGTTACATGATCGAAACTCAACCTAACTTAAACCAATCGGCCTCGGTGGCTCACTGGTTGCGGGAACGCCTCTTCTGATGCCCGAGGACGCGGATTCGATCCCAGCTGAGGACGACGATGATTTTTTCAGGGGGGAAATCCTGAAATCACGCACTTCCTTCAGAAGGGAAGTAAAGCCGTTCGTCCCGTGTAGTCATTTGCCTACTGAAAGTTAAAGAACACTTACGAGGCGAAATATGCGGCCTCTATTACGCCGTACTGAAATGGCCATAGCAGTTGAAAAAGACGTTAATACAAAATACCTGATATAACTTAACCTAACGTAATCTAATCTAAGTTAAACCTAACGTAACCTAATCTAACCTAACCTACCTAAACTACTTAACCTAACCTAACCTAATCTAACCTAACCTAATCTTAGGTTAGGTTAATTTTTAACCAAGATAATCACGCGGATAGTGCCAACCCAATACTGTTGTTTGATATGAAATGGTTTATTTGGTAAATAGCCTAACCTAACTTGACCCAACCTAACGTAAACCTAACGTAACATAACCTAATTAAAACTCAACTTAACCTAAACCTAACGCAACCTGATCTAGCTTAACCTAACCTGACCCAACCTAACGTAAACCTAACGTAACATAACCTAATTAAAACTCAACTTAACCTAAACCTAACGCAACCTGTCTAACTTAACCTCACCTAACCCAATCTAACCTAAACCTAACGTAACCTAACCTAACCCTCCATATCTCGAAACCTCTGAAAAATATTTACATTGAAACCTGAAAAGTATTTACATTGAGAAATTTATAGAACAGCTGCTTAGCATGAACTAATTGAACCTAGTAAAAAGCATACTTCTACTTTTACAAATTAGGATAGCCGATCCATACAATTGTTTCTTACAAGGAATTCTTCTTTTCCTTCTGTTCTCAAAGTTTCAAATCAACTTTTTTTTTTTTACTTATAGCGAAATATTATCCAGTGATTGTAAATTGCAGACGTCGTGGTTTATTTTTAAACTGTAATCTAATATGAACACTGGAATTTGTATTCTACAATCTAACATTTTTTATGTTTAAAATGTTTCTTATATTCCAGAATCACAAATAGTCTGTAATGAAAGGTGATTCATCAATATTTTTCCTTATCCGCTTGGATCAAAGGTCTGTTTTGGAGTCAATTTCCTTAATCAGAAGTGATTTCTCTGGAATTTTACAATTATCGTTGCTTGGGAAAGTGTTTTTTTTTTTTTTTAAACAATTTTCTCAGAGTAAATTTTAAAATTATTGCATAGAAGAAGACAAAGAATCAGTATATTTTCTGATAAATTATTTATATGGAAATTGAAAAAGAATTAAAAATAAATTCCAGGTAATCATTAAAGTTGAATAGGCACAGCTGCAATTGCATAAATGGTGCGAAGGAAACAAACATATTACGAGCATTACTGTTCCCCATCTGTTGTTTACAGTTTTGATTCAATTTTATAGCAAATGAACGCTTTATTTGATAAGTTAGCAAAGGCTGCATGGAAAAAAAAAATAAAGAAAAACATTTGAGAACCCTTTTAGCAATTATCTTTAAAGTGGTATCAAGAGGTATCTTAAGGAGCTTAGTGGTTTGAAGAAAAAAAAAATCGATAGTTTTCTTTTTTTTTTTCAAACGAATATTAACCAACAATAATAAAAGATAATTTAGTATTTAATAAATTAAATATTGACAACCTGCAATTATTACCAAATAAATCTAAAAGGCTACGATCTATAAACGCATGAAAGTTTTAATTTTTTTTTCCTCGAACAAGACATGAATCGACTTATTTTGAGATGAATTCATTATAAATATTTTTAAAAACATATAAAATACTTTTTTGCGTGAAAGTATCTATAAAGCATTGTTCCTTAACCCCCTCCCCGAAGTTATGATATTTCTATTCGAGTCGATTGACATGCCAGTGCTGGCATCTAATCACTCAATAGCAACGTATTTCGATATTATAAATTAAAGCGTAATACAAGGTCTCCCACAAATTAGTTACCAATTTTGCCGACAGGTGGCGTTGCATGCTATAGTCGCGGTACGGTGTCCGAGAAATAGGCTATAAACTGTCCTTTGAAAGCAGCATTGCAATCTACATTTTTTTGTAGATTCAAAATGCGCACCTTTCGCACGCACGCATGACGCAAACCATCCATTTTCTTCAGTACGCTATGCACAACGCCACCTAAAGAGTCGGCCTTTTGTCTAGGTGGTGTTGCCTTATCTCGTTGGCCTCGAGATGACTACAAAGCCAACTATACTGTGTCCAACGAAAGTTGGAGTGGGCGTGTCCAGTTCAACTTCGTATTTCCATTGGTAGACATTGTTGCCAAAGTAGAATCAACAATGTCTACCAATTTAAATAGGAAGTTGAACTGGACACGCCCATTCCAACTGGACAGAATATAGAAAGACAGGTCGGGGCACTGAAAAGTCACATGACCAAGATAGATCGGGCAACAATCCAATCTTCATTGCTTCCAACAAACGAAAAAACACTGATTGTTGAATGCAAGATAGAAACAATGAAGGTTTGATTGTTGCTCAATCTACTTTGGCCATGTGACTTTTTAGAGCCCCGGCCTGTCTTTTTCGTCGGCTACGGATGACTACGAGGCCAATGAGATAACAAGGCCTGGAGCGAAAAAGTCACCTGACCAACTGGGTGCTAGCAACAATCCAGCCTTCATTGTTTCCAATGTAAAAGAGGCTACGCTCAAACTAAGCTGCCCTCAAAAAGTTAAAGTGAAATTAACGCCGCGGCGTTTATTCAAAGCAAGTCGGCATATTATGCATCTTTGTACTGCAACGAAAACAACATACACCAGAAGGAAATCAAATGAAGCTTTTAATCGAAAATAAATATCTATAATAACTGAAAATTGAAAATTCCAATAACAAAGATGAACAGAGCCTTGGAGACGATAATATACAAACTTGCATACTGGAAAAACAAGTCTTGGAACTTGGGAATCTCCTCATAGAGAAAAAAACACTGGATTTATCAAGGATGAAAACGCAATTGTGGATTATACAAGATTAAACAAGAGTATTAAAAAGCGACTTTGATGAAACTTTCACTATCGTCTAGCTATAACCAGCTATATCTTGAAAACTACTAAACCGGTTGTCATGAAACTTGGACTGTTCCCTAAGTTGAAAGATGCTTAATCCAATAAAAGAAGAATTATTGCAATTCGATTTCTAGTTTCTGAGAAATACGTGGACAAACATACATACATACACTTATGAAATTTGGCACACCTGTTTAGAAGCCCGCATAGAATAACATATACGAATATTGTGCAATTCCAACAATATAACATACATATGTGTCGAATTGATTTCCTCCTTTTTTTGAAAAAAGGTACCAATTCGACGCGTATGAATGTAATATTGTTGGAATTGCACAATGTTCGTATATGTTAGTCTATGTGGGCTTCTAAACAGGTGTGCCAAATTTCATAAGTGTGTGTATATGTATGTATATATGTTTGTCCACGTATTTCTCAGAAACTAGAAATCGAATTGCAATACTTCTTTTTTTATTGGATTAAGTATCTTTCAACTTAGGGAACAGTCCAAGTTTCATGACAACCGGTTTAGTAGTTTTCAAGATATGGCTGGTTATAGCTCGACGATAGTGAAAGTTTCATCAAAGTCGTTTGTTTTTTTTTATATTCAGTTTAATCTTGTTTTACACTCTTGTTTAATCTTGTATAACCTACAACTGCGTTTTCATCCTTGATAAATCCAGTGTTTTTTCTACGAGGAGATCCTCAAGTTCCAAGACTTGTTTTTCCAGTATGCAAGCTTGCATATTATCGTCTCCAAGGCTCTGTTCATCTTTGTTATTGGAATTTTCAATTTTCAGTTATTATAGACATTTATTTTCGATTAAAAACCTCATTTGATTTCCTTCTGGTGTATGTTGTTTTCGTTGCAGTACATAGATGCATAATATGCCAGCTTTCTTTGAATAAACGCCGCGGCGTTAATTTCACTTTAACTTTTTGAGGACAGCTTAGCTTGAGCATAGCCTCACTTTACATATGCGGAGGCTACGTTTTGAGCAATAACCACCGAGAGAGAACAGTCCAAGTTTCATCAAATTCGGTTCAGTAGTTATCTCATTATACCTTAGAAATGAATCACATAGTTTGCAAGTCCTATCAGCTTTAATCGTTAATTTCGTGGTCTACTGCAGGACACCTTCAAAGAATGACATTTTAAGCTCGTTTTGGTCCCTAGAACATACTCTGAGAATTTGTACAGACCATTCAGAAAGACCCTTTTAACAGGCAATTCCGCACCACGGTTCCTTATCATTTTTTCATTAATATTAGTGCCTTCAGAATCACATGAGCATTTGAAGTATCCGAACAAACCTTGTAAATTCTCTTTTATAGGCACTTTATCTGTTATGGTTTTTCAGTAACAGAATGCTTTCTGAACTCTCTACCTTTTTACTGCTTAGTTTTTTCCCTACTCGGGCTCTTTTGATGAAATTTTTCAATGTGAATATACAGAAAAAAATGAACAAATGAAAAAAAGCTGGAATTAATATAGTAAAAATTCATATTGAAGAATAGAAAAGAATTCCTTTAAAATGCTCCCAATGGATGGCCTCTCCAACTACCGGTCCTTTAGCAGTTCTATTCGACTTCGCTCTTTTTGGAATGTTGTCTCTACCTGTGTGAGTTTGACGCAACGCCGGAGAAAAAAGGTGGAGAATAATGTTCATTTTTTCTGTACATTCACATTCAGAAATTGCAAAATTTCATCAAAAGTTCATAGAGCCCGAGCAATGCCGGGTATATCAGCTAGTTCATAATAAACCGAAAAATAGTCCTAGACATTTGAAATAAATTTTAAATTAAAGAACAAAATATCCATATTTTATGACCAATGTAAAAACTAACCTTTCAACATGCGAGTTTGTATGTTAATTTATGAAAAAAAAAAAAAAAAAAAAAAAATCCAGTAAAAATCCGGAAAACAAAACACCGGAAAACTGGATCCAGATAATCCAAAAATAAACTAATCAGAGAGTTAATCTCGTGAATTGCCCTCACCGTACCAAATTTCATTACTCTAGACCTATTTTTACTCGCAAAATACTGGAAAAACTGCGAGAAATCGCATATTTTTACGTAGGGTCTTAGGGGGGCAAAGGGGTAAAATATGAAAAAAAAAAAAAAAAGAAATTAGTTTTTGCAAATTATGTGAACTATTCTTGGTCCAAATATCCAAGTCGTACGTGAATTTGCCACAGAGTGGGGTTGATCGGACGTAAACGTCAAAATTAGGTCTATTTTGGGATTTTTTGGAGTTTTGGCCCCCTTTAAAATCGATATTCAAAAACCAACGAATACTTTTTTTATATAAGTCTTTTACATCCTCGTGCGCAATTTTGAAGCTCTCTGCATTTCCGCATTGGAGTTAGGCGGCTAAAAAACAAAACGGGGGGGGGGGGG
>JAHWFO010022496.1:3791877-3811911 GCA_023313115.1 Rhysida immarginata
GGGCCTCCCTGGCCTCCCTCACAAAGCGAAAATCGAGAAACCCAGAAATTAGTTTTTTGGAAATATTCCTGAGAAGCTTCCCTCAGAGTTTCGTTGCTTTATCTTTATTCCCCCCCGAAGTTCCATCAAAATATCAGAAACTTTTGTGAAACACCCCCGAAAAATCGATATCTTTCAGTTTTCGCACACTTAAAATTCAAATATCGAAAATCGGGGAAACTACTTTTTTGGCACACGGTAGCTAGAAATCTTCCTGTGTTCATTGGGGGCGGAGGCAGGCGACCGAACGTGCAACTCCTTTCTGCCCCCCTTGGTGGGGCAGGGGGTCCGAACTTCGGAAGACTCCGTCTTAGTAAAAATGACAACCCTCCTAATTATGGCGTTGGGATATATATCAGTATAACCAAATAGGTTGGGGTATATATCAGTTCGTTAGAGGGGAGGGGGGGCCTGGGGGGCTCCGCCCCCCAGTCTTTAAAAAATAAATTCACGGTTGCCATTTGACTCGCAGCTGCGATTGTGCAGACACCGAAAATTTACCGATTTTTTATTTATTTCCCAGAAGACCATATTCCAGTTATTACTCTTACATTTTTCTGTAGCCTTCATTAGAAAACAACTTATCTAATCAATCCTGTTTATCTTCTATCGCTTTGTATCCATTTTTAATAAAGTTCTCAGAGTTTGCCAATTTTATTATCAAGTCGCGCTGGTTCGAGATTAATTTTTAGAGGTATGGACTCAAAACGTGAGAAATTCATTTCAATCAAACACAAGCTAGAAATTCCAATAACAAGGAGTTATCAATACGATTTCCGCGTTCAATAAGAAAACTTTCAACACTCAACGAGAGAGATCGAGTTTTACGATATCCTAAGTGCTATTTATTAATTTTTAAATAATAAAAAGAAACTATTTGGGGATGACAAGGGTTTTTATTTTTATCATCACAAAGAAAAGCCACATTAAAAAAAATAAACGTAAATCTCCTATTTTAAGGGGCAGGAGGGTCAATGGGGCTGAAGAGACCGCTTCCATCGAAAAGATTGAAGTCTTCATTAAAGGGAGAGATCTGAAGGCAATTGGGATGAGATAAATCTGTTGACAAGTCCGTGGACGAGATGAGGGAAATGGAAGGGGAGGAGGGCTCCACGACAACGTAGTCATCATCTGCGGTCGGTGGGTTGCTGTCAATATCGTTCTGAAAAGAGAAAAAAAAAAAAAAAAAAATCGCATTATAGGGACGACGTCTATTTCTTCATAAACCAAAATTGAAAATGTCATATCGATCCTTCGCATGCTTTATAAAATCGATATATTTATTCACTGAATATTGTAAACGCTCTGATGACTTCCGATTTCTCATTAGTCCTTCTCGTTCTTATCCCATCCTAGGCACGTCTTCCTTTGCATTTCCAGGCTTTCCCATTGGCTCCCTTCTGTTCTCACTAAACAATACTTTCTCACCCCCAATTGTGTCTGTATATAAGGGATGGCAACTACCGCCTATCATGCAAATGCAGCACCACTCATCCGGTTACCATGGCAACCGAATGTTTGTTTAAACAAAATGGCGGACAGCGATGTGTCGACCAAAGTGGAATAATCATGTTTGTCTCGTTCATCCGCCTTTGCTTGGTGACAAAAGTTTGGAGGAGGGAGAGCATCTACCGGCAATGAACCTCGTAAGGCAAGGCCAGCAACTGCTATCAATGATGGCATCATCGCACGAACAAATAAGTTGATAAGGGTGATCGAGAACTGGCAGATCTGTGTCAGATGGGTCCCTACGCAACTTTCCGAGGATCTGTTCCCGGAAACCACCCGGGTGGAAATCTGTTCCATGCTGCTACAGCGATAGGACAGGGGAGGTGATAGCTGCTACATCATCATACTCCTGAAAGCAAGCGTGCGAGCATGGAGTGGCGACACACTGACTTGCCACGACCCAAGAAATTCAAGATGACACCGTCGGCAACGAAAGTGATGGCGACTGTATTCTGGGACATTAAGGGTATCATTCATTCATGTCGATTTTCTATTGGAAGAATGTCGAACCATAAGCGCACCCTACTACTGTGACGTTTTGATGACATCCCTGAAGCCGGCACTAAGGAAAAAGCGCCATCCCAGTAACTAACAACTGCTACGAGATGACAGTAGCAGCCGGGACCGACGGCTTAACGTGCTCTCCGAAGCACGGGGGGTTCATGATGGAAGAGCTGCTGGCGGACGAACAAACCAGTGGTTATCACCAACTGCTGGACATCCAGCACTGGTCACTCAGCAAATGGGTCAGATTAAAGTCCCCCAACAGCTATGCCCCAAATAGCCGTCCCACCCAGCAGTGGTCCTCAAGCCACTGCCTGTCACCCAACCAGCAGCTGGCCGCGCCTGAAGTTGCTTAACTCGATCGATCAGCGAGCCAACCGACGAGACCACCAGGCCACCCCCCAGGACTCCCTTCAGGCTGATGTCGAAATCACGTGAGGACAGCCTTTTTCACTTCCTCATTGGAGCCGAATCTCTGCCTTCCCAACAACTCTTTCAAAGGTCCAAAGAGGTGACAGTCGCAAGATGTTCCGTCAGTGTACCCATAGTCTGTTTGGCTGTGTGTGGTCTGGCATTGTCTTCCAGAAAACAAACACCACTGGCAATGAGCCCTAGTCGCTTTTTCCTTAGTGCCGGCTCCAGGGATGTCCTCAAAACGTCACAGTAGTAGGATGCATTTATGGTTCCACGTTCTTCCAATAAAAAATCGACATGAATGATACCCTTAATGTCCCAGAATACAGTCGCCATCACTTTCGTAGCCGACGGTGTCATCTTGAATTTCTTGGATCGTGGTGAGTCTGTATGGCCACTCCATGCTCGTACGCTTGCTTTCAGGAGTATGGCAATGATGAATCCTTAGGAAGCTGTCATCTTCCCGTCATATCGATGCTGCAGCAGCATGGAACAGATTTGCTTAGGGACCCATCTGACACAGATCTTGTTGAATTTCAGCTTCTCGTGGATGATGGTCGGTTAATCTTCGGTATCTGCACAATCGCGCGATGACTGAATCCGCAAATTGAATTGTCGCGATTCCTGTAACCGGCCGGGGGGAAACCAACTGCCCCCTGTAACCAAATAGGTTGGGGTATATATCGGTTCGTTAGAGGGGGGGGGTCTGGGGGGCCGCGCCCCCCAGTCTTTAAAAAATAAATTCACTTAACTTGGTCGTATGATCGTTTGCGATTTGACTCGCGGTTGCGAGTGTGCAGATACCGAAAATTTACCTAATGGTCTCCTCATCATTGACAGCAGTTGCTGGCCTTGCCTTATGAGGTTCATTGCCGGTGGTGGATTCTCGCCCTCCTTCAAACTTTTGGCAGGAAGCAAAGACGGATGATAGAGACAAGGGACAACCAATGATCCACTCAACATACGACAGAAGTTCCCCTCTATCGATTTCTCTGTCTAGCACATCTGCCATGCAGAAGAGTTCTGCATCAAAAAGCAATCGTGCACTAAAAAGGAAGGAGAAAGGAGATGAATCTGATAAGCGTGATGTCAATACTTTTTCTTGTTTATGTCCTCATCTCCGAAGATAATGGCTATCTAAATTTAAAGATTAAAACCTTGCAATTCTGATTGCTCCAGAAATAAACCGTGACTCATAGGTCATGGTAAAACGATCTTACAAAGCATGGGGCTCCTTGAGTTGTATATATAAATGTTAATTATGGAAATTTCTATTCTTAATATTAAGTGTAGCTTACCTCATTGCATTTTATGGTCGTCAGAGGGGAGACGGGGCGATTGGCCGGAAGAGGAGGCGGAGGAGGTCGCTGTTCGGGCGAGGATTCGTTGGGCTTGCTGGGTTTGCAATTGCCTCGTCGGACGGAGGCGAGAAACATGCAAAATCCGCCGAGAAGGCACATGAGCGCGTACTTCAAAGAGCGGCACACGGAAGCCGTGGTCAAACTGACCAGCTCGTAAAACTTGGAATTGGCATTCGTCCGTTTGTTGGCGTTCTCACGTTCGACGGAATCATCAATTTTGATTTCCAATTTGAAATAATCACCGAAAAGTTGAGTATCGGCGTCCATTCCGAAAGTTATTTAATTGAAAAAAAAAAAAAATTAACAGGACAAAAGGGATGAACTACAACATACAACTAACTTAATTTTAAATTTTGTAATTGGTATGTCGTGGGCATGCTGAATATCAATGATTCAGCCCTTATTCAATGGAGGACAGAAATAAAATAAGTTTCTCATGGAAGGGGAATAACTCTAAACAGTGCTTGCCATCATCGCGTTCTCTTCTCGCGCGCATTCTTTCAAGAATGGGAGAGGAAATGAAAAGACGGTTTCTTGTTCATGTAGCATTGTTGTCGAGCTCTGCTAGTAATAGAGCTGATGAATAAAATATTTTTTTAACCTTCGCTTGAAGAAATTGGCATTTCGAGAAGCGCGAACGAGTCAAATGATTTCATGTTCAGATTTCATATCAGGGAATTTTTCCTTCAATACCTGAAAATAAACATTGAGAATCATTACCAAAGAAATGTTTCAATTCCTTCACATCAGCCTGGATTCCAATTTTGATGAAATTTTTACAGGATGTACATATGGGTCTTACATGAGGCCTTGCCAGATTACAGCTCCATATACAGTATCGTTGGGCCACTAAGCATATTTTTGTGAAGGCTACTTTACTGACATTCCAACTTAAATGAAAAAATCGTCAACTTTGTTTTATCGTTGCTCATGATCTAAGGGACCTGTCATGCTGAAACTCAGTGATCCAGTTCACCTAAGTGAGCTCTTTTCAATGGTTTCAAGATAAATCAAATTCAAGTAAACCCTTTTGAGATATGGCCTCATGGAAATGAGCCAAAATTGACTAATAAAACTTTTGGGTAGACTTGAAATTAGATAATCGTTGATTAAGGAGTCCATAGTGGTTTTTCTATCGATAAAGTTGGTAGATACTTTGCAACACAAAAGATGGAGAACAGAGCTTCCGACTAGTTTCGCCATTTATTTCCGGCTTTAACAAGGATACACATAAGAGGATATAAGCCTTTACAGGGGCTTAACTAGGGGGGGGGGGGTTTTTTTTCCCTGATCTTAGTTCCTTTGTTTTTTTTTTTTTTTAAAAAAAAATTTTTATATTTTTTTCCCCCCCCCCCCCCCCCCCATTTGTAAAATCCTGAAGATTAACCAACAAGTTTCCAAAATCCGAAACATTTGCCAACAGGCCTCCATAATCCGGATGAATATTTAAAAGGCCTCTAAAGTACTGAAGATTTCAACAAGAGGTCTCCAATGTCCGGAAGATTCGCCAATAGCCCTTTAAAATCCGAAAGATTAACCAATAAGCCCTCTCAATAACAGAAGATGATCCTATATTAGACTTTCAAAGTCCGGAAAATTGTTTAATAGATCTCCAAACTCCGGAAAATTTCCAACTGGCCTCAGGAATCCGGATGAATATCTAACAGGCCTCCAAAATACGGAAGATTCAATAAGAGGCCTCCAAATTCCGCAAGCTTCGGCAATAGCTCTTCAAAACCTGGAAGATTGACCAGCAGGTCTCCAAAATCCAGAAGATTTTTATTAGGCCTCCAAATTCCAAAAGATTAATCAATAGACCTCCAAAACACTGATAATAAGACTCCTTAGTAGAAATTCAAAATCCGGAAAATTATTTAAAAGGCCTCCAAACACGAAAGATGCTTTATTAGACTTCTAGAATCCGGAAGATATTTAATAGAACGCTAAGATCCGGAAAATTAACCAGCAAGCCTCCAAAATTCGGAAGATTCGTCACTAGGCTTCCAAAATCGAAAAGAGTAAGCAATAGGCCTCCAAAATACTATTAAAGGAATTCTAAAATCAGAAGACCCCTTCACAGAAATCAATAATCCATAAGATTATTTAATAGGCCTCCAAGATTCTGAAGATTCCCCAACAGGCCTTCAAAATACTGAAGATTTCAACAAGGGGCCTCCCATATACAGAAGTCTCGACAACAGCCCTCCAAAGTCCAAAAGTTTAACCAATACACTTCTAAAATACAATTCAGGGGCGTAACTTGGGGGAGGGGTATTTGGGGGGTTCGGAGGAACCCCCCTTTTATTTCCCTGATCTGTTTAAGTTCATTTGTGTTTCTTTGTTTCTACTACAAGACTATTCTATATTTTATTTCCCCTTGAACTCACCTTTCTCTCTCCTCCCTCCTATCTAATTCTCCCTTTATTTCGTATTTTCGATACGTCGTTGATATCTTAATTATTTTCGATTCCCGTTTTACCTCACCCATTGACATTGCTAACCTCTTTAACACTTCCTCACCCCACATTCAGTTCACCTTTGAAGTTGAATCTAACCGCTCTCTTCCATACCTTGATATCCTCTAACCACCACTTTTCCTTCTCTGTCTACCGTAAACCCACCACATCCTCTAATTTAATCCACCGTTCATTTCCACCCCCCACCCTCATACACAAACAAGCCTCCTTCCGTTTCTTCATCGACCGTGCCCCTGAAGTTACCCCTTAGTCCTTCTTCCCGCGCCACCGAATTCCGCACTATACGCGCCCTCGCCTTATAGAAGAATATTTTTCTACCGCTTTCTCCCGTATCCTACGACGAAGGAAACTTGCCCTCCTCACTTTCCTTGCCCTCCCCAATTTCCTTTCCTCACTTGGCCTCCAAGTTTCCTTCCGCTCATCAACCCCATGCTTTCGTCCTCTCAATCCTCCCGTCCATACCGACACCGACAAGTTCTCCTATTCCGGCGTTTATAGATTAAACTGCGGGTTTTGCGATAAGTATTACATAGGCCTGTCGACCCGCAATTTCAATATCCGTTTCAAGGAGCATATGGACTCCTACAACAAACAAGACAATAAATCTCATTACGCGAACCATCTTGCTCACACGCGAAATATGGCTAGTGGCCCAACTTTACTACGTATGAAGCTGTAATTTGGCAAGGCCTCATGTAAGACCCATATGTACATCCTATAAAACCTTCAGCAAAATTGGTGAAGATCGAGTGGGGACCCTTAGTCGACTTGGCATGGAATGACCCTTGCCGCGGAATCCGTCATTATAAAGCTTCTTCAGATGGCTCGTTGAATTGTCGTAACTCTTCTTCTACTATAGAATACCTTTAAATCATTATAACCATGGGCGTATATAAATCTTGTTTTGGTCCCTGGAACATATCCTGAAAGTTTGTACAGGCCATTCAGAAACACCCTGTATATTTCTCAATACGGAGTACTAGCTTACCAACACTTATCAGCGACACAATATGAAGAACTGGTAGGAATTTCTCGAAAACCGGGATATCTGGTCACCCTAAGTATCAGTGTTTGCGAAACGGGATACTTGTAGTCCCCAAGTCACGACGAAACGATACTTGCAGTCCCCAAGTTTATTTAAACACTTGTCATAGCGCTCAATGAGCTTCTGCATGCTCACTTCATATAAGTCTGCCGCCGGTGAAGAAAGTCAAGCAGTTTTCATTTCTTCGTCATCGCTGAAATGCAGGTTGCCGACGAATTCCTTTAGATCCCTGAACAGGTGGTAGTCACTGGACGCGAGGTCCGGTCTGTAAGGCGGGTCGAGTTGTTCCCAACTAATCAGATCTAACTTCAGCAAGAGCTAAATTTCGGCGACTGTGTTCGCGCGGGGTGGCCCGGCGCGGCCTGGCTGATTCCCCCGCTCCCCACTACCTCATCCTGAAGAGGTCTGCCTTCCACTCCAACGTGCTCTCGGAATTAAACAAGGTTAGTACAGCTCGTGCTACTGACTCCGGCGCGAGAGCAGAGTACGTCACGTTGGAGTAGAAGGCGGACCTCTTCGGGATAAGGTAGTGGGGAGCGGGGTAACCAGCCAGGCCGCGCCGCGCGAACACAGTCGCCCAAATTTGGCTCGTGCTACGCAGCGCCACGCCATTCAGCTTAGTTTGAGGTTCAATTTACGGCGTTGCTTGCGATTTCCGACCCCAAGCGTCTTATATCACTTTAATCGCCTGAATTTCGTCTACATCGTAGTGTAGTTTTTTGGAGATAATTTACACCCTGGATAGTAGTTTTGTTTTTATTATAAAACGGAACTTACTTTCCGTATACGCCTCGTAGTAAAAGAAAGAAAAAATTCCGCGACTTAGGTCGAACCAGAGACTACAAGTATCCCGTTTCGCAAACACTGATACTTTAGGGTAACCAAATATCCAAGAAGTGCGTGGTATGTCTCCGAGGGTATGGCAGTCCATTATGCTTGAAGCACTGTACACAGAGCTTCGAGAGTCATAGGTGGAGGGTCCAGCTGCCGTACATGACGATCAAGGTGCTCCCACAGATGTTCGATTGAATTGATGTTCGGCAAATTAGCAGGCCAAGGGAGCACTCGAAAGTCAGTAGCGTGTTCCTTGAACCAAACCAGAAGGAGACGTGCCTTGTGGCGGGGTGCACTGTCCTGCTGGAACACACCATCACATTAGGGGAACATTATCCTCAGCATGTACGTGTGCACCTGGTCCGCTCCCGACAGAAGATCCCCCACACATACACACTACTCCCGCCAGCCTATTTCGGCCGACAATAGCCTCCTGCAGTCTCTTTTCATGGCGTTCACGACGCACTCGCCATCGCCCGTCAATCTTATGGAGCAAAAACCTTGATTCGTCGGAGAAGGCGATCTTAGCCCACTCGTCTGTGGCCCAATATGCGGTGCTCACGTGCGAAGTCCAGGCGTCGTTGACGATGACCCCTGATCAACATGTGTGCAGCAACCATGCATCGACTGTTCAGGCCCATCCGTAGCAGGGTGCGTTCAACGGTAATGTCGGATACACGTCTGTTGGCACCACTGTTAAATCTGGTGGTCAGTCGATGGACTGTGGCTCTCCTGCCACCTTTTACGAGTCGTTGCTCGTTGGGACGCGATTTCTGTCCCTGCTGTCCACTCCTTGTACACCTTCACTACAGCGGACCGTGAACAGTTCACAAATCGCGCCGTTTCGGAGATGGTGCCACCCTTGCTGTGATAACCTATTATCATCCCTTTTTGGATGCCCATTAAATCCGGACGTTTACCCGTCTTGAGGCTCGCGCACCTGACGTTTGATGCACCAGCTTTAAAGCTTTCTCAGCCCGTTATGCAAATTTTGCAATGTGTAATCGTTGTTGGGGTGAACCATGCATGTGCCTTGAAGGGGTGCTGGTCATTGATATGACTGTGTATATTAATTTTAGTACCATTTAATTGTGCATGCCAGCGAATCAGCAATAAGTATCACAAACTTTTTGCCAGGGGTTGTACTTCCCCTGGTTACTTCCTGGATGAGTATGGCAGTGAAAGCATTGCAAATGGATCGCTTGTTTCGTTTTTCCCCGCACTGTTCCAAACTTCACATTTGTAGCAGTTTGCCTGTTCGATGATGGTGCAATACTGAAATGCGTAAGGCTTAATAAACAGTTTATTGTATCACTTACCTGACCATGGTCTTCCTTCCTTTATACTTTACCTTGATACTGGACAGATGGGCATCATGAAGCTAAAACGTTAAGAGACCCTATCCACTTCTTTCAATATAAATTAAAGTACCGTAATTTTCGGCATTAATGCCGCGGCGACTGATACGCCGCAGCAGCAAAAATTTAACAAAAATGTCATTGCCGTCACCTAAAAGGAAAGAATTATCCTAAAAAAAGTGTATCCTGACATGTTTTGTGCCTTCAGATTCATTACAAAACTATAAATGCATTGGGAACATACTTCGAGGTGGGATATGCTTTCACTGTCGGCCATTATTGCAAAGCGAAAGTAATCAGGCGCGCTTGAACATGATCAGATTTGAAACTTGATAATGTTGGTCGTGTAGTGAACGATGAGAACGATAAGAACGGGAAGTTTTTAGATGCAGTGCTCACGTTGATCGATGAACATGGGCGGACTGGTAGTCTAAATCGTACCGGGAAAAAATCGGCGAAAGCGGCCCTCAACCACGAAAAGGTAAAGACATCTGTCCGGCCCACCGGACAATCCGCTGCTCACTGTCGATCACTGCTCACTGTCAATCCGCTGCTCACTGTCGATGAACGCTCACGCTCTCGCTCGATCGCTATTGGAGTGAATTTTTAATTAATAGGATGTGAATTCATCGATAAATTCATCAATAAATATAAATCAAGTAATACATTGCCATGACTCATTTTGGGTGTGTTTCGATAGACTCACAGACCTTGCGATAGTAGGGTTTCCTCTCTCTGAATCGTTTCGATAGGTTTTCATGAGATGGTCTCGCCCGTTTCGATAGAGCCGAGAACCTCACGAGAAGGAAGGCCCTGACGCCACGAAACGGTCCGAGCTTCCGAGGTCGTACAGCTTCGAGAGAACCGATCCAGCTTCTTTAAAGATGGCGGTAGCCCGTTTCGACCCTGTTTGGGTAGATCGGGTATCGTGGTATTTGCGGAGCTATAACGCGATAATATAACATGTCGATGTCTACTTTCAACAACGCCAACAATAAATTACAGTTAGTGTTGGAATTAAACAAGAAATCTCCGATACAGCGGCGCAGTTAGAAAGAGCGAAAACCGAAAGTGAAACAGCGCCTGAACAGAGATACCTCCCTATAGTGTTTCGATAGCATGATCGTCGCGACTCTCACTTTAGCGCACTGGCCGCAGCTAACACAACTAACACAGCTAACAACGATATGAAGTAGGCCTAAAATTGTGGGTAGAAGATTTTTTTTTTTTTAAACGTTTTGCCTTCTTGACAGGACCAGAACCTCGGTTTTAGCCACAAACCCCAGCTTCTTCACATTTGGCTGCAAACCGGTCTAGTGTATGCTGAAGGTTCGTGCGAGAAGACCCAAAGAGGACAAGGTCGTCAGCAAAGAGCAACCTCTCCACCAGGCAGTCGCCCACACAAAAACGCTCATCGCCTCGGCTGCCCCTGTCTATCCAGTCCATAAAGATAATGAACAAGAGGGAGTACGCACCCTTGGCGGAGTCCAACACCCACGGTGAACGGTCTTGACTCAATGCCATTTATCCGGACACACATCTCAGAGCTTTCGTACAGAGACATGATAGCAACCAGTAATTGCCCATCCACTCCATACTCTTGCAACACCTGCCAGAGCTTCTCCCGAGGAACCCTGTCATATGCTTTTTCGAGGTCCACAAAGCAAGCGTAGACCTCTTTTGCATACTCCCAGGATTTCTCAAAGATTTGCCTTAGAGCAAAGATGTGATCCGTCGTGCTTCGGCCAGATCGGAAACCACAATGCTCCCCCGACAGTTTGGAGTCTACTATTTCCCGACTTCTCTTCTCCAGACACTTAGCGTACACTTTCCCAGGAATGCTGAGCAAAGAGATGCCTCGATAGTTGTTGCAATCTCTCTGATCTCCCGCATCGAGAGATCTAAATTGCGCTGGTATGACCACGTGATACGGATGCCGCAAACTAGTCTTCCTAGGCAGTTGTTATTTTCCAAGCCGGTGGGTAAGAGACCAAGGGGTTGGCAGTCTAGAACCAAGTGGCTAGACTACATGGAGAATCTGGGTTCGAGTCGCTTGGATATTACCAGGGAGGACATGCGCCTGATGGCGGAAGATCGCGATTGCTGGAGATCCTCCATAGGGCTGCTGCCCCCGCGACCCTAACGGATAAGCGGGTTTGAAACGTAAGTACGAGGGTTGTACCAAAAGTAAGGTTCCTTATGAGCTACAGCCTCGAGGGAAAGTGCTAGGCTAAATCCGACAACAGTGCCGTGCGCAGTGGTTCCCGCACTCTCGAGCCCACTCTCGAGCGATTCGCTACGGCGCTCAGTGTTCGCTTGGCAGCCGTCAGAGATGGAAGTGTTGATCGCCGCTCCCGCCAAGTGCGAGGTTCGAGCAGTAATCCGGTTTCTCCACGCAAGGAAGTTACCGCCCGTGGAGATTCATCGGCAACTGACTGAGGTTTATGGTGAAAAGTGCATGTCCGTTCAGCAGGTCCGAAAATGGTGCAGGGCTTTTGCTGAGGGTCGCACGGAAGTTCATGATGAAGAACGGAGTGGAAGATTTCGGATTCGATTGCCCAGAAGATCAACAGTGAGCTGCTGAAAGATCGGAGGGTCACTGTCCGTGAACTTGTTGAATGCATTCCTGAAGGTTCCCACGGCACACGCTTCCTCAACGGATTGGCGGGAGACTTCTTCGACTTAGGAATACAAAAGCTGGAGCACCGTCTTCAAAAGTGTGTCGAAAAAATGGAGACTATGTTGAAATATAGACAACAGTGTAAGCTTTTCAACGATGTATAAATTAATTTACGGTAATCCAGATCATTCAAATCAAACAACCAAACGGCAATTAAGCAACACTACACTTTTTTTCTTTATAAATGTTTATTTTTAACCAATTTAAATTTTATTGACAAACCAATTTCGGTTTACGTAAACTTTAACAACATGATGGTAACAAAGTGCTTTCACCAATTTCTGAAGCAAAAACTTAACGAAACACATGTACAAGGACTTCAGTTTATCTTTTCATTTTCGTAACATAACAACAGAATACCTACTTAGAATTTTCAAACAACAATTTCTTTTCAACGTCAAACAATATAAAAAAAAATGAAACTTCCCTGACACACTGCAGGAAATTTTCTCTTAGAAAAATAGTGATTTGTATATAAACATTTTAAAATCCGCCTCTTTTTATTTCTTATTCGACAAAAGTTGACAATCAATTCAAAGCGAAAAACGTAAGAGAAAATCTGCAGGAGGAAAAAAAAAAAAAAAAAAAAAAAATTGATGACCATCCAAGTGTGCGGGTCATTTTATTCAATCAATGATATCGTATGCATAACATTATTTTAATGAACAACAATAATATTGAAGTGTTCTATTAAGCCTCAGCTTGAAGATGGAGCTGATAAGATAGCTGAATTCCAACACAGATCGATCGCAAGAGAAATGAGGACGACAACGACTGCTTTCTTAATCTCAAAAAACAAAATGTCCTTTAATACCGATATGAAAATCAAAGATCATGCACCAACGCTAAGCCAGTCCAAAACCCTGCGTTTGTTCTATTGCCTGGAGAAGTTTACGGTGCAGTTGTTCCTCTGAAGTATAAATAGGAAGATCTAACAAGTTGAAACACGTGTGGGCCACGGGTAAATAGTTTTCTCCCCCACCCGTTGACTGAATGATTATCTACAAGCGTGGGAAAAGAAAAAAACAAAACAAAACAGTTTTAATGCAATTAATGAAAGTCCTTCTTCTACATTTCTTCACAAGCATAAATAAAACCAAATACAAGGGGATATCAGAAAGTAACGCCATTTATTTTTTAAAGGAGGAATACCTTTGCTGTTTTACAATGCTGCTGTGCCATCTAGTGACAATTTTTATAACTGCAACATGGGGATGGTCAAGGCATAGCCCCCTATACAGTGACATATTCTTCAGGTCAAAAGAAGACGAAAATGTTCTATAGCACATTGTCTGGAAACGATTTGTTTGCGAGTAATCCAATATGATAGAGTAGGGAAGCACGGTAGTTAGCGGACGGTCTGATGTCATGGAAGAGCTCGTCACCAGCATTACAAACGGTTTGCCATGCATTTTCAATTCGTTGTCGCAGATCCATAATGTTAGGAATTTCTGTGCTGTAGACGATCGTTTTCACATGACCCCACAGAAAAAAGTCCAAGGGATTAAGGTCGGGTGATCTTACAGGCCAGGCTACCGGTTCACCTCGACCTATCCACCGATTCGTGTATGCAGCATTAAGGTGTGCTCGCACAACATGGCTGAAATGTGCTGGGGCGCCATCATGCATGAACCACATGTTAGATCTTATCAAAAGAGGAACATCTTCCAGTAATTCTGGCAATGCATTCTGCAGAAACAAAAGATACGTTCACCCAGTCAATCGTGGCGGCAACACATAAGGGCCAATTAAGTTATTTCCGACAATTCCACACCAATTGTTCACGGAGAAACGCTCTCGATGCGCTCGAGCTCTGGTAACATGCGGGTTAGCATCTGCCCAAAGGTGCTGGTTGTGAGAATTTACGATTCCTGTACGGGTGAAGGTTGCTTCGTCCGTGAAAAATATCTGGCTGAGACAACTAGGGTCTGCAGCATGACGACGTTGTATCCATTGGCAAAATTGTTGTCTGTGTGGATAGTCCGTTGGGTTCAGTGCCTGAACCAGTTGCAGGTGGTATGGATGCAAAAGCTGACGGTGAAGGATGCGCCAAACAGATGAGTGCGGAATGTGTACCGTGGAAGAAATACGACGGGTGCTTGTCTGTGGTTCATCATGTATGATGTCAATTATCACATCCTCCTCATCCGGAGAATGTGCTACAGGCCGCCCTTGTCCTGTTTGACGACCAAAGGAACCACGCTCCCTCAAATGTCTGTCGACAGATACAAATGTTCGGTTATTTGGCAAACGTCTATTCGGAAAGCGTTCTTGGTAGAGTCCTCTTGCTTCCACAGCATTTCCGTCCGCAAGACCATACATTAGGTGCATGTCAGTGTATTCTGCACTGGAATACGTGTTCATGACTTTTTTTTTTATGTAAATCATAATGCGTGTGTCAAAGCACGCAAACGTTCTGAAATTGCTATTCCTAGTGGATGTACAGTAATGGAAACAACCGTACACAACTAATGGAACAACCCTAAAGTAGGTTTAAATGGAACAAACCACTCAATCTAGTGTTGGGTCGAAACGCTGGAACTGCTAAAATATCGTCCGCTAACTACCGTGCTTCCCTACTCTATTATATTGGATTACTCGCAAACAAATCGTTTCCAGACAAAGTGCTATAGAACATTTTCGTCTTCTTTTGACCTGAAGAATATGTCACTAAATTTATTGTACATAATTTTGAAACACCCTGTATTTACTAAGGTGAGTCTCAAAAGTTTAAAGAAACATGTTCTTGTTCAAAAAAAAAAGACTATTGAAGCTACATACAAATGCTTTAATGAGTAGCTGTACAAAGCACTTAAAATAAACTCCTGAAAATATTATTCACAAAAACATAATAGAAATAAAAATATTCAACAAAATGGAATTTTGCATGTCTCAAAAGTTTAAAGAACTACCCTCAGACGCTGAATGGAGACGTCCAATATGTAAATTTGCGAGCGACAGGGTATTAATCTGTTGCAGAGTTTGTCATTTTTTTTTTCAAAGAAAGCTTTTCTTCCACTCACAATTGACCTACGACAATGCCTCGCCAATCTCAATTCACAATCGATGAAGTGGCTGAAATCTGGCGATTGAAAGCCAACGGACTATCTGTTGCTGATATTGTCACAATTACTGGAAGATCCACAGTTGCAGGGGTTTATAATGTTTTGAAGAGGAGTTCATCGTTCCACCAAAAACCATGATCTGGTCGTCCCAAAGTTACCTCGATTCGCGATGACAGACGCATTATACGACTGGCAGCCATACAAAATCTTTCTATTCGTCAGATACTAAACGTGACTGGGTTAAACATATTAAAAGACAATGTACACCGGCAAGTAATTGCGAGTGGGCATGTTGTTTACAAAAAAAATGATAAAGAAACCGCCTCTGACTGCCTAGCACATTCAAGACAGGCTACGCTGGGCAAAAGAACTCATGGCCTGGAAAGACGAATGCATGTCGGTGTTGTTCAGTGATGAAAAGAAGTGGAACTTAGATGGTCCTGATGGGTGGGCATCATACAGGCACGACCTACGACAGGAACCGAAGACCTTTTACTCAAGACAACAACAAGGAGGTGGTTCTGTCATTGTTTGGGGCGACTTCGCTTTCAACGGTACCACCAATATGGCTTCCATTAGTGGAAGAGAAAATTCGCTGACATACCAAGAAACAGTATGTTGCCCGTCTGTGATCATTTGTGTGGCCCGGAATTAGTGTTCCAGCAGGATAACGCCAGCATCCATACTTCACGATCAACAACGGAGTGGTTCAGAAAACAAAATATTCACGTTATGACGTGGCCCCCGAGAAGCCCAGACTTGAACCCCATAGTGAATCTATGGGGAATCAAGTCTTGTGCAGTTCATGCCGGCAGTCGTCAATTTTCTTCGACTGATGAATTTAAAAGAGCAATTGAAGATGCATGGTACAATATAAGACCAGAAACATTGTACAACCTCATAAA
This sequence comes from Rhysida immarginata, assembly GCA_023313115.1. NCBI lineage: Eukaryota > Metazoa > Arthropoda > Chilopoda > Scolopendromorpha > Scolopendridae > Rhysida > Rhysida immarginata. Next base: position 3,808,069 of record JAHWFO010022496.1, read on the forward strand.
CTCAACGCCGAACAGAGTATTTGAAACAATCAAGGCAAATGGTCGTTCAATTTAAGCCATTGTATAATTCATGCAACGTTTTTTCAGTCGTTCTTTAAACTTTTGAGACACGCAAAACGGAATTTCCAGGAGTTTCTTTTAAGGTGTGCACCTAGTAATAGAAGCATTTGATGGATGCATCTTGGACTAATTTGCTGAATAACTTAACTGAATAAGTAAAACGACTAGATTAGCAAATTGGTAATTGATTTAAATAAACCTACGCGTTTCGTGGTAACCACATCATCAGGGTAGGACGCAACTACATTCTGTCAAGGGTTAAGGCCTGTATTTATGGCCATACCCCTCCAATCAGAAACAAGTTCCAATAGAGGGGTTTACACTGAGTTAGCAAAACTCATGGGATAGTTACTTAATATCTGGTCGGGCCACCTCTGGCCCTGTGGAGTGCAGCAATACGGCGTGGTAGTGAGTCTGCAAGTCCCTGGTACACTTCTGGAGGCAGTTGACACCAGATAGCCTGCAGAGCCGAAGATAGTTGCTGCCCGTTCGTGGGCGGATGATCCAGTGCACGGAGCCTGACTTCAACAGCATCCCAGATATGCTCAGTCGTTGGACCTCTCCTGCATGCTCCTCGAACCATTCGCAGACGACATTGGAGCGATGTGGTGGTGCATTGTCATCTTGAAAGACTGCTACATCATCAGGGTGTTGAAATGCAAAAACGGGTGCAGATGGTCTCCGATGAGTTGACGATACCGTGGACCATTCAACGTTTGGTCCAGGATAACCAGAGGGCCCATTCCAAACCAGGAAAATGCACCCCAGACCATCACTGACGCCCCACCACCCTGCACCACCACCTGTTGGCATGCGGGATCCATCGTTTCGTGAGGTCTGCGCCACACACGGTGCCTCCCATCAGCGTGGTACAGTTGATATCGTGACTCATCTGACCATATGACGTACGCCACTGTTGCAGAGTCCAGCCAAGATGGTCGGTGGCAAATGCACGCCGGAGTGTCCGACTATGCTGGGTAAGCATTGGCACCCGTGTAGGGCGATGGCTGCCAAACCCGAGGGCATGCAGATTACGACAGATTGTCCACCAAGAGACGTTTCTAGTGCGGCCAGTATTGAACTGTTCTGTGATTTGCTGCACTGTTGCGCTCCTGTCTCTCTGAATCATTCGTCCCAGGTGTCGCCGGTCACGATCATTCAGGGCAGCTGGACTCCCTGTATGGAGCCTGTTGTGGACTGTGATGCCTTCATCCAGCCATTCCCGATACACCCTGAGTCAACATTTGAGCGGGGAAAGCCAAATTCCTGCACCACTGCCGAAATGGAACATCCCATGCGTCGGGCACCTACTATCATACGACGACGTGCCATTTCTGATTAATCACTTATCCAAGCTCTTCCCACAACGTCTAATGGTCCATTCCCAGAATCCGTTACCCCTGTGAATTCGTGAGCCATGCCCATCAATCAATGTGCTTGCTATCCCATGAGTTTTGCTAACTCAGTGCATATCCTATAGTGTATTCAGTATAACGTACAAATTTTCAGGTCCCTTGAAGTACTTTCAATAGTCCGTTTTCTTTTGAACAAAAACATGTTTCGTTAAACTTTTGAGACGCACCTTAGTTTCAGTTGCACTTATTTATCTAAGGTGTGAGTCAAAATGATAGCACCACAGAGGAATACGCCAAGTACTCAAAACATAAAACATATATAATAATCTTTTATTTATTTTTTCTTTTGTATGACACTACTGGTAAACACAAGTTTTATAATATGGAAATTGCAAATCACATTATCAATTTAATCAACAAAAACATAAATTTGCCACTTGTAAACTGAGTCAAAATGATAGCACCACCAATCCCCCTCTACCTAATGAGACCAACCTGTGGCACCTATTTTGCATACAAGGTAAGAAATGATAATGAGAAACATGAAAACCAAATCATTTTTCATTTCCGTGTGAAACAATTCATTTCCTCTACATCTTACAATGGGTCGTGGTAAACAACTGACACAGTTTGAAAGAGGACAGATAACAGAATTATACAAAGCTGGACATTCTCTTAGAGAAATTGTCCGACGAATCAAGCGTTCCCATAAAGTTGTCAGCAATTTCATTCGCCAGAAAGATACTTATGGGACGAAAAAATCAACTGGGCGCCATCCTGCTCTTTCAACACGGCAAAAAAGATTTGTCATGAAAGAGCTAGCGCACTCTCAATCTAGCACACGATCTGTTGCTTCACATCCTGCAATTCAGGTATCACAGTCCATAATTGTACGAACTGCGAAATCATGTACATGGCTTGCATACAAAAAACTGAAAGTGATGCCTGCACTGAAACCACAACATAAGACCAAACGAGTCGCCTGGGCTCGTGAACACATGACCTGGAGAACACAGTGGGACACAGTCATCTAGAGTAATGAGAAGAAGTTCAATTTAGATGGTCCGGATGGCTGGTCCTACTACTGGCATGATGTCAGAAGAGAAGAGTCGCTGTTTTCAAAGCGTCAACAAGGGGGTGGATCTTTGATGGCATGGGCAGGATTTAGCTCTCGTGGCAAAACAACCCTTGCTTTCCCCTCTGGTAGAATGAAGGCTGTGGACTATCAGGAGTTGCTAGGAGTTCATCTTCTGCCTGTTGCGGAAAACCTGGGTGGACCGTTCTTCATATATCAACAGGACAACGCACCTATTCATACAGTAAAAACAACCTGGGAATGGTTCCTGCAGAATGGAGTGTGTGTCATGGATTGGCCACCACTTTCCCCAGACATTAACCCGATGGAAAACCTATGGGGAATCCTGGCAAGAGCGGTCTACAAGGATGGAAGGCAGTTTCAATCCATTGCAGAACTGAAGCAAACAATTTTGTTGTCTGGGATCAAATTAACAGTCAACAGCTTCACAAACTTGTTGCAACAATGCCTACGAGAGTGTTTAAGCTGATCTCAAGACAGGGAAGTCACATCGGGTACTAGTAATATTTTGTTCCTTCAATTTCAATACTGGTGCTATCATTTTGACTCAGTTTACAAGTAGCAAATTTATGTTTATGTTGATTAAATTGATAATGTGATTTGCAATTTCCATATTATAAAACTTGTGTTTACCAGTAGTGTCATACAAAAGAAAAAATAAAAAAAAGATTATTATATATGTTTTATGTTTTGAGTATTTGGCGTATTCCTCTGTGGTGCTATCATTTTGACTCACACCTTAGCTGCATGTTTTGTAAATTTCTTTGAAAAAAAATAAATGGCGTCACATGTACTTTCTAATATCTTTTCGTACAATTTGATTTACTTTTATACTTTTCATCCCTAAAATAGGGATACGATCATTTCCCGTCAAGAAGAGTAAAAATTTTTTCTTTTCTGCTAAATCCAATCGATGAAATACTTTCCAAAACAATCTTATCGTAGGATGATCCTTTGAGAATTCTCCTTTGTAGATAGTACTCTAGAACAACAACAAAAAAAAAACAAGTTTAATTTCAAAACTTAAAACTAAATTTTTATTCATGACAAAAATACAGGGCAAGTCAAAACGACGTTGTGATATGCTACGAAAGGTTTGGCAGGAGATAGGCTATTGGCTTGATGTGTGTCGGGTAACGCAAGGTGCTCGCTAGTGTTGTGCCGATACCAATACCAAAAAGTATCGATACTTGCCGGTATCGAGTACTCAAGTATCATACATTGTAATATGGCTCAAGTATTGATAGTATCGATAGTTTGCACCAAGGTTATTAGAATAATAAGGTTGCGCGCTCAGGAAGGTACCGTACGATTGGTCGAATTCAAGCGAAG
>JAHWFO010022496.1:3816911-3828580 GCA_023313115.1 Rhysida immarginata
GCAAACGTGCATGTGTCCGGATATTTGTGATCATATAGTGTATATAGTAATTGAACAGAACTGGCCCCAGCACTGATCATTGTGGGACACCGCCATTTATCTCACAGGTATCAGATAATTCATCTCCAACTCTGGCCTGAAAAGACCTGTTGGACAGAAACGAGCGGACTAGACTAATTAAATCGTGTGGGAAACCATCAGTTATCGTTTTATAAATAAGGCCTTCCTGCCAGACCTCTGCAATCCGACATTTGATATGCAATGACCTGATACCATCCAAAAATGGAACTGGTATTTTATAAACTTTGGCCACGTAATTTTCTCACCTGCAGGGTGAGTATAAAAAGTATCGGGAAGTGTTTCAGAAAAATATATTTACTTCAGGCATTGCTACAAAACCTTAAAATTCTTCAAAGTACATCCCTCGAGCGTCGACACACTTTTGCCAGCGGCTTTTCGACGACTCAAAGGCTCCCTGGTAGGCAGATTCCAGAAGGTCCTTAAGGGTACGCGTGCAAGCTTCTTTGACGGCACTTAGGGCCCCAAGCTGGTGTGCTTTGAGGGAGGATTTCACTTTTGGGAATAGGAAAAAGTCTGCTGGGGCCATTTCGGGACTGTAAGAAGGCGGTTGGGGAATTGTCGGGACGCCGTTTTGCGTCAGGTAGTCTGTCACCTTGGAGCAGGTTCCGCTGGGTGCACTGTCGTGACGCAATTTCCAATTTCTGGCGATTTCTGGGCTCACCCGGTCTGAATTCAGCACTTCGTGCACACGTTGTACATTGTCGTCAGTTGGCGAACCATGCTCAACGTCTCCATACCAGATTTCCCCAGTCCAACACAAAATTTGATGGCATACCGCTGTTCAATCGTTCGCTGCATTTTGAGCTTGCACCGAGTCACTAGACCGGGGTTCACTGAACAAACGCTCGCAGGCGACTGACGCTTGGCGCATTTTGAAGGAAAAAAAATTGTCCTACAGTCACGTCAGGGAAAAATTGTTCCCGATACTTTTTATACAAACCCTGTATGTGTTTGACTTCTACATCTAGCGCGGGGCCCTCCATCAACTACAAGTAGTTTGACTTCTCCATCAACTACAAGTAGAGATAAGAATAGTAACTAAGTAAATTACCTGTTTTCTTTACAAATTGCTATTTTAGATCCACCTGGTTTTAATTCTGAAGTTATCAATTCCCCAAAACACTCTCTTGTAATCTGAACATATAAAAAAAAAAGTAAGAGACCATTAAATTAACGTACATGTAGCGTATTTGTCGCGGGCATCGGAACAAATGATCACCTAAAATCGGTGAAAATACAGTCAAACCCCGCTTTATACAGTGAGTGAGCATATTATTATGACCACCTGACATGTTTATGCACATGCGCGCACGGACGTCGCCACAATGTTGCTAGCGGGCCAGACCAACATAAAAAGGGAAGCTGAGTGTCGTCAACAACAGTAGACGTGTTCCATTCTTCACATATGAGTAAACGACGCGATTTAACAGCCTTCGAAAGCGGGATGATTGTAGGTGCTCGGAGCTATGGAGCAAGTATCAGCGAAACAGCAGCATTCGTGGGGTGCTCGAGAGCAGCCGTCGTTAAAGTATTTAAAGACTGGACGGTTAGCCAAAAGATGGGGTCTCAACGTTCACGTTGTCGATGACAAACAGAAGGGCAACTCTGCATCAAATCACAGCTGACCTTAATCAGGGGTCCTCCAAAATGGTTTCTGAATACACTGTCCGCAGCACACTGCATCGCATGGGATACGGAAGCCGAAGACCTGTCCGCACACCTTTGCTGCCTGTAGCCAACAAGCGGAAACTATGCCAATTCGCACAGGAGCACAAGGACTGGACTAATGAGCAGTGGAAAGCGCGTGAGAAATGACGGAAACAGCACGAAAGCATGGACCCTGCATGCATGAGCACAACCCTTCAGACCGGTGCCGGCAGTGTTATGGTCTGGGGAATGTTTTCATGGCATGCGTTGGGTCCGTTAATACATGTCAAACAACGTCTGGAGGTCACAGCATACCTCTGTATCGTTGCCGATCAAGTCCACCCTGTCATGTTGATGGCTTATCCCAATGAAGATGGCTGCTTCCAGCAAGACAATGCGCCATGCCACAAAGCTCGTATTGTGCAGGAGTGGTTCCAGGAACGTGAGAGGGACTTTCCCTTACTTCAGAGGCCCCCACAATCCCCAAAACTCACTCCAATTGAGCATTTGTGGGACGAAGTCGAACGAACCATCAGACGGCTGGTTCCACCACCGTCCAATCTAGCACAACTAGACAGTGCTATCCACAGGCATGCTGTCAGATTCCTCCCACCACCTTCCAACATCTTGTGGAATCAATGCCACGAAGAATCACCGCAGTATTAAAGGCAAAAGGTGGCCCAACGAGATACCGACAGGGTGGACATAATAATATGCTCACTCAGTGAAAAACCAGCATAACTTTATATAATCCAATGTAAATGTAAAAACTAAAATTAATTCTTGTTAAAGGACAACTCTATGCAAAAGACTCTACGATTATAATTCTTTTACGAGGCCTGTGAGAAAAGCATCCGACCTTATTTTTTTCTGCGAAAACCTGATGGATTTGGATCGCGCGCGCTTGCACGAGCCGACCTTGAACCTTTGTGCGTATGCGTGAATTTTTTCCCACCTCTCACTAGCATCAGTTGCTGGCAATTAGCATTAGAGGGAGGTAGTGCGTTGTGCTCTCGTCAATTTTTGATTTGAAGGAAAATGACGGAACGACTGGAGCAGCGTTACTGCATCAAATTTTTCCAGAAACTGGGCGACAGCCAGGTGGGAACCATCCGGAAGATTCAGACGGCTTTCGGTGACGATGCTATGGGCATCACACAGATTAAGGACTGGTACAACCGGTCGGCCATCAGCATGCCAAAACGACCAGGTCATTGCCAAAGTGAACGCTGTGGTGATGCGGGACTATCGTGTGACTATCCGAGAAGTTGCGAAAAAGGTGGGCATCAGTACGTTTTCGGCACATTCCATTCTGACCACGAAGAGAGTGGCAGCGAAATTCGTGCCGAAGCTGCTGACGGCAGAGCAAAAGCAACTTCGTGTCGACATCTCACAGGACATGCTGGCCTCCGCAAACAGTGACCCCGACTTCACAAACACCATAATCACTGGTGACGAGTCCTGGGTGTACGGGTACGCCCATAGCATCGTCACCGAAAGCCTCCAAATCAAAAACCGATGAGAGCACAACACACTACCTCCCTCTAATGCAGATTGCCAGCAACGGACGCTATTGAGAGGCGGGGAAAAAATGCACGCATACGCACGGAGGTTCAAGGTCGGCTCATGCAAGCGCGTGCGATCCAAAACCATCAGGTTTAGGCAAAAAAAAAAAAAAAAAAGATCGGATACTTTTCTCACAGGCCTCATATTCTGGCCGAGCCATAAGAGGTACGAAGTTTTGCCAATAGATGGTGTTAGGGCTACATCTCAGCTGTAATTATGCCAAGCGGTGTCATCCTATGTTCACATGATTTTCATTTGAGCTGTCTGTCACTCTTTGCAGTGGCCGCTCAGTACTTGAAATTTTTATCGCAAATGGTCTGGCCAATAGCGATTTTCTTTAAGCCAGAATCTCATGTTTTTAGCCAAATTTAAACAAAGCGTGCATTCTTATAAGTAGCGTTTTGTTAAAGTTCCCAATAATCGACATATCACATACCTTTCCTCCAGTTAGAAACTACCAGTAAGCAAAAGCCAATAAAACTGGTAGAGACTTTACAACACAACAAAGGGAGAACAGAGTTTCTGACTAGTTTCGCCATTTACGTGGCCTGTGAGAAAAGTATCCGACCTAATCACCCTAATCCAGGGGGTGGCCGTGGCCTGGTTGTCTCGTCGGTTGGCTTGCTAATCGATGGAGTTCCGCAACTTCAGGCGCGGCCAGCTGCTGGCTGGGTGACGGCCAGGGCTTGAGGGCCACTGCTGGCGGAACAGCTATTTGGGGCACGGCTGTTGGAGGACTTTAGTCTGACCCATTTGCCAAGTGACCATAGCTGGTTTTGCACGGGGGGTTTGTTTGTCCGCCAGCGGCTCTTCCATCATGAAACCCCCCGTGCTTCGGAGGGCACGTTAAGCCGTCGGTCCCGGCTGCTACTGTCATCTCGTAGCAGTCGTTATTTACTGGGATGGCGCAAAACTCCCTCGTAGGAGTACGTGTCTAGAGAATCTACCCTCTGTACTAGATACCAGATACCGTAATCCACCCTCAAAGTAGTCTCCTTGGGACTCCACACACTGCTCCCAGCGGTGCCGCCATTGTTGGAAGCATTCCTGGAAAGCGTCTTTCGGAATGGAGTTTAGCTTGGCTGTCGTTGTAGCCATAATGTCCTCTCTTTTCTGAAATCGCGTTCCTTTCAATGGCCTCTTGAGTTTGGGGAACAGCCAAAAGTCGCAGGGGCCAGGTCAGGAGAGTAAGGAGCCTGTTGTACCACGGGAGTCTGGTTTTTCGCCAAAAAAGTCTGAATCCAGTTTGGTTTTTGAGGCGCCGATTGCCTGTCGATCACAACTGCAGTCTCTTGCGCCGCACTGCATTACGTAGGCGACGAAGGACATCCCTGTAGTACTCTTTGGTGATTGTTTGACCCTGTGGTGCGTACTCGTGGTGTACCACGCCGCGAGAGTCAAAGAAAGCAGTCAGCATCGCTTTCACATTGCTGCGCACTTGGCGGGCCTTCTTTGGTCGTGGTGATTGCCAAAAAAAAATTAGGTCGGATACTTTTCTCACAGGCCTCGTATGCGAAATAAATTCTAATTGTAGACAAGGGGGGTTCTCCATGGTCATTCTGACCATAGAGTTGTCCTTTAAATTAATTTTTTAAAAGAGCCGACTATAAAAAATCTACCTCAAAATTTAATGGAAAGATCTCGTCAAAATCATCTTCTTCATACTTGAGCATTTCATGTAAGCTTCTTTAGATAACATAATAAAGACCAAATTTCAGGAACAACAAACAGTCAGAAAAATAAAGGTTGGAATCATAGTATCAAAGCATAAATATCATTTATAGCTTTTTAATATTTACTTGACAACAGAAGGATCTAAATCTTTCAAATCATCCAGTTTGAGTTTTCTGAAACAAAAAAACAAAAACAAAACTGCCGTGGCAGAGTGGTACAGGGTGATTCAGTCAATTTCTGACCATTTCACTCGAATGACGTGCATTAGGGATAAACAATTGAAAGAATATGAGCGCCATATCGAATTTCTAAATACGAGGCATGTTTTTTAAGTAAGTACCGTTTTGGAATTAAAAAAAGACGTGCAAAGATATCGCAATAATTTTATTTTTACATGAAAGCCTGTACCTTAATCTACTTTTCTACATAATTTCCGTGAATATTGAGGCACTTGTCATAACGTGGCACCAGTTTTTGAATACCCTCCTCGTAAAATTCTGCCGCCTGACTTGTTAACCACTGTATCACAAATGTTTTGACTTCGTTATCGTCTTGAAGACGCTGACCACCCAGGTGTTTCTTCAAGTGCAGGAACAAATGGTAGTCGCTGGGCACCAGATCAGGGCTGTATGGAGGATGATCTAGAGTTTCCCATTTAAAAGATTTGATGAGATCTTTGGTCCGATTAGCCACATGTGGACGGACATTGTCATGCAGCAAAACGATACCCTTACTCAACTTGCCACGTCTTTTGTTCTGGATTGCACGACACAGATTGTTCAATGTCTCACAATAAGACGCTGCATTGATTGTCTCATTACGAGGCAGAAACTCCACTAGCAATACTCCTTTTCTGTCCCAAAAAACTGTGCACATGATTTTCCGGGCAGAAATTGTTTGCTTAAACTTCACTTTTTTGGGTGATGATGAATGTCGCCGTTCCATGGATTGTTGTTTCGATTCTGGTGTGACGTAGGCCACCCATGTTTCGTCACCAGTAACAATTTGGTCTAAAAAATCTTCACCTTCATTATGGTACCGCTCAAGGAAAGTCAATGCACTGCCTAAACGTTGCGTTTTGTGCAAATCCGTCAACATTTTTGGAACCCAACGTGAACACAATTTCCGGTAATTCAAGTTCTCGGTCACAATGCGATACAAAACACTACGAGAATATTGAGGAAAGCAGTCGCACAATGATGAAATTGTAAAGCGTCTGTTTTCTCTCACCTTTTCGTCCGCTTTCTGCACCAAATCTTCATTAACGACCGAAGGACGCCCACTCCGTTCTTCATCGTGCACATTTGTGCGGCCATCTTTAAATGCTCTCACCCATTTCCTTACCATTCCATCACTCATAATGTTTTGTCCGTACACTTCACAGATCTCACGATGAATATCGATCGGTTTTACGCCTTTAGCACTAAGAAATCGTATAACAGCTCGTACTTCACAATCGGCGGGACTCACGATTGTCGGAGGCATCTTAAACACTCAGTAAACAACGTATACAATGAAGAATCAGACTGTAATGGCGTCAGTGCATAGACAAGAGATGTAGTTAACCAGCGCGCATGCGCGGAACGCCGACCGTAGCGCTGCGGCGGCGGAATCGCAAAACGGTACTTACTTAAAAAACATGCCTCGTACTTGGAGTTTGCATTGTTGCAATGGCGCTGCATGAAAATCGTATTGTTGAAAAATGGCGCCCGCTTTATCAACAGAGCAGAAATGCAAGGTTGTCGAATGGTATTTCGAGACAAAATCACCTGTAACCGTGCAAAGAAAGTTCCGGAAGGAGTATAAGTGTCGAGACGCACCAGGCAGGCAAGCAATCATGGAATTTGTCAAGCAATTTCGTGCCACTGTATGTGCAAAGGCAAGAAAAAAAGCGGGAGCGAAGCTCGTGTTCGATCGGCCGAAGTTGTCGAAAACGTTCGCACAAGGTTGGTCGATTCCCCTACCAAAAAATCTGTTCGCCACCTATCCATTGAAGAAGGGCTGTCGTATCCCGTATAAGATCCATGTTTATCAGGAGTTAACAGACACTGGAAGACAGAAGCGACAACAATTTGTGACGGAGTTTGGAGCAGAAATGGAAGCCAATCAGGACATTGTGGACAACCTGTGGGTGTCAGATGAGGCCTTCTTCCATCTGTCAGGTGACGTTAATAAACACAACGTTCGTTTTTGGGGTTCCCAGTACCCTCATGAGATCCATAAGTCACCACGTCATCCACGAAAGGTTATGGCTTGGTGCGCGATTTCCAAAAGAGGCATCATTGGTCAAAAGAGGCCTTTTTTGAGGGCACAGGCTTACCTTAACATGTTGGAAACCTTCTTCATCCCCGAGCTGCGAAGGAGGCGTATACCGCTTCGACATCAATGGTTTCAACAGGATAGGGCTAGGCCTCACACAACTAATGAAGTGCTAGACTTTCTCAATCAGAAATTCGGAAATCGGAAATCAAACAGGCTTCCAGATCGATTCGGGGGTGGCTTTCTTTGGCCCCCTACGAGTCCTGACCTAAACCCATGTGATTTTTATCTCTGGGGGTTCCTTAAAGACAGTGTGTTCACTACAGCACCAAGAACCCTAGATCAGCTGCGACAAAGCATCGTCGACTGCCGCACCCTTGTGGATGCAGAAATCCTGGATAGAGTTACGAACAACTTCACCATTCGGCTGCGAGCAGTTCAAAACGTCCGTGGTGGCCACATTGAGCATATCATCAAGACTTTTCCACGGGAATAAAAACTCCGAACTGCCTAGAATATCATGCTGAAATGCTAAGTTTGTAAACATTAATGGGTCAATAAATCATAGTACTCAAATGGTCAGAAATTGACGGAATCACCCTGTACATTCACACAGGCCTACCATTAAGTCATGAAATGCATTCAGAAAAGAAAAGATTATCTGTTAGGAGAGGCAAAGGGGGGACGGGGGTCCTTAAAACCTTAATTAGACCTCTTTCACATGACGCCACCAGAGCCAGGCCACCACTCTTTTTGGTGGCGCGTTTTTGTTGGTGCGTGTTCATATCTTCCTGCTTCAACTCGGCACAGTTTAAGGATCCCTCCAAGTACGAATTAGCAACATGTCAAACATTCACTCACTCTTTAAGTAACTTCTTATAAAGAGCCAGAGGGAACGGTAATGCAATGATTATTCCGTTATAAATTGCCAATCCACAAAGAGTACCGATCAAATGATACATAACGTCATCTTCAAAGGACTGTCAATTAAAAAGAGAGAAAAGCAACTCATTACTGCATTAAAAAAATAGACAAAACAAATTTCAGTTCTTCCTGGCAATATCCTTTCAAATTACGAGGGCGAGTCAAAAATTATCTACACTTTCACCATAATTAAAGTTACGCTTTCAAAAATCGATAATTTGAAGACTACTCGTCAGAATGACCTGATATTTTAGCAGAACAGTCGTGAAGCAATGGAATTTTGTTTGGCGAAGGAAAAAAAATAGTTGCAAAATCTGCCGACAGATGGCGCTGGCAGGGTAATGTCAGGGGGAAAACCAAAAACGGATTCGTGAAACACAGGAATGCTGTCAGCCAAAAGGAAACAATAGACTTCAGGGGTTTGCCAAAAACTTATTAGCGAAAAGACAATAATACGTGTTTACAGCGACAACAGCGACAATGCCAAAAAAAACAGAGCTTCGTGGAACAAACATCTAAAGCGTGGTTCCCACTGGCAGAAAACGAGAGAGCAGAAACTAGGACGTATTTTTTTTCGGCCTTTTTACTTTCTGCTCCTGCAGGTGTCCCACATGGCAGAAACTCAAAAGGATAAGACAGCAGAAGTTTTGCCCAACACAAATGCACTGCACCGAAGCCATCGATCGATCTAAACGGTCGGTTTCGACTGCACACAGTACGTACACAGCTCGTTCATTCCTCATCAATCATCACATCGAACTTTTGCATTCAATTGTTGTTTATTCAATTTAATTTGATTAATTAATTAATAAATATATACGAGGGTTGCACCAAAAGTAAGGTTCCCATATTTTTTACAAGTAGAAAACATTGTTTATTGTTATTAATTTATACGTCGTTGAAAAGCTTACACTGTTGTCTATTTTTCAACATAGTCTCCATTTTTTTCGACACACTTTTGAAGACGGTGCTCCAGCTTTTGTATTCCTAAGTCGAAGAAGTCTCCCGCCAATCCGTTGAGGAAGCGTGTGCCGTGGGAACCTTCAGGAATGCGTTCAACAAGTTCACGGACAGTGACCCTCCGATCTTTCAGCAGCTCACTGTTGATCTTCTGGGCAATCGAATCCGAAACCAGCGGTCTTCCACTCCATTCTTCATCGTGAACTTCCGTGCGACCCTCAGCAAAAGCCCTGCACCATTTTCGGACGTGCTGAACGGACATGCACTTTTCACCATAAACCTCAGTCAGTTGCCGATGAATCTCCACGGGCGGTAACTTCCTTGCGTGGAGAAACCGGATTACTGCTCGAACCTCGCACTTGGCGGGAGCGGCGATCAACACTTCCATCTCTGACGGCTGCCAAGCGAACACTGAGCGCCGTAGCAAATCGCTCGAGAGTGCGGGAACCACTGCGCACGGCACTGTTGTTGGATTTAGCCTAGCACCTTCCCTCGAGGCTGTAGCTCATTGGGAACCTTACTTTTGGTACAACCCTTGTGAGAGAGAGAGGACGTCACTGCAGAGATCGTTTTCTATTGGCTGAGCAATCGTTTCTGCCCTGCTTGTGCCACAAATGCAAAAATTTTCAGTCGGGCAGAGCAGACGAAAGCAGGAAGTGACATCAGAAATTTTTCTGCTTTCTGGTTTCTACCGTTGTTTTCACAAATGTGGAAACCACGCTTTACTGATGATTAAGGTAGAAGTTGTTCGATATGCCCTCCACCTTGTTCTGCTACTAACTGGAAGCGCAAAATGGCATGCTCCGCAACAGATTGGAGGGTATCTGCACTGATGCCATGGATGTGGTGTGTGAACTCGGCCAACGCCATCTATCGGCAGATTTTGCAACTATTTTTTTCCCCTTCACCAAACAAAATTCCATTGCCTCACGATTGTTCTGCTAAAATATCAGGTCATTCTGACGAGTAGTTTTCAAAATATCGATTTTTGAAATCGTAACTTTAAGGTTGTCATGCTGAATTCTGCACAGGCATGCTTAGAGTTGGTATTACTGGTGCGGTCGGGCTTTATTGTGCTGCAATGGAGAGTCCAAAGCTGCCATTCAATCCTTGTATCGGCAACAATCCCGGAATTACTCTCCGACGGGTTCACCCGACTAGTCACGTGTTGGCGCAATGCATAGACGGGGATGAGGACTATGTCGAAAAGTGAATCATGCATTACATCAAGGGCAAATGTAACTATCGGGTACAATTAGAATTTTGAAAAATCGGTTAACAGATAAAAAAGTTACAGCCATGGAGGCATTACTATTCGACCGACCAACCCTCGTATTATCAAAAGGCTTATTTCACATCAAGCAGTTAAAACGAAAAACTAAAAATTTTCGCACCTGTTCGTTAAACCAGATGTTTCTCGTTGGATATTCTTTAAACATTCCATACTTTGGATCCACAATTTCCTTCAAAATCAATAAGAAAAACTCCTTACGAACACCTCCAGCATCGACAGCATCTTCGCCAAAAAAAATAACCTAAAATTTAAACGAAAAACGCAACCAATCCTATAAAACTTTATCGTCAAAATAAATAATTTCATACTAAAAAAATAAATCCTCCTAACGGTACCTTTAAAGGTTTTTTGAAGTCCGTGCCTGGATATTTAGCAAGCTGCCTGATTGTATCTTCAACAATATTGTCTCGAGTGACATAGAGGACAAGGAAGGGATTTGTTGGATCGATGGGTGCAAATAAACTTGTGAAGTTGCGACGAAGTGCATCCTGTACTGCTGACTTCATTTAACAAAGGAAAAAACAATTATTACATACAAGCTTTATCCTGATCGTGAATGTAGACACAGAATGCAATTAGCTTTCATCCATCCCTGGATTACATTATTTTAATACGTTCAATAGTTTTGGGGAAATCCCATATACAACACATGGGTAAGGTAGATGTACCAGTTCTAGCCAATTGGAAAATGGGTCTTACGGCCGAATGCAACAATGTCAGTTTAAAACGACCCTAACTTTCGGTTAGTTAACAATCGGTTTAGTCCTTTAACCGGGAAATGTTGCACCAAGCCTAGTTAAGTCTCAGTTAACTAACTAGATGTAATATGGACTGTGATTGCTTCGTTTTGCTCCAATTAAACTTCCGGTCAACATGGCTGATTGTTTTCAATTACCTGTTTGATAACTAGATTATCCAACGAGCTGTTTAATAATTAATTTATCCAAATTGCTGTTTCAAAATAAGCTTATCCAACTAGTTATCCAATTAGCATATCCATTTAACTTTTCCAATTAGCTGATCGATAATATTAACTTATTCGTTTAACTGATCGCTAATTAGCGTATCCAGGTTGCGGTTTGAAAATCAGATTATCCAAATAGCTTATCACAGTAGCTTATCCAGGGGCTTATCCAAATAGCTGTTTGATAATTAGCTTATCCTAATTGCTGTTCAAATAGCTTATCCATTTAGCTTATCCCATTAGCTAGCCAAATAGCTTATCCACATTGCAATTCAAATCGCTTACCCAAAGAGCTTATCC
>JAHWFO010022513.1:293-32923 GCA_023313115.1 Rhysida immarginata
GCGCGTTTCAATGTTGAAATGCCTGCGGCGATGATTGAGCCAATCTTGTTTTGTCAATCACTGAGGATGGAAGTGGAAGAGTCAATCTGTTTGTGGCTTTTATTCCGAAGAATGAAAATATGGATAATCAAAGTGGAAGAATAATATGATTTAAAACAAGCAGACATGCATAAATAAATTTATTTAAAAATGTTTCTTATCCAAATTTCTTTTCTTTGCTTTTAAGTCGTCATTGTAAAAAATTAAAACCAATTCTTTCCATGCCCTTTTTCATTATTTTATTTGAATATTCCTTTGCATTCATATCCCAAATTGCCGACCTTTTCTCTACTTCATCGGTATATAATTCAATATTGAAGCCGTCGTCGTCCATTCTTACGTATTTCCACTGTCACTCAACAGACAAGTCGCGCGGATCATGTGAACGGTTAAATAATGCAAGCTAGCATTTCAATACGCAGGATGCCGCAAACTTAGGCGAGAATTTAGATACCGGCGACAGAGCAGCGACTGCCGCAAGTAAACGCGTGTTGACACGCGATCATGTGTACAGTAGAAGGTACTGCATCTAGAATACGCGCGTAGGGCAAACGCGCGACAATGCGCGACCATGGGAACCTGGCCATATCGTACAGACCAAGGGCGCATTCTTTAAACTAGCTTTTATGCTATAGCTCCAAATAACAGACAAATTAATAATTACAATTTAGATATTTATATATATAGGAAATAAATATAAATATTAATTTTGGAATAAAGGAATATCAAATTAAACAAGTAATAAATTATAGAAAGTCAAATAGAAAACATAAAATTTGGGGTATATAGAAATTGTTTTGTGTATCTAATAGCGATACAAAAATAAATGAAATAAATCCTTTAAGTTTACCTTTCACACATTTTTTTTTTCAATTCAGTATTTCAATATTGAAATGATCTGGCGGACAAAAATTGATGATGGTATAGAAAAATCATTATAAGAGCTGCCGTGATAAAGCCAGTTACATAATCTTTGGTTATCTAGCCTGCTTTAGGTAACTGACTTGTGATGTCACACGGAGTGATTGCGTAGCCAACTTAAAAAATCAATTAGAATAAAGTGTAAGTATTTGAGAAGCGAAAACTTTGTGTATTATCTAAGAGATGTCTTCTTTAATTTCACAATTTTTAAAAAATCACGCATAGACCGTATTTTGTAGCCGACTCCGCAACTCCAATTTTGGCCGATGGCTGCTAGGGATGTCAAGATCCGGATAATTCAAGATCCAGATATCCGGATCTTTTTTCGGACCTATTTTCGAGATCCGAGTTACGGATATTGGATCCGAGATATGGATCTTGAATCCGAGATCCGATATTCGGATCCTGTATCAGGAAACTGTGTATATGGAATTTTTTTTTCTGAGAGCAGTTTATAAAAGCTTTTATTTTTTTTTTTTCATATCATGTATAACAACCGTAATAAATAATCTACCCTATTATTAAATACACTCGACTCTCGCTAATCCGGCCCTGAATAGTCCGGCCTCTCAGTAGTCCGGCACCCGGGTTCCGGAAATCGAAACTTTCAATTTCCGAGCTAAGAAAGGTAAAACTTTTACTTTCAATTAATTTTCACTCTCAATATGTCGTTGTAAAGCAAACACGTAACTTTGGAGCTATTGCAAAAAAACAGAAGTTTAGGAGAAGTTGAAGCAAGGTTTTTCCAAAAAAAAAACATGGCTTCAGAGTACAACGTTGGACGTGCCACGATTTACGACATAAAGAAGAAAGATAATCAGCTTCGTCAGTATACGAGCCAAATGGATAGCAGCCTGGGGCAATGAAAGATTATAAGAAAGGGTGAGAACAATAAATTCGATACAGCTGTTTGCACATGGTTGTGCAGCAAAGAAGTAAAGGACAACCTATCAGTGGCTCCATAAACGAGGAAAAAGCAGTAATGTTTAACACGAAACTCGGTGGGTGATGAAGGGTTTGCAGCAAGTGAAGATTGGTTATCAAACAGAAAGGAAGACAGGGGATAGTCGCTCAGCAAATGAAAGGATGCAGAAAATTTTAAAATGATCCTGGAGAAGATGATAAAGAAAGAAGGGCTAACTCTTGCTGCAGTATATAATGCTGATGAGATTGGTCCATTTTTCAAAAAGCTTCCTTCCAATACTCTTGCAATCCAGAATGAACAAGCTGCTCGTGGATATAAACAACAAAAAGAACGAGTCACAGTAATGGCTCGAAATTCACAAACTTCCCCTTATGGTTATAGGAAAATCCAAACCTCCACGAAGTTTTAAAAGCAGTACAATGAACGCACTACTGGTGGATTATTGTGCTCAAAACAAAGCATGGATGGACTCAGAAATTTTCTATCAATGGCTTCATGAAAGTTTTGTGCCAGCTGTGAAGGCGTTTTTAAAGAAAATGAAACTTCCTTTGAAAGCCATCCTCCTAATTGATAATGCTCTCTGTCATCCCTCTGACTTGTCTCTAGTGTCTGGCGAAATTCGAGCTGTATTTTTGCCAACCAATGTAACAGCTCTGGTTCAGCCTATGGATCAAGGAATTTTGGAAGCACTAAAGTTCCGTTATCGATATAAGTTTCTAAGCTCTATTTTGAATCAATGTGAAAACGAATCCACCGAGACCATGCTGAACGTGTGGTAAGCAATTAACATGTGTGATGTTGGTATGCAGCTACCAGATTCATGGGATATTGCAGATAGCAGGGCATTACAGAAATTTTGGAAAAAATTGTGGCCTTCCCTTTTAACTGTGATTGAGTCAGTTGAGAGTGATGAACCAGTGAATCCAGAAACACCAATGCCTAACTCTGTATTCGTGGATATGTGTCACTTGCTTCCAGGAGAACAAGAAGTTGAAATAGAGAACGTTAATATGTGGCTGAATGAGGAAGAAATCATCCATATTGTATTGGAAAACACAGATGAAAATGATGATAAGGAAGAAGACATCACAGAGGAAGAGCTGAAGATATCTCACACTGCATGTGCTGAAGCTAGCAACCTTTTCCTGCGCTATATAACGCAACAATCAGACACGCTCAGTACCAATGTAATGCTTGTAAAGCGACTGCGAGAAAAAGCAAGCCAAAAACGTATGTCCTCATTGAAACAGGAAAAATTATTTGAAATGTTTTGATTAAAGAAATTAATGTTAAGAATTCCAGAAATACATGTACTCAGCTTACAAATGTTAAATTTTTGCAGTTGTTTGTTAAATTTCAGAGTTTAAATAAATATATAGTTATAATACCGTTCAAATCAGTTTATTTAATTCAAACTCAGTAATCCGGCACTTTCGCTAATCCGGCAAGGAATGGGTGGATTAGCGAGAGTCGAGTGTATTAATAATTATCAGGGGGCGGATTTTTATGCACTAAAAAACAGCAAAATATGCATGCAAATATGCATTAAAAATAATGGAAATATGCACTTAAATATGCATTAAAAACTTATGGTTCTTTAGAATAATGGAAGTGTTTTTTTTTAATTAATTTCGAACAATAAAGTGACTATTCAAAAAATCATTTATTAAGGGTTTTTGCTGCACAATTTGCTATTAAATACATTTCTAAGTTTTCTGGAGTAAAATTTTGTCTATTTGTTGAAAATACATTCTTGAATACCGAGAAAGTTCGTTCAACATCACACGAGGTACATGGTGCATACTTAAAGGACGCAATAATTTCAGCAGAAGGCAGTTCAGTATCTTCGGGAAATGTTTCCCCACATAAAATGCGGGAAAAAATCTTCATTCTCTGAAATCCTGTGTTCTTAACGAGAACATTTTTAAGTTTGTCTGTAACTTTTGCCGCTACTGCACCCGGTGCCTTTGAAATGCTGCTATATATCCTGTCAATTATTCCAACTGATCGATATAGCGGGAGTCCTTGTGTTTGCAGCTCTTCAATTCCTTCCGTTAATTGGCCGAAATTTGCAGAAATGTATGCAAGTTCTTGCAATATTGTTGGGCTGCTCATACATGTCTTTGCATTTGTAACACAGTATGCTTCATCGTCTCTCGCCAAATTGTCAATTACACTCTTGATAGCATGACTTAAGATAATTTGATTCTTTTGGAATATGCTGATTGCAGCGATACTTCTCCAAAAAGGCATGAAGGTGAGGATTATTAAGTTTTTTCCATGGTATGTTAGCTGCAGTAAATGCAGTAACCATATCATATGCAAATGTGTTTTTGTCTGAAGTTGATGGTTTCGTTAACAGGGATTGATGTTTCATCTTTGAATGCTGCAACTTTTGGTTGTGTTTTGTAGTCTGTACATGTTGCTATAACTGGAACCTTTTAGTGCATGGAACCTACAATACCTCATAATAAACACAGATAAGTTCAAAATAAAGTAAAATTATTTCCAGAGTTCCATATTATTTAATTTCTTATCATCAGTTGTAAAAACGTTTTCCTCGATGTCTAGTGCTTTCATCCACTGTCTAAGCAAGAAGGATTGCGATGATTTTTCCTTTGGCATTCTAAGAATTTCTTAAAATATACACGATTCAATTAACTACCAATACTTTTTAGGCACGGTCTATAAATTTTCGCAGGTGACAGGCACGGCCCGATGGCTTGATGAAGCAGTATGAGGCAGAAGGTCCCTGGTGTTAGTACTAGAGCTGAACTAGGTTGGAGATGCCATACTTGTTCCGACCCCTCCTTATATAGCCCAAGAAATCTCCCATCGTACCATGCACTAACGATTATTAATTATAAACTGGAGATAACAACGGTATAATTTTTCGATTAAAAAATAGCCTCTACCAATTGGGCTATCGCAGACACCTGGACAGCCATGCTGTCACAAGATGTCTTAAAGACAACCAAGTTGTCAAGGTTGAAAGCCCAATGGGAAGCGGGCACCTGGCTCACAGATCAAGAATAGCCCAATTGGTAGAGGCGTCGACCATGACAGTGGAGGTTCCTGGTTCGAATCTAGGTCGCAGAATTTTTCCTTCCATTTTTCAATCGAAAAATTATACCCTATTATTGTTTAAGAAGCAGGTACTTTTTTTTGCGATGTACAAGCCTAATCATTAAAATTAACGGGGTAATGAAAACAAATAAAACCTCAAGATTATATAATCAATTAAGATTGTCATTTGACATAATGTATATTCGTAACTAATTAATAGTGTATTATCACATAACATTAGAAAAATGTGTTCAACAATGCCTTCTAAGATCCTATAGTAGTTGTTAGTTATTGTTTTCTTTCTTTTAATGTAATTTAATTTAATAAGTTTAATTTACTTTTTATTAAGTGTTTACATATGCATCATGATAGGAAAAAATGTTTACAAATTAAACGGAATTGTTCTAAAAAAAAAAAAAGCTTAATTTTGTGGAAAAATCATCGAAACGGAAATGATTAACTATTTAGCAATTTTTGCAAGAAACATTTTCATATAAATTTGCAAACTTTTAAAATTATTTAACTTATTAAATTAATATAAAGAATAATAAGATAAAAGGTGGAAAACAGATTTTCAAACCACGCTCAGGAAATTTGTTTATTATTGATTACAAGATTTGACCCGGACACACCCCGGACACACAGAAAAGCAAGTTAAAAGAAAGCGTTTAATAAGGAAAATTAATAAACAAAAACCTTCGACACCTTCACTATGAGAAAGGAATCACCGCCGTTGTGCAATTTCTCACGCTTTGTCGTTACTAGTCATTAGAATTGTACTATATCCCCTCAATCTATATGGACTCGACTATTGCGATTGTGATAGCCTGAGTCCTCCTAAGTCCTAATTAGTCCTAATATGCATCCAGTGAAAGGATCCGAGATCCGGAGACGAGACCCGGATCCAGACATTTTTAGATCTGAATCCGGATATTTTCAGCAAAATTGAGATTGATTCCGAGACCAAGGCCTTTACGAAATCAAAGAAAACAATATTCAGTTGTTTTTGTTAGCGGTGGCAATGTTAAATCCGAAATCAATAGTTCATATAATTTTTGAATTGCTTTTCGATTGGCAATCGTCAATGTTATCTTCCATTTCGTCTTTTGTGGATGACCTCAGCGTTTTTCCTGTGGTATTTGTCGAAGAAGAGTTAGTTTAGTGGGATCACTATTTTCATAACGCCTAAATAAATGTATACTTCACTGTTCGGTTGTCGATTCGACAAAAGTATAATTAATTCCAGTATGATAACATTTGATTTTGGAATACTTCGATAAATTGTCCAATTCAAGAATCCCCTTACGCATTTCGGGTAATAGCAGTTAATTTCTCATATCAAGATGCTAATTTATCATGGGTTGATAAACGACTCATGCTTATTCATTGCTGGATAAATTCAATGAACACGCGCTCAATGATGGATACCAGCCTGTCTGTCTTACTGTCGTTTTCAGTATCATTGTCTTTGCTTTATTCAGTACTCTCTTTTAACCCTAGGATACTAACCATACATCTTGGAGACGTAGTTAACATTTCAAACATCAGCTGCTGCGCTTGACCTTGAAAGAGCAGTCTCTTACCTTCAGGTAATGCTTCATCAAACAACCATTCTTTCGAATAGTGGTGTTTTAGTTGCCCAGCTTGCATATCAACAGCGTGTATTGACTATTTTCGTAAACACAGTGCGTCTCCTGGACGTAGAGTTAGTATTCAACGCATATTTTTATACGTCTAAAGGACGTAGAGTTAGTATTAAATGCATATTTTTGAACGTCTTTTGGACGTGTTTTTATGAATGATGGTGCTTATTTATACCCTCTGAGACGTATTAGTTATTATTATTACAAGTGCTTATATCAATACAAAATTCTACTGTTACGGATTCTGTGGAAGAAAAAGAATTTGAAAAAATTATTGGAAGTCTAAATATGAATACGTCTTTAGGAATTGATGGAATTAGGGCAGGGAATATTAGAAGTAATGGCAAAGTTTTTAAAATCATTTACTCATTTATACAAAGTAATACTGAAGAAAAATGAATGGCCAGAACAGATGAAAATGTCAAAGGTTAGGCCAATCTATAAGAAAGGTTAAAAACAGATTTAAATAATAATCGACCAATATCTATAATATCTATACTTTCTATTTATTACAAACAATTTTTGAACATTGGATTAAAAAAAACTTCAGGAATTTTTGGAAAAGAATAATATTTTTGGTAAAGAAATATATGGTCATAGAAGAAAGAAGTCAACCCAAAATTTATTATTGGAATTGACACAAAAATTAAATAAATTCTTTCATCATGGTCTTAATTCAGCACTTATTTTTTGGATTTAAATAAAGCCCGGGATTTGGTTAATCGTGATATTTTGTTTTTTAAAATTAAAACAATATGGTATAAGAGGACAATGTTTAAATTTGTTTGAAAGGAATGTATACGAATAGAATGCAAAAAGTAAAGGCAAATAATCCTGAAAGTTCAGTTTCTGAGATCACAAATGGCATTCCTCAAAGGTCAATATTAAGTCCAATTTTTCTTTTCCAAATTCTAAAAAGATATCTTTTCATTTGTCTTTTAAAACATTTTAGACTATAAAATTATTTTTATACATATATTTTTTTAAGTATTCTTATATCGATTGTATTTTAATCTTGGCATAACTACAGAGGAGTTAAATATTAATAAACAATTTTTATAATAAATGTGTTGTTCTAAATTTCTTGTTATATAATAAATAAATACACTAAACTCCTTAATTCAATCAATGCAACTATGCAACTAATCATAACTGCATTTCAACGCGATGTACGTCTGGGAGACGTATAGTTAGTATCAAGGATACTCTGCTCGACGCAACGAGTTGGGGGATATCGGGCAAATATTTGCTAGCAGGTGCGCTGTGTTTTTGCTTCAGAGTCAGTGGATATACAGGGTGATTCTGAAAAAGTGTGTATAACTGTAAGCAATGACAGAGGTGAACAGAATGAACATTTTCTTTAAATACAATGTGGGTCCGAATTTGAACGCTATCAGAGATAATAATAATGTAACAACATCAGGGAATACCCCATCAGATAAGCTGGAGGGAAGAACCCCGTGTTGCCCCCAAGATTGCCGAAGTCCAAAATGGGATTAATGAAAATACATATTAAAAAAAAACTACAACAAAATAATAATAATAAAAATAAAAATAATAATAATTGTGGCAACAGCAGGGAAAATCCACCAAATCCACCAGATACTCCAGAAGGCCAAACTCCTGTTGCCCCCTAACAGCCCAAACGGGGTTAATGAAAATACATATAAAATGGAAAAAACAAAACAAACAAAAAGCATAATCCGCAGAATAAAATCACAGCAAAAGAACAACCAAGTCAATCAAGACAACAAGGATCAAACAATGACAAATGAATAAATATAAAAAACAAAAACAAAAAAAAACATAAATAAAATAAATATTATAATAAACAGTAAGCTACAAACAGATCCAAAGAGGAGATACCGTTAAATCTATTAACGAGGATCCAAAGAGGAGATTCAAATATATTACGCCTAGGAGAACACGTCTATCATATTAAAAAACTGATGGTGATTCGCAAGAAGTTTATAAAAAGGATTAGTATTACAGAGATTTCTTCTCCATTTTATCGAAATTTCTAGCAAATTATAGTTCCTTAAAGATAACTGGGGACGTACATGTATAATATTTGACAAATCCCCAACCCGCGTTTGGCCTCTTAGCACTCCAAGTAACGTATTAAAAAGAACATTTTTAACTATAGTATTAATATTAAAAATGCCAGAAATAAGAACAGAAATAAAAATGCCGCCACCAAGATCAACAATTTAATAACTCATTTGCTGCAACGCCTAGAATAATGAATTTCGGAGAAATAGTAGGGTACATAAAACTCGTTAAAATTTGATCGTATTCCAACGAGTAATTTCCGAGTTAGGCATTCAAATCGTAACAATGCTCACATGCGAGTACTAACCAGCACGTGTTACGATGTTGAGTGAGTAACTCGGAAACTACTCGTTGGAATTCGATTAAATTTTACCGGTATACAGAGTTTTATGTACCCTATTATTCCTGAAAAATTCATTATTCTTCACGTTGCAGAACTGTTATTAACTTGTTAATCTTTATGGCGGCATTTTTATATCTGTTCATATCTCGGTTACCGTTCAAATTTGTACCCACATTGAATTAAAAGAAAATGTTCATTCTGGTCACCTCTGTCATTGCTTACAGTTATACACACTTTTTCAGAATCACCCTGTAGAATGCACTGACTCTGGCTTCAACTCTCATTGGAACGCAGCACATCTGCCAGCAAATATGTCGTACATTGCCCAACTCGTGACGCGCGGAATGTGCTTCATTTTTTGTTATTGTTACTTCTGTACTAAATAATGAACTAAGTTTGAAAAGCGTTAAATTAATTTGATCAAGTCAACTTGAATAAATTGGTTCTACGGTGAAATAAATAAAATCTCTGAAAATTTAATTTATTTTCCAGTGTAGTTCACAAAATTTTCAATGCGTGAACTTCAAAAAAGGAAATAAGGAAACAGTAGGTTAGATTAGAACTTAAACATCATATTGCTTCAAAAGGTTTAATATTATAAATTATAAGCGAAACGTAAATAAAACTTTATGTAAAAATTATAAAGTTTAAAAACAGAACAGATAAACTGAAAAATACGCTAAATTAAATTAAAGTGTAAAATAGATTAAATTGTAATTATTCGAATAATTTTAGAAAATGTGGAGATTACAGCAATTTTTGCGTTCAAATTAAAAATGTAGATAAAGGAAAATCTTCTCGTTCGACGCTGAATTTCTAAAAGATATTTTTCTTCTGAAGCTTTTTTAACTTAGGATTATTCGACACAATTATAAGGAACCGTTTGAACTGATAAATAATCTTTGGGATAACCGAAATAATTTAAGTGATCCAAAACATTTAATGTCTGTCAGAATGTTGTATCAATTCTGAACTACAATAAGTTATAAATACTAAGTATTCTTTACTCCAAGGCTACTTTATTTCAATATACGAGATTCTTAAATTAAGTAAGCGCAGGTGCCCGTTGTTTTGGATATTACAACTGTTCACGCCTCGAAAATATCACTGCACGAAGCTTTGTTATAACCATTCAAATTAGGTTTGTCAATTTATATTCTCTGAAGAGACTATCAACAATAACAATCATCATCCGTAATAATAATAATAATAATTTAATTTAATTTATTCAGATCAGAATGTACAAGCAAATACAAACTGCCCCTACAAGTGATAAAACCCAAGCGGGGAAGGAATCAAAAGAAAAAGATTACATTTCGGAACAAATAAATCAAAATCAGATACTTAAAATCTTAAAAATAGAATTGGTTGGATCATTAAAAATGTCTTCATCTTTATGAGAAAGGATTTTATTATACAAAGTAACAAGTTTATACGAAGGAGTAATCTCACCAATATTTGTCCTCGTACTAAGGACTTGCTCGAAATAATAATAATAATAATAATAATAATAATAATAATAATAATAATAATAATAATAATAATAATTCATTTAAAAAGCATATGAACACCTATAACTTTTTAAAAATTTATTTCTTAGATGCTATATTCTAATTCTCATTAATATTAAAGAAATATTAATTTTATTTCCATATATAATCAGCTAATTATTTGTGTAAAAGTTAATTTTATTTAAATAGTGTTAAAATATATCAAGGAATTAATGGATTCTGGGGAGCTATTCGTGTGTGAATGGCAATTACACTATCCTGTATTTGATAAGAGTTAAATTTCGTGACCTTCTACTAAATTAGCATTCATGAATGTTAAATGGTGAACGTGTTTAGATTAAGTAGTCGATATGTTTAGTTTCGGATAATTTTATTATATCTGTACAACTCATCGTATTAGAAGAACAGAAAAAGTTTATGACAAATACTAATCTGCCGATTTTACATATTAATTTCATTATATACTTTTTTTTGTAATCCCTCTATACTGAATATTCAGAAAACAGCTCATATGCACACGCCCGGTGCGCAGTCCTAGAGCAACAGAAAAAATAATCATATACGGGTTTATGATTACTTTTAAAACAACAGTGATATTTGGGTTACCTATATTACGAGGGGTGATAAAAAGTAATGTCGCGTATTCTTTTTCTCTAAAATCGTGACCGGTAAAAAATAAACACATGTACATTCGATAGAACAATTCAACTTTTATTTTTCCACAGAATCTCCAAGCTGGTTGAGGCAACGATCCCAGCGGTGGACAGCCCTGTCGGTAAAAGTCGTCCGATTGAGTGTGGAACCAGTTGCGAACTGCCGATTTCACCTTGTCGTCGTCACGGAAATGTTGACCGGCCAGTGACTTCTTCAACGGTTCGAAGATATGGTTGTCACTGGGAGCGAGGTCTGGACTATATGGAGGATGAAACAGTGTTCCCCAGTTCCATCGCTGCAACAGTTTAGTGACCCGTTTCCCTATGTAGGGACGTGCGTCGTCCATTGCCAAGTCAGGTCTTTTCCTTCTATGGCTGCTCGAAGATTCCTCAACGTGCCTCTGTAGCGTTCGGAATTGACAGTTGTATGCGGTGAAAGAAATTCAAGCAGTATCGGACCACGACAAATCCCAAAAACATGTCAATATGATATTGCACAGTTTTGAACTCTTTCGTTGTGGGAGATGAGGCGTGTTTCCAAATCGCCGATTGCATCTTGGTTTCGGGCATGAAATGGTAGACCCATGATTCATCGCCTGAGATGATTCGATCCAAAAACCCTGACCCTCCTCCTGGTATCGGATGAGATGCAGCAAACAAGCATCGAAACGAGCACCTGGATGTTCGGCCGTCAACTGTCGTGGCACCCATCTGCATGACACTTTGCAAAAGCCGAGCTGCTCGTAAAGAATGTCGTCCGCTGGCCCATATGAAATATCCAATGTTGCAGCAATTTCTCTCACGGTAATCCGCCGGTTCTACCGCATCTGCGCTTCCACAGTGGCAATGTTGCTGGCCGAGCGATGTTCGTCCAGCAGGTCCTCTCGTCCTTCTTTAAAAACCTTGCACCAACGTTGTACTGTTCGGAGCTGCACGATATCACCTCCGTACACGGGCACTATTTCCTTATGGATAGCGATTGCTGTCAGTCCTTTTGCACAAAGAAAACGCATAACACTCCGCGGCTCAAAAGCACTGGACGATGAAATGAGAGCTGCTATCTTGGCGGATGCACACGACACAAACAGGAAACTTTAACAATAAACCAAACTAACTTTTATATATCGCAATTTTCTCATATCTGCCGTCATTTTCGAGAAAAAAATACATGACATTACTTTTTGATCATCCCTCGTATTCACAACAATCTATGTGTTGTTGCTATACTTATTAAATCTACTTATTCACATCTTATTATTTGGAGAAAATAGACTAGACCAAATTCTTTCCATATATGTACTTTATGAAATGTAAAGATGTTTTGAAAACTTCTTTATATCAGCACGCTTATGCAAAGTAACAAAAAATATTCTTAGCATACTCTGCAGATTTCAATTAATGAATAGATGTTAAATTCTATCATTAATAATTCATAGATTTTTTTATCATTAGACATTTATTACTTAGGAGAGCGGAAAATTAGTGAGAAACTTTAACGAAGTTACAATGAACAATTTTTAACTATAGTTCTCGATATCCAATTTTTTTTCCTCGTTTAACTTATTCAACTCCCTACTCTAAACATATATATTTTATATTTGCAACTCATTTAGAAATTACATTTAAAATAAGTGATTATCAGAATAAAATAAACACGCCAAGAAACTGGATACTGAAATAAAGAAAAAAGAACACAAACACTTTTTTGTTTTTCTTTAAGTGATTATCAGTTCGTAGAATTTAAAAATTAACCCGAAATTGACTCCCGATATTGCCGGGACAGTCCCGATGTTTTGCCCCTTTTCCTACTATTTTAGTCCTTGTTTTTTTTTTGTCCCGATTTGCCCTGATTTATATAAAATATCTCCACTTAATAGTGTGAAATTTATACATGCGTATCAATCAACTCGGCACCTATGTGTCCAATTTGTTTTCGCCTACAAAGGCTGGTAGATATCAAATCGCATTTTCTTTAAGATAAACTCGCTGTACTTACTAAAATTTAATTATTGAATAATATTATTATAGTAATCAGTTAATTTCAATTATACAGTAAAATTAATAGCTTGTTATTTTAGCGTTTAAAAATGAAAATTTTATTTAAATATAATTTTTTATTATATATAATTAGTAAAATCTTTATTTGAATAAGCACCTTCTCATATTTAAGAAGTTCCTATACGTTTAGATTTTCAAAATTTGGTTATTTGACAGCGCTCGATTTAATGTGCATGGCTATTTATTAAATAAATAGCTAATAAATATTTCTCTTGATAAATTATTCTTTAACTGTGTATAGGATTAAAAATAATTAATACATTTATAAATATATTAAATAGGATTCATCGCCTGTCTTAAGTAAACTATGCGAATTTTAAATCATTTTGATAATAGCACAATAATTTTATCTATATTATCATGACGATTTGAAACTTGACAAAAAAATATAATGACCATATTTGTGCAATCCAATATACCACCAATATTTCGAATTATAAACACGACAAAGCATAATTTGAAACAAGAAGATCTCATAAAACTTTTAAGTATTGTAAAAAACAGTAAAACCACCTATATCATAGAAAACATTGAAATTTATAAGGAAAAAAAACCTATTTTACTAAATATCAAATTATTCGACAAAATATCTCTTTAGTGTAATCTACATGAAATAGGGGAAGGTGGTGTTAACTGAGTCATCGTAGTAGTCTGATATTTAGCGGCAGAAAAGGGGAGTTTTGTAGTTACTGCACGTTCAAGGAAATAGTCGGCCATCTTTTACTCTATTTGTTGTTCCTAGTTACAACACGTGGAAAGTACAGGAGAAAATCATCGAAAAATACAAGGTAAATGTAATTTTTTCACTGATTTTACATTCCATTTATAAGCGTAATAATCCATAGGTTGTGGAAACCTAAATAGCGGAATAGAGAGCTTAGTCACTTTCGTTTAAAGACTTGCAGATGATATTAAAATAGACGGCGGGAATTGATCTTATTTTTTTTGAAATGGCCATGTGGGGATAACAGAGACTGGCTCGGCTCATTTAACCCCACTACATCCCATGGAATCGGCCTCTCTGGCTCAGTGAATGCGTGATCGCCTCTAATGCCCGAGGACGCGGGTTCGACCCCGGCCTAGGACGACGAGGATTTTTTCAGAAGAAAATCCTGAGATCACGCACTTCCTTCGGAAGGGAAGTAAAGCCGTTGATCCGGTGTAGCCGTTTGCCAGCTGCACGTTAAAGAACCCTCGCGAGGCAAAATTTGCGGCCTCTATAACGCCGTCCTGAAATGAGCAGTTGAAAAGGACGTTAATACCAAACAAACCAAACCAACCAAACATCCCATGAATATCTTTATTCAAACAATGATGGTTTTGGGTTAAAATAAATGCACCAAAAACTCTTTTAAGTAATAATCCAACTAATTCTTTAAATCTTGCATTACATCTAGGTGATAGTGATTCTGGGCCTGAGAAGAGTTGGAATTAATTCACACGCATAATTCCATTGACGAAACCAACAGGAACGATGACGAGATTGTTGAAGGAAGCTGCATAGTAGAAAAAGTGTATGGAAAATCAGCTGGCAGCACCCGAAATTTTGTGACACAGATTGTTGCAACCTTTGAAGATGGCTACAACGTGAAATATTTAAAGAGGTTAACCTCTTCTACAAAGTTCATTAAGGTAGATGAATTTCTGGCATTTGTCTTACACCAGGATGAGTAGCTAAACTTCCTCCTGCTATTGAAGGTTCAACCAGCCGATCTACAAGAGTTTTGCACTTTTCAATCGATCTCAGGCACTACAGCATTTTTAAGTCTTCATTATTAGGTACTTGTGTTGAGCTTGTGCACTAATGCATAATTAAACGTTTAAGAGGTGTAAAAAGAAGAGGTGTAAAATTTGTGGGATTAACTGATACAGTTGGAATGATATGCAATTTGGAATCTCAACGTGTTTAGTATAACAGCTGCGTTCTTAAATAATTTACAGAAGGGAAAATAAACGTTTCTACAATTTAAAAAAAACCCGAATATATTAACGTTAAAATATTTCATTCTAAAAAATGAAAACTGAAAACTGGCTCAGTTAACCGCACCTTCTCCTATAAGACCTATAAAATTTCAAGAATTCTGAATAAATTCCGTATTTTTGTTTACTAACGACTGTAAATTCCATGACAATTATTTCATAATATAAGTTGTCCGGAAAGTATCCGGATTGAGGCTACAAAAAAATACGGTTCGAAACTCACATAAATGTTTAGTCACCTTCAAAATAAGCACCGTCTTCAGCAATGCATTTAGCCCAGAGTTGCTGCCATTTGTCGTAACATGTACGGAATGCCTCCTTTGGCCAAGAGCTCCGCAGTCGCATTTTGTGTTGTCACGTCCATACCCTGAAATCTCCGTCCTTTGAGCGCTTTCTTGATCTTCGGAAATGCATTTAGCAATCCATACCACTCCATTGCGGTTTTACCGATTTTAAAACAAAATTTGATCAACACCACCTAAACAAGAAAGCTAGTTCACGAAATTGTTATTTTATTGTTACATCGTCTAGTGTAGGCCATGTTAATCGTATTTCTACCAATAATAAGCCATAAATTTGGCCTACTCTATGAGATGTAACAATAAATAACATTTTCGTGAACAGGCCTTCTTGTTTAGATGGTGTTGATTTGATGCACTGTCGTTGCTCATTGTTATCTGTCTTAGGCGACGAGAAAAGAAAAACGTTCTGCTTTAGTGTGTTACAACAATTGCACGCGGCACTCATAACAGTTTCAAATTTCATTACGTCATCAGCAGAAATGTCGTCACACGATCCAGATCCGAGGCTAACGAGAAAGACAGGCCGGGGCACTAAAAAGTCACAAGGCCAAAGTAGATCGAGCAACAATCCAATCTATATTGTTTCCAACAAACGAAAAAAAACTGATTGTTGAAATCCAAGACGGAAACAATGAAGATTGGATTGTTGCTGAATCTACTTTGGTCATGTGACTTTTTAGTGCCCCGGCCTGTCTTTTTCGTCAGCTACGATTCAGATAGGACAGGTGCAGCGAATTCTACTTTTTTTTGTAGCCTCAATCCGGATACTTTTCGGACACGCCTTATATACTTTGAAAACGACATAATAAGTACAAATGCTTTGGCCCTTCAACAATTTCATTCAAGTATTTTTAATCTTACATATTATTTGTTATTGTTAAGTAATATGGATTATATAGACGAATTCAAGCATGTCACGTAAGTGTTGTAAAGCCCATTATAAGTTTACTGATAATAATTATAAATTATATAATAATAATTTTTTCCGTTCTCCTACCCCTCACAGTATTTACAGCAATCCTTCTAGGAGATACAGAGAAATATACGATTCAAAAGTATTTCAAACATATTATAAAACGATAATGAAAATAATTCGGTCTAACTTAAATAGCTAACCCTCAGAAAATATATAATTACGGGAAAAATTTTATTAAATAAAGCAAAAATTCATTTATAAGAATGAGTTTATAATTCCTCTAGCAATTTAAACTTCAGTAATAATTTTCCTGAGATGGCAAAATTCCGGATTAATAACGTATTCCTTATTTTCTCTTTTTAATGTGTATATTCTTTGATTTTCATTTGTATGAAATAACTTGTTTAAAAGTTACAAAAAAAACTATTTTGAAACGTTAATATATCATATCTTGAGAAAATTGCTTATCCGATTATTCCCTGAATATCTTAGAAAAGCGAAAATACCTAAGATACCATCTATGTCAAAATTAAGAATACAGTCAACGGAAAAAACACTCAGCAAGTCAATATATTGCTTAAAAATTACAGCTTGGTAAACGAACCAAGTTATGCCTAGCAATTCGAAGAGCTCATTTCCAAAAGACATGAAAACCAATGAACAAGTAATTGAAAAACAATGGAAAACAAACCCTTTTAGAAATGAGTTCCTCAGTTTAGGATTAAGCATTTTAACTATAAATTTTTATTCAGTTGCACTTAATGGAAATGACCATTAGTTAATTCCATGATGTTATAATATTAATTTTGTCCAAATGAAATTGTTTATCATTATTCTCAAGTAATTTAAACTATCAAGCCTTAATTTTGCAACCTTATGAAAAGAAAAAAAAATGTAGTATCCAATCAAAGTCTGAAGTTTATTAGAACATTTCCAAATAAGTAATTATGAAACTTAATTTCTGGGAAAACAGCTTATATCAGTTATCAAAGCATGGGAGTCACAACTATTCTTGCAGAAATTTGAAACGTAATCGACCCTTCAACACAGGTGAGTAGTGTGAATTGATGTTCGGTGAAAGTATTTACTTTGCAGTATAGCAAATTAGTACTCATAACAGGGACTAAGTTTGTTTTAATGATAACAGAATCTACCTCACATAAAAGTTGCTTTTATATAATACATAATTATTATAATTAAACGTGCTTAATGAGAAAAATAATTTAATAGCATTCTACTTATAAAGAATTTGAACATAGACAAGGCCTGGTTGCGACATTAGTACAACAGAGGCTTAGACTGTATCATGGATGTAATAATGGCGATCACTGACAAAATACCTTTATAGTCATTTAGATTTTCACAGCAAACAAACCTTTGATCTATAGAAAACATTATATTCCTTCCCCTTTTTTCTTCCCGGGTATTCTTGTTACTCGAACAGTTTTCAGTGGGATTTTAATTTGAATTTATTAATTATAATTGAAACTCCAGAATGAGTATTTAAATGGGATATTATTTTTCCCTAAACATTTATCTTACAAAGATTAAAACTCTTTTATTTTAGTCATCATCGCCTTCCGTTAAAAGGCGAATTTTCAAAGTTTCATTTTTAGCAGGAATGCGAATTAAATGACAAGGAGGATTTTAGTAATGTTACAAGATTCACATTAAGGAGAGTTTAGTTATTTCTTAGTTACGAGAATTTTAGTTGAGCAGCCCTTCTAATTTTTCTTTTCAGCTTTTAATAATTAAGATATTTGTATTATATTTCAACACTAAATTCATGAATAATACAAAAAAGTATTGCAATAATAAGTTCATAAATAAAATATGGAGACCCGACGATCATTTCGATTTTTCAGAGATGTTCTTTATATTGCATAAAAAATTTCGATGATGTAAAACTATTATTGAAGTTACATTATGGGAAATTTGCTTTGCTTTAATATATCTTTAATTTGTTGCAATAAGATGTCAGGCTCTAAATCTTTCTGAGTATTTAACATTTATTTGTTCGTTCGGCCTTAAAAATTTCTATATGATTCCACTACGTGGTAAGATGTGTCCGATCCAGTTGCTCTTCCTCTTCCTGATTCCCGACAACAGTTATTTTGTCTTCTCCTAAGCTTCCCAAAACATCTACCTTTTTAACATTGTCAGTCCATTTTATATAAATAGTAAAGACAATTACAGAAGAGATAAGTTCCAAGAAATTGTAAGAACAATGAAATAAAAACATGGGAACGAACCGAAATATCTAACAACGAGACCTTATGAGAATTTGTACGATTTTTAGTATAGTAATAGGTCTTAATATAAGATGCAACAGGTTTAAAGAAGAAGACCCACTATTCCAGCGTTTTGGAAATGTTTGCATTCCAAATATGTTAAGCTCATTATAAGCGATTGAAATTAGCAGCAGCGTCCCAGACGCGTAGTGTCGAACATTTGTCGCTTCGGAATGACAAATATTTTTTCTACAATAAATTGCAATTTTATTACACAAAATAAATTTACATGGCACGAATGAATATATTTATTATTTATATATTTACGCCGTCTATGTTTTATACTATCCAGAGGGATAATAGTCATACGTACTATACGAAAACTTGTAAAACAAATTTAACTTAAAATCTAATAAAAATATTTGATGAAAGAATATATATATGTTTAAAAAATTTCACCTTCAAAAATAGAATCTGTGTCTGGTTCTTCGCAACAACCGGAGTTGAAATTAATTCACTTCATAATGAAAAATCAAAATTGCTGTTAAAGAAGCAATTGTACATTTTCAGCAATTGGCTCTCGAAAATGCTGTCGTAGCAGAAGAATCATCTGCGACAATTCCGTTCAAGGCAATGCAAATAGGCTAGGAGATATTTGAACACATCTTTGAAATGTTAGGCAATAAGATGTTTGTGGAAAATGAAGAATTAATTTTGCAAGAACTTGATGAAGAATGTCATCAGTGTCACGAGGCAGAAAAGGAACAAGGCGAACGAAGCGAATCTTTATGTTCATCATCTAACAATTGTGAAGAAAAAAATATACAAAATATATTCCTCTGGAAGTCGTGAACTTGACCAACAGCACCCAGCGTGGAATTACCGTGAGTTTGATCCTAAAATAAAGGCAGCTATCGACGAATATTGTAAAATATATAACAATATGGCAGTTATGCCTGAAATATGGAAAACTAAAAACCTATTTGTTCACGCAACTTTTAAAAAGTGTGAATACCATACGCGAAACAGGAAAAAATTCTTCTATTAATATATTCGTACGGCGGTCAGACAAACTCTGCAATGTAAGATGAAATTTTTTTGACGATGATTATGTAAGAACATCTACTATTAAAGTTATTTCTCCGAAATGTATACCTTTTTGTCAATCATGTGACGTGTATTTTTATAGACAAGTAAAAAATTTCATCAAGTGCTTAGAGAACTTTCCCGTTTTATTAAAGCAACAGCGTGAAATTCAATGTATTTCACACAATCAATTATCTGCTCCGATTTTTGAAAATATGTTCCGATATTCATGATTTGCATCAAAACTAACAGATAAGAGAAGGCATATATGAATGTTAATGAGATGTTTTCCGATTTAGTTTTTAAAAGTACCATAAGTTTCTACATAAAACGGGGTTTTTATACGATGCGCAAGATGCCGCGAGAAATATTGCTTTGCTTTTTTTTTTTTTTTTTTTTTTTTTTTTACTCTAAATATCACCCTGCAATATGTGCAATTTCATCTACTTCATAATAAAATATCTCATATTTATTTTTATGTATGATAATTATCTTATGGTACTTATGCGCAGATTATCATCGGTTAGTTCCAAAAAATACATAAATATATATGAATTCGTGTCATGTAAATTGATGTTGTATAATATAATTGCATTTGATTGTGAAAAAAAATTGTCATAGAGAGTCGAGGTTATAACCTATGTCCTCAGCACTACGAGTCTGGGATGCTACTGCTACGCCAAGCAATCTTCGACGAAATCGTTAATTTCAATAGCTTATAATGAGCTCGAAATATTTGCAACGCAAATATTTGCAAACCGCTGGAGTAGTGAATCTTCTCCTTTTGTATCTTACTCTGTGTTATCTTATATTAAGACCTATTACTATACTAAAAATTGTGCAAATCAATTGGAAACACATCGTAAGTTCTGCTTCTAAGTACGCAGCATAGGTTGTCTGAATATTGATGCATAAGTTGTTTTCGAAAGTGAACAGAAATGAAGGACTTTTAATTAAGTTGAAAGAACAAAATCTAATTATTCATAAATGTCCATTCTACAAGACAAAGTTTTATTCATTTGGAATTAGTCGACTTTCGTCCTTTCGTTTTTAAAAATCTGCTGTAACGAATCTGAAGACGTCCGAAAAGAAGAAAGTAAAATGACTAAAACTTTGTATTGTAAAATGGATATTTATGAATAATTAACAATATACAATACAACGTGGGATATACAATGAATTTAACAAAATCTAACATTATAACTTGTTTTGACTACAACTAATCTATCATTAAATGATATTGCTGTTTGTTTTTCAAATTATATTCATGTTTATTTTCTTGTTTGAATTTGTTCAGTCGTTATGAATATTTTTTACGCCACGCATCATAAAAATACTTTTAGGCTACAATAAAACTTTAAATTGTCTCGCATATTCATGAAAAAACTGATTCCAAATGGTAGCGAATACATTCGTTAGGCTCACAATGCCTTAAAAAACTGATAATAAAATTTTTAAACAAACGATCAATTTATAGAATGAAATTTTCATGAACTAATGTTAAAAGTTCGCTACCCTTCACAAAGCAAGCTACTCGACAATAAAGCTGACAAAATGATACAAATGATATATCGATTAGGAATTAATCACCTACATACTATATTTATTGCTCTCAGTTTTTATATTCGCTAAATAAAAATTATATTATTACGGACCTAACTTTATCATCTCCGAATTCCTAAATAACAAGGTTAAAACAAAGTTGAAAACGTGGTGTTGTGATAGAAAAAGTCTTTATTTTTATAAGCAAACCTATTTTAAGTGCCTTTCTCATAACATTTGAGAAACGAAAGGGCATTGAAATCTAAGTACTTTGAGAAGAAGCGTATTCCGATCAACTTTTCATTCCGAATTACCCAGAGGGAAAGATTCTTATGAGAGCGGAGTTCAGCATACTAATTAAAATTGTATTATTTTTGTGATATTATTTTTGTATTCTTGCCATTATTTTTGAAAAATAATCTGAATAGAAAGGGAAGGAGAGTATCAGATTGAAATCCCGAGCACAATGAAGTCGATGTAATTTAATATCATCAATATATTAATTTCATAATCGATTTAAAGAAGGCAGTCGAAGCTGCAAAATTCAATGTTAAGTTTTCGTAATGTTATATATTGTGCTTCCTCTTTTATTATAAAATCTATTGGGAATTAAAAATCTAAAAATGTCTTTTATACGTAACCTTCAATAGCTAACTGTTACAAGATAGATTATCAAAGATGCATTATAGCCTTATTTTAGTTGCGAAGTTAGATATAATAAAACATGAGTACGTTGGTTTTATTCTTAAATATTCGGCCAGAAATTTTGCTTTTCATTTTTTAATCTAATGGGGCATTAATGAAAAAAATAAAGTTAGAAAATAAGAGTTATTCTCTGCATATGACACACGGGAAACAATAATGATAAACCGAAGGTGAAACAACTTTGAGTTGATCAACTAATCACCGATACCAAGAGTAACTAAATTTTGTAAGAGCAATGAGCGAAAGAAAAACAGGAACAAATTAACTAAATAAAATTTTAAAAATATTAAAAACTCTGTCAACATGAAGAGAATAATCAAAATATTTTTATGCAAATTTAAATTAACTGTAATCAAATTTAATGAAAGCAATTTGGGAGAGTTACTCATATCAACAAATAATTTAGGAAATTTATGTGAAAGATAATTTAAATAACAATAATAAAATTTTGAATAAAATAATAATAATAATAATAATATGGCGATATTTATTACTTATGTTCAATTCCTTAATACAATAATACTTAATAAAAACAGTTTTTTATATAGCAACTTACAAAATGTAGTTTCTTATAAAGTATTTTAATTTTCTATACCTCATATATTTAATATTTACGCCTAATTTCATATTTGAAAGCTGTTAAATATTATTTAGTTTCAAAGATTTGGATTTTAATTATTGCGTGTAAATAATGAGCCATCCTTTTTGACTTATATTTTCGATAGATATAATTTTACTTTTATTATCGTCCGCATATAGGACGAATAGCCTAATGGAAGTCATAAAGGAGTTCCGTGGAGTTCGTGACTTTTTTTTTCCATGTCTGTTAATACGAAAACTTCTACAAGTAATTGCAACGAGGGGAATAAGTATAATTTGTTTAAAAAGTAAATGTCTTTTTACAACAATAAATGGATTGCAGCGGCATATCGGGGAGGAAGGTGGCGCTTCCTTATCACAGAACTTAATTCAACGTCTAAGGATAGCGATTCATTAAATTCTTCTAGACAAAGAAGACATCTGAGTTCAAAGATATTTTCCAGTTTAAGAGACTGAAACGCTTGTATTTTAACTTAAAATAAATATCAATTGTAGTTATAATTATCTCGATCTGTAAAGATACATTAAGGAAATATTTTTAGCATAAGGTGCAATAGCACAGTAAATAAATTACAAAATGTTTCTATAATGAAAATATTATCTTGGATCTGTTTAAAAAATCATCAAAAAACCCTTTCTTGAATCTTATTACAAATGGTCCTATTTAAAAATTCATATTTCCATTACTCGAGATAATGTTTCAATTATACTTACTTTTGGATTATACTATCATAAATAAATGCCGAGCGATCCCATCACTGGATCAGTTCAATTTTTGCATATAAAATGTAGCACATTGACTAACCAGAATCTGCCTTAAATTCACTTAATCTAATTTTATCATTATTCTGCATTTCAAACCTTAACCTGAATTGCCCTCGAAACTTCTTCATCTCAGATTTATTGAAAAGGTCTTAAATAGATTAAATATCTTTTGTATTGAAAGAATTGTAATGACTTCACTCGTTTGGTGAAACA
Source organism: Rhysida immarginata (assembly GCA_023313115.1). NCBI lineage: Eukaryota > Metazoa > Arthropoda > Chilopoda > Scolopendromorpha > Scolopendridae > Rhysida > Rhysida immarginata. The sequence continues at coordinate 23,845 of JAHWFO010022513.1, forward strand.
CTCAGTGTTTTGATCAAAAATTAACAAAAACTTGACTTCCATCGGACTTCACTGAAAATCCAACACGCCGTAATCAGAATTTATGTCACTGCAGAAGCATTAAGATGAAGTTTAAAATTGCTATAAACTTTAAAGTGAAATATTATTTTCATAGTAATGATGATAATTGAACAGTAGATTATTTTTGTTATTGCTCTAAAAATGCTTTTACGTATGGTTTATTTTGAAGCTATTATGTCCCAGATAATTCTTCATAATATTTGTATTGTCCCATTAAATAAGTAGATTTATCTTGATTTTAATAAATGTATCATTTATGATAACTAATTTTACTTTAATTTAGTACATTTTATCTAATAAAATAACTGTTCACTTATCATAACTCTTGTTTCCGTAAGTTTATCCGCAGATAACGAAGCTATTGATATAATCAGCCATTTACTTTCACTACGTCCTCAAGCATGTTTTAAAATTGATAAAGTTGCTGACTTCATCACGAAAGAAGGAAAAAATTAATAACCGTAAACAAGCAGGTGAGATTTTAAGTGTTCAAGTTAACAAAACAGACTCCTTATTACACGATTGGAAACCTATAATTAAAATCCCATCACGAAATATTACTGCTTAGAGAAGGAGAAAGGTCTCGGCTGATTTCGCCGAAAGCTGATGGGACCAACTATATTTTTTTATTACAAGATTTCCAAGTGATTAAATATAATTATTTTAGGGTTCGATTTATTTATATCTCTGAAAGATTAACAAACAAGTTAGCGCGCAAATGTCAGCTATATAACACGTAGACTAAAATTAAAACAAACTGAAACTGGAGATGATCAGAGACAAGGAGGGGAAGATGAAATAAGTCATTGAAAAATTCATAAAACTGATACAGACTATTATTCAGTTGATGATAATTATTAGGCATTGTAATTGTTTTTTAAAGGCTTCTATTGAAGTTAGCAAAATATAAGTTTTTCTGATCATCAATCATCGCATTTCATTTAGTTACCGATAAAAAAATAAACTTCCAGAAATAACTTTTTTCTGAAATGATGTGGGCTTTATAAGGTTTTGACTCTTTAATTTCCATTGAAAATCAAAGAACCGGAAGAGCCTTAAGCCGCACCTACGCTTGAGATTTTTATATATTTTAATTATAAGATGACTCAAAATAATTAGTTATTAGCTAAAAGAATAACATTTAATAACCCTGAAAATAGCAATTACAAACTCGTCAAATATCTTCAAAACTCATTCTATATAATCAAATTTTATATATAGGACACCAGATATCAAAGAATTGAAGTGAGACTGTAGTATCTTCAGTAGTTTGTATTCTGTGATATGGCAACTTCGATCTTACAGGTGCAGTTAACCCCAGCAGCAGTATGAAAACATCGAGCACAAAAAGCCGATGCATACTTTGAGCATACACCAGGCTGATCAAAAGTTACTGTGTTTTGCGCCCTAATCCTATAAAGATGTACTGACCATTTATTCTTTTGTAATGAGATGTCTTTCACTGGTACTTATGCTTTAAAAATGTGAATGCATAAGTATCTGATGCCATTATAACAGCTCACTATGAACAGAAATTCAATATTTGGAAAGAATTTTAATATTCCATAAATTTCGATATATGAAATAAATTATGTAAGATTTGTCTGAACTATTAAAAGTTACTGTTAGGTAACTAATTTAAGATAATCTTGCATAAAGATTTATAGAAATTTCGACTATGTCATAATTTCAAGTTTTGTTTATTTCTCTTTTGCTATTTATGAAGTCAGATTGGGTTTTAATGATAAAGGAAAAGCGAAACTTCTTTCAACTTCTAGTAAAGAAATAAAAGATTAATAAGGAAAATTATTATAGTGATTAAATAATACTCTATTGATACTTTAAGATTAAAGAAGTATACATTATTTTATTAATGGACAAGCGGAATTTGCTATGAAACAACTTATATTCAATTTAATTTTCTCTCTGTAACCACTTAACAATTTGATTTTATACTTTTACTTCCATTAAATGAGTAAAAAAATACGAAATGTTCATAAAATGAAGAGCAACAACTACATAATTTATCTTTAAAAAATTCGTTTATTTTGCTAAGTCATTAACAAATAAAATATTATATACAAAACAGAATAAGTTGCGTTGAATCATTGAGGATTTAAAAAAAAAAAGTTACCAATATTAATAATAATAATAATAATTTTAACAATAATAATAATAATAATAATATTAGTGTTCATGGTTTCATAAATATTATACGGCATTAAAAAAAAGAAACAGAGATCAAGTGTTGGCACATTTAAAACAGATATACAATTAGGGCTTAGAATTTTTTGGAGATATGGCAGCAATTGTGAAAATACAAATTCAATTGGGACATGGAAAACAACATCAAAGTAAAGTTTTCACATGCCTTTTTTTTATTATTATTATTAACCGTACTTTATATGTACCGTAACTTCCAAGTTTTAATAACGTAGAATACTTTAAAATATTAAAATAAATCAAGATCAACGAAATTTCACTTTTATAAAATATCTTAGCGAATGTTCTTAATTATAAGAAAAGGGGAAGAAATTCTGTCATTCTTATCATCGTGTACTCTATTAACAAACAGATATGGATTTTGAATTGAAATAAAACAACGGAATTTACTCTCTGCCTTATTAAATTAATATACATACATCCACTTTTTTAATTCTATTTTCAGTGACTTAATTAAATTTTTAAATTTCTAAAATAAAGCGCGATGAATAAAAAATCAAATAAAATTAAATCAAAATTACAGGAAATTGATTTTAAAAGTCCTAGTTGTCGACATGGCACCGGTTTACTATAAAAGTTCAAAATTTATGTACAAACTTCATTCTATTTATACTGTACACACGGTAATAGGGCAATGTTTTTTGAACACAGTTTACGTATAATTCACAGATTGTTATCTCAACACAGTATTTACAATAATATTTCTTATTTCCAATGTATAACCTAATTTACTTACATAACTAAGAATAACGTAATCAGTACAGGAAACAATTTTTTTAGTAAATGTGGGATTTAAATTTAACGATTAAATTTAACTTTAAAGTATTATTTTTCTGGGATTTTTTTTTTACAATGTTACAGATGTGGCCACATTTCAATCAACTCTTATTGATTTACCTATTTTGTATATAAATAAGTTCTAGAAGGTGCGTTATTCTCGAACACTTACTTGGAAAAACTGTCATTCCATCGAGGAAATCTTCATACACCAATATATCTCTTTTTATAAAGAATGGAGAAAGCTCAAGTTTTTACAGTTTTGGAGAATAGTTTTCTAGCTTCCTGGACGAGCAAGTACTTGAACGGGTTTAAAGAGAGAGTTAGTGTTGTCGGCTGTTGGATTTAAATGTGCAAGCGCCAAATGAGGCGATGAACTGACTCCTGTGCTGAACACGGGACCACTTACACTTAAAGTCCGCAGACTAGAGTAGATATCGGCGTAGACAGCGTTCTGTTGCGAAAATAGATAGCCAGTACAAGCATTAGTTAAAGACGTAGGAGCCAAGTGAGCAGTACTCCCCGGCGCACCTATGTTAAGTCCGTTCCGTAAAGAGGCCACTGCCGGATGCATGGAGCAGCCGTCTCCATTAGCAGCCGCCGCCGCTGCGAGTAAGCGATCAACGGTGAAGCCATGCGTGGCGGTTGGCTTGGCCAGCGTGGGACTCGGAGCGACGATTCCTCCTGCGTAGCCGCCGCCTCCTGTGTAGGGCGGCGCTGCCACTGACGGGTAACGGTAGAAAGGCCCTGCAACCGCGGCACTCGGGTGATAGAGTGAGGAAACGGCCGCCGGCCAAAGGAGCGAGGATGTCTTGTCAGAGGGTGAATGAAGAGGGAGCGCAGCGGCGCCCGGATAGGGGATGCCGGCTGCTACGGTGCGTTTAAACGCGGCCAGTCGAGAGCGTGAAGCGGCCGTGGAGCGTCGTCGCAATTTTCCGGTAGTGCCGCCGATGAATACGTCGTCGCTCGACGGGTCCAACATCCAGTAGTTGCCCTTGCCCGGATCGTCGTAGTGACGCGGCACTTTGACGAAACACTTGTTGAGGCTCAGATTGTGGCGAATTGAATTTTGCCAACCCTGCTTATTCTCCCGATAGTAAGGAAAGTTTTTCATGATGAATTCGTAGATCCCGTTAAGAGTTAGTCGCTTCTCAGGACTCTGACGTATGGCCATCATGATGAGAGCATTATAGCTAAACGGTGGTTTTTCACTTTTCTTTTTCTCGTCCTTATTATTGTTACTGCCGTCGGAGTTCTCCTTTTCTAAGTCACTCTCGCCGCCGCCTTTAGAAGTGCTCCCGTCACAAGTCGAAACTTTTTCACTTTTATCGGTATCGGAGTACTTAGTTTTCTCTTCCATGTTGCTCTCCTTTGTACAATCTTCGTCGCCGCTGCTTTTCAAAGGGTCTTCCCCGTACATGGAGGCCGGGCTACTGACGGCGGTTACATCTAGGTCATCGTCGTCGTCATCATCTTCCTCTTCGTCCATATCTGAACGTGAAGGGCTCACTGTCCTAACGCAGGGAACGATCGGCTGCCGGGGGAAGACGAGACTCTCCGGCAAGAGAAGGCTGCTGATGCTAAACGAGGAGCGAAGCGGCTGCGTGGTCGTCGTAGTGGTGGTGAGCGTCTGTTGAGGGGAAGCCGGAGGAGGCGCCATGGTTCGCGACCCTCCACCGCCGCTCGGTCCAAGTGAGAAGCCGTATCGTTCGCTAGACAGGACCATTCGACGCGATAGCCAGTTGAACGTTTGGGACTGCTGGAGTTTTTCCTTTTTTTTCCCGAGGCCAGTGACGCTTCGATCTTTCAGTATTCTCTTTTTATATTCGCCATGTAAATAGAAGTCAGAATTAGGTGGAGCTTCACCACCACTGAAACAATCTAGCCAATCAACGATAAGAGGTAAGTCCCCATCACTTCTACAACGCGCTGTAAATCGACCAATAGAATGCGAGTGTATGAGCTCGACCGCTGCTAAGAGTCATGACAGCTTGATGACGTTTTCGAGCTCCACCTTTTTCACCAGAAAAGACTGTTTACATTGACGAACACAAATCAATGATAATGACTCTTGTTTGAACCTAAATCATAAGCAACAGAAAAGTTGTAAAAAAAAAAATAAATAAACAAACAAGAAATATCTTAACACACGCACCTACACAAAAACTGTTTATATTTAAAAATGTGAATGTTTTACGGAAGCGACAGGAGAGCTGTTCAGAATTCTACATAAATTATGATCGGCACATAACCTCTTATAAATATTCCATAAAAAATCAGCTTATAATTTTAAAAACGTTGGTATTATTGGATGATATATAATAGACCTATTCTTTTCTCTCTATTTTACTATGTCGGTGGATATGGAAATGTGGAGAGATGAAATCCATTATTTCATTACTAAACGCGAAAGAGGTTTTCCCTGAACTAAACCTACACATTAAATAATTTGACAACAATTTTTTTCTCTCTTTCAAAAACTCCCGTGTAAGCTGTTAGTATTTCATTTCCCCCCTCTTTAGTGGTCCTGGTTGAGGGATTAGGGCGGCGAAGAACCCACCCGCTGGGGAACTTCCACGGGGAGGGCGCATTCGATCAAATGATTTACAACCTCTTGGGGCTGCTAATTGAGACGCAGAGGGCTCTCCATTGAGCACTCTGCTACTTCCTCTGCCATTGTTCTCTAGTAAAGAATAAGCACGTGAGCCTGAAACACTCTCCCCGAAATGGACCACAAGTACTGCTCCAAACCTCATCACTCTACACAAGAGAAGACGACCAACCCAAAACCTTTGAATGCTCTTCCTAGAGACAGAACAATGACTTTTCGTATTTCACTTTTCCCCCCTCTTTTTCACAATATGGTTGAATGATAATTCCTATACGTTGAGAACAGTTACTTTAATGAGATTTCTAAACGAAACTTGGACTAAAGTTAAGCAATAATATTATAATATACCTGAGCCAATAAATTTATCAACGAAATTTCTTAATAAAATTACTTAAAAAAATTACTTTTAGCACACTTAGATTTATTAATGAAAGTGATTTCGACCTAATGATGAATTTAAAAATTTCTTACATAATTTAAGTATTCGGAACAAAAGTCTGAAAAATATACAGGCAAGTCCAAACGATGAAGACAGACTTCGAAAGGTGATTCCTCGAAGGACAACGAACAAAAATGATCCTATGAACATTATCTCCTCTACGTGTCGGCACCTTGTATCATCGACTGACGCATTCATTCGAGCGGCATTCACACGTTGTTCCAGCGTCCGTAAACCAGGAATAAACTCAGCGTACACGACAGTTTTTTGATGCCTCACAAGATGAAATCAAAGAGACTGCGTTCAGCGACCCCGGGATAAGGCATTGTTCAAGGAATTAATTTTATTATGGCCAAGAAATTTATATTCAGCGATTCTAATGACGAAATGTTTGAAAAACAGAAATTCAAAATCTACGCCCTGCATTCGAATCAGAAACTACGAGTATCCAGGTTTTGGATCATAGATTTCTATACATTGTGCGTAAGGTATTTGAGGACAGATTCACGTTAAGAAAGAAAACAGAAATATAAGTCGAGATAATGAACACACGCAAGAAACCTACTTGTTATTTGGCTATTCAATGAATCTGCCTTCAGCTTCTATAACTGCTTCAATGCGAGATCGAAACCGTCGACATGCGCGATTCAAATGGTCATGGTTCATATTAGTCATTTCTCGGACAATGGCAGTCTTCAATTCATCTTTGGTGTTATAGGGGTGTTAATTGAGCTCTCTCTCCAATACATAGTATTCCAACGGATTCAGGTCAGGGGAGTTAGGAGGCCAAAGGTTAGGGGTTACGAGATCATGGAAGTTGTCAGCCATCCATTCCTGTGTCATGCGAGACTTGTGTGCTGGGGCAGAGTCTTGCTGAAACACGTAAGGCCTTCCGTTGCGTATCGTGTCTATCCAAGGCTTAGGGGACGTTCAAGAAATAAGTTACGGGGGTCAAGGCTTGGGGGGAAGGTTCAAAAGTGTGAAACAGTGTGACATGGGAATAGGGGGGGGGGACTTTACTTATGTGTGAAGTCACAATGCACACCTTCAAAAATTCAATTTCTTTCATATTGAAATTATTTTTTTATTATTTCACATTATTTTATTTTATTATTTTCCTTTCAAATTGAAAATGAGATGTCTTTCTGACCCTGTTGTGAAGCTATTGTTAGAAAGCTCATCGTAGTCTCCACAACAGAAGTTTGTTCCTTCAAGAAAGCTCCCCAAGATTTATAATGTCCCATCTTGGGGAATTAGGCAAAAACTGTGGAACGGAACAACTAAAAATGGGGAAACCTTTAATCTACAAAGGGATATGAAATACCGAATATGTATTTCGGCTACTAAGTAGCCATCTTCAAAGTAAAAGTTGACTTTTGTCTCTCATCACTGAAGATGGCTATTTAGTAGCCGAAATATGTATCCGTTATTTCAATTCTATCTGTGAAATAGAGGTCCCCCTGTTTGGCCAGCCTAAGCCATGGATTCCACATACTAAAAACAACGGCAGAAACCACAAGGCAGAAGCTGTTCTGACATCACTTCCTGCACTCTTCTTTTTGCCCGACAGAAAATTCTCTTATTTTTGTAGCTGTAACTGAATCCAACTCGTATAAAAAATCATTTGGTCTTCACACACTTTTATCCCTTTTGGTTTTCCAGATAAATTTAAGATAAGCCAGCCTGTAAGAACAGCAGCTAAGATACAGTGGGGCTTGATGGCTATTTACGCAACGACTTACAGGAGCAGTATGTAGAAAGAGTCAGTGAAGACAAAATTGACCAAGTATCCGGAGATCTGCGGCAATCCTGCACAATCCAGTCATGTTTCGTCCATTATTATTGTATAGAGCACATCATTTTCTCACAAATATTCCTTCTCAGTTTAGTTGGAACATTCAGATTTTTTTTTTTTTTTTTTGCCAAATTTGACTAATTGTGTAAGATGTAATTATTGAAAATGCAAAATGTAAATATATGAGGACATGCTACCATAAAATTAATTTATGGGTCTCCATTTGTTTTGCAATGAAATCCATTGTAAACTAGTTAAAAATCTTCCCCGAACTATGTTGAAGCATCATGCAACGGTTGACGCTCATCGGTTCATGGTGTAGAGATTATCGAGATTATATAGGCTTTTATTGATATATAAGGTTTCAAATAAGTTCATGACTTTCAGCAGTGGAGATCACGCATCGAAATGCGTTTTCAAAACAATGGTAGTCATGTAGAGCTTATTAAATAAACCAATATGGTTTGCATAAAAAATATTTATTTTTCCTATGTATGAAAACTTATGGGACCCCCCTATAGATTAATTTTTATACTAATTTTCTATCTGATTAATTATACTATGGTGATAAAACTGGTATGATGTTACGTTCCATTACATGGCTTCTCAAATGTCAAAACAATGTTATCCATTCTATATTAAAAAAAAAAAATGCCTTTCCTATCTGTGGCTTATTATATAAATAAAAATTTCTGACCATTCTGACCAGCGTATTCAGAACTAGAAGAGGTACCCGGCGTTGCCCGGGATAATTACACTTGCACAAACTTTTCCTTTCATTGTTAGTCATGAGATATATATTGTTGGTTCATGCAGTGTGTTTGTGAATTGCGTGCTGATACCATTGTTGATACCTATTGTTGTACCAACTTTGCCTTGCATTGTTGGTCATGAGATATTTTTCATTAATATGCCTTGCCATAACCATAAATATCGATTTTTTATCAATATTTATTATTTTTCCGAAATCTGAGGTAGACAGTGACCTTCCTCATGCTTTAAAGGTCATGTATGCGAAATTTTATCAAGATCGGAAGAAAACTGTAGATTTGTATAAAAAACATACAGACCCACAGACAAACAGACCCACAAACATCCTTCTTTATATATATAGAAGACTAGAAGAGGTACCCGGCGTTGCCCGGGATTATTACACTTGGGATGTAAACAGAAC
>JAHWFO010022513.1:33323-73707 GCA_023313115.1 Rhysida immarginata
AGGTATCAACAATGGTATCAACACGCAATTCACAAACGCTCTGCATGAACAAACAATCAATATCTCATGACTAACAATAAAAGGAAAAGATTGTGCAAGTGTAATTATCCCGGGCAACGCCGGGTACCTCTTCTAGTTCTGAATACCGGCCTGAGTTTCACAATAATGTTTATTTTAATTATTATATGTAACAATCAAAACAATGACTGTTTTCAAATTGTTTGCAACCGCCAATCCTAACAATGGACAGGATAATAATGCTTTCATATTAGGGGCTTTAGCTAAAAGCTACTTATAAGAATGCACGTTTGGGCTACCCGTCCACCGTTTGCATGATTAACTAACAAACGGATTACCTTTTTCAAATTTTATTTCTGACAATATCATCATAAAGGTCTTATTTCGGCTATATCATCTTTCCAGGCTTTTTCGTGGACCCCTTCAAGTCGATTGCACATGCTATAAGAGAAACCTTGGAGAATACCAAGATAATGGCCTGTCATTGTAACAAACGATTCATAGTGAGGAGTCAACAATGAATAAATTTTTAACATGAGCACGTGCATGTGATGATCGCGTTGTCGAGGCTCAATTTCTCCTAATCCATATATATCATGGTCTATAGATATTCATGGTCATCGAGCTTTGGCCATTTTCCATTGTTTCGAGAAGCTAAGGAAAACAGATCGCGCCAGGTGCCGCATAGATCGCACCATTCCCGACCGCAACCTGCGATAGAGGTTTTCATTGAAACTGAATACGAAAGTAAAGTTTCTGTCTGCCGATAGGGTGGCGCTGCAGGCGCATTTGGGCAGATTGTACATGCAGTGCCACTTTTCAATAGAGTTCCCGCCCTACCGGGAGCAAGAAACTTTAGCTTTATTTTAACAATGGAGCTCGGTGACCATGAATATCTATAGACCGTGATATACAGGGTGTTTCAAAATTATGTACAATAAATTTAGTGACATATTCTTCAGGTCAAAAGAAGACGAAAATATTCTATAGCACTTTGTCTGGAAACGATTTGTTTGCGAGTAATCCAATATCATACAGTAGGGAAGCACGGTAGTTAGCGGACGATATTTTAGCAGTTCCCAACACTAGGTTGAGTGGTTTGTTCCATTTAAACCTACTTTAGGGTTGTTCCATTAGTTGTGTACGGTTGTTTCCATTACTGTAGTTTCACTACTGTACATCCACTAGGAATATCAATTTCAGAACGTTTGCGTGCTTTGACATACGCATTACGATTTACGTAAAAAAAAGTCATGTACACGTATTCCAGTGCAGAATGCATTGACATGCACCTAATGTATGGTCTTGCGGACGGAAGCAAGAAGACTCTACCAAGAACGCTTTCCGAATAGACGTTTGCCAAATAACCGAACATTTGTATCTGTCGATAGACATTTGAGGGAGTGCGGTTCCTTTGGCCATCAAACAGGACAAGGGCGGCCTGTAGCACATTCTCCGGATGAGGAGGATGTGATAATTGACATCATACATGATGAACCACAGACAAGCACCCGTCATATTTCTTCCATGGTACACATTCCGCACTCATCTGTTTGGCTCATTCTTCACCGTCAGCTTTTGCATCCATACCACCTGCAACTGGTTCAGGCACTGAACCCAACGGACTATCCACACCGACAACGATTTTGCCAATGGATACAACGTCGTCATGCTGCAGAGCCTAGTTGTCTCAGCCAGATACTTTTCACGGACGAAGCAATCTTCACCCGGACAGGAATCGTAAATTCTCACAACCAGCACCATTGGGCAGATGCTAAACCGCATGTTACCAGAGTTCGAGCGCATCAAGAGCGTTTCGCCGTGCACATTTGGTGTGGAATTGTCGGAAATAACTTAATTGGCCCTTATGTGTTGCCGCCACGATTGACTGGGCGAACGTATCTTTTGTTTCTGCAGAATGCATTGCCAGAATTACTCTTTTGATAAGATCTAACATGTGGTTCAAGCATGATGGCGCTCCAGCACATTTCAGCCATGTTGTGCGAGCACACCTTAATGCTGCATACACGAATCGGTGGATAGGTCGAGGTGGACCGGTAGCCTGGCCTGCAAGATCACCCGACCTTAATCCCTTGGACTTTTTTCTGTGGGGTCATGTGAAAACGATCGTCTACAGCACAGAAGTTTTTAACATTATGGATCTGCGACAACGAATTGAAAATGCATGCCAAACCGTTCGTAATGCTGACGACGAATTCTTCCATGACATCAGACGGTCGCTCATGCAACGAGCCGAAGCGTGCGTGCGAGCTGGTGGCGGGCACTTTGAACAATTCCTGTAATTTGGAGCCACGGGTTTAGTTGGCTGTATCGCGTAAATAAATCGTTTCCAGACAAAGTGCTATAGAACATTTTGATCTGCAGAATATGTCACTAAATTTATTGTACATAATTTTGAAACACCCTGTATATATATTACTAGCAATAATACCCGACTTCGCCCGGGTGGAAAAGATGCGTTGAGTAATTTTTTTAACGATTGTTTGTTATGTTAAAAATTGAACTATGATTAACAAAGTATGAACGAAATGCAAGAAAAGGAGAATAAGTCTAGAAAGCCTTCTCCAAACCTTTCATAATCCTTTTAAACCAAAAGTAATGATTTATGAACAATGAACTGGGAACAAAATAAAATTAAATTATATGTACAAAAGTAAATAATGAAGAAAAAAATGATAAGATAAATGAATAAGCTACACAGGCAAAGTAGTTGTGCATTCAAGTCCATTTCGGTAAACAACGTTGTAATTTTTTTCCCTTTTGGCGCAAAAACATGTAAATTTCGACAGCTGGACACGCGAGAGCAAGCAACGTATAACTGACCGTGAGAGAAGCAAGCTTTCTGAAAATATGTACCTGCGATCTTGAAAGTCTGGAAAAAATAAATAAAATGAAACATTCTTCGTCTGGCATCGCCATCTAGTACATCCTTTGAAAACAAAAGCCTAGCTGATATGCCCGTCGGGCGTTGCTCGGGCTGTTTGTTCCAATGACGTATATTAAAAATAGATCCCGAATCTTATTGTTAATATCGCCACCAAGGTGAAGCCAATTGAAGCCATGGCAGTTCTGGGCAGGAGTGAGCCGTGGTGTTTTTAGCTGTGTGGTTTCTTTGTTTTTGACGATTTTGGGAACGAAGAATAATTAATTCAAAACCATTCCTCAAAATTTCCGCGCAAATTCTGTTGTTGTAGTCAGCAATTGAATTGCTGTATTTTTAGAAGAAGCGATATTAGTCCACTTTGTTGCATGAATTCGCGTACATCTCAAACCTAACAATATAATTTAACGATCGTACAACGTAACAAAACTGTCAGCTCGCAGCCGACTATAATGTGTTCAGCAACAATACGTAACATCAGTTGACAGTTTCAACTTTTCGATAAGATTGTATCGCCATCTAGTGACATCCTTTGAAAACAATTCAATTTTTCGAAAAATAAGAATAACTTAAAAAATGTATATAAATACGATATAAAAAGTACCCTACTTAAAGAACACTAACACTAACTATGTACATAGAAAATTTCGTGAAGATTCGTTGAGTATTTTCTGAGTTGTGAGAGGACAAACGTTCCAACGAAGTCTGATTTATAATATATATATATATATGGATAAATCGGAGTCCATTGGAACGTTTGTCCTTTTATAACTCAGAAACTACTCAAGGAATCTACACGAAATTTTCCAGGTATGTAGATAGTGTCACTGTGCTTTCAGTAGGGTACTTTTTATACCGTGTTTATATCTATTTTTTAAGTTATTTTTATATTTCGAAAAGTTGAATTGTTTTCAAAGGATGTCATTAGATGGCGATACTATCTTATCGAAAAGTTGAATAGACTATTGTTTTTAAAGTATGTCACTAGATGGCGAGTCCAGACGTCGCACTAAAATCATAGTCTGTTTATCCAATGCCTCCTAAAGATAAGTCCTGAGCGCGAAAACGTCAGACATTGTTACATCATCATTCGAAGATACGTTTAATCGCATTTCAGGGCTTATTATTGGTAGAAATGCGATTAAACGTATCTTCGGATGATGATGTAACAATGTATGACGTTTTTGCGCTCAGGCCTTATCTTTAGGAGGCGTTGGTTTATCCCCTGGTCGGTGCACACGCGCAAATTCCGTTGTTTTAGTCAACAATTGGATTGCTCTATTTATGGAAGAAGCAATTTTAATCCCCTCTATTGCATGACTTCGCCTACATCTCAAACTTAACAATATAATTTAACGATCGTACAATGTAACAAAACTGTTAGCTCGCAGCCGACTATTACGTGTTCAGCAACAAATACGTAATATCAGTTTACAATTTTGTTACGTTTTACGAGCGTTAAATTACATTAAGTTTGAGAAATAGCCAAATTCATGCAATGAAGGGGACTGAAATCGGCAGATAGAAAATTTACTTTCTTATTCAGTTTCAATGAAAATCTCTACTCATTCCGAAAACCGTCAAAGAACAAAAGATCCTTAAAATAACCCAAAAACCCTTTGAAATAACCCTTTGAAATTTTTGCTGCATGTTTAGTAAACAATATATAATATTAAGTAGTCGTACAACCAGCAGGTTGTGGTCGGCCTTAGTGCGATCTATGCGGTACCTGGCGCGATCTGTTTTCCTTAGCTTCTTGAAACAATGGAAAAAGGCCGAAGCTCGATGACCATGAATATCTATAAACCGTGATATAAACCAATGATCGTATATTATAGATAGACCTGGAAACCTGCCAGCATACTTTAAGTGGGAAGGCCCGCCTTCAAGAAACGTCATCGCCAAAAGTGAGCAAAATACATGGCTAAACATGAGGGTACCTGATTAATTATTCTTTCACACCGCGATCACGGAATGAGAAGTTTATCTTATCGTTAACTTTGTATTTTAAGTATTTTATAATATTTTATAAACAATTTTTCGATCATGCTTTCAAGTTCAATTTCGTTTCAATCTTCTTTCAGTACGTATAGATAAGATTCATTCTACCCAGGTATCCAAGTTCCTGCCAAGGGGAGATATTTCCACTTCAACACGTGTATTCCTTCATTGTTTGGTTCACTTTTAGAGCCAAAAATCATGTACTATTGCTGTATCAGTGCAGCCCAATTTATGGGGATTTGGTGTTTATTTATTTTATTTATTTATTTATTTATTTAAAATTGTAAGCAACAGGCTGAGTGCCCAATAACAGCTTACAGCTGAACAATTACATTGAAAGAAAGAAATTAAAGTACAATAAATTTATAGATAATAAAAAAATGAAAATATTAATATGAAATAAAAATAGTAATCAAAGAAAAATAATTAAGAATTACAGAATGAGTGAAATATTTTCTATAACAATTTTTTTGAAATGGTTATAATTCATTGCATTGATATCAATCAGATTGGATATAATATTACATAATTTAAACATTCTATAAAAGGGTAAATTATTAACAATTGTTTTCTTTAGTAAAGGTAAATAAAAGATTTCATCGTTTCGGGAATTGAGCTTAGGTAATTGGAGATAATTAAGAAATTTAGAAGAGTAAGATATATTATGATAAAGCTTAAATAAATAGCAAATCAATAATTTCATTGTTGCTCGTTTTGGAAGAAATCAATAATAAGGTTTCCAAATTCCCTATTGGATGCAACACCCACCAAATTGACATCTTAAAATTTGTGACAAAATTCTACGTTACCATAAGAATGCATTTGTATATTAGATCTATAAACAGAGGAACAAACACATTGAAAAACAAAAAAGGCACCGAAAATTGTCAAAATTATAGAAAATAAAATGTTTGAATTGTCACTTGATTTTGTATATATATTTAGACAGCACTTATTTAAAAAATGCAGTAAAATAAAAAAAATAATAAAGAAAATACTAGAGTAAAACATTAAAATAGCATACTCCCCAATGTAAATACACAGTAAGTTCTACCTACATGGCACCGCAGCGCCCTCTCTCACGTGCGAGAAAAACGGTGCCAAACTCGTTTCATGATCAGGGTTGAAGACTTGTATACTTGGGTAGAATGTATCTTAGTATAGGCTGTGAGGAGTTGAAAACCCCGACGTCTGGTGGCGGATTATAAAACTTTTTGGTAGGAGACGATCACGTCAAGCCAGTTAAGCATAAAGCAAACTATGTCATCAAATGTTAATTGTTGCATTTATGGTTGCTGAAATACCTATAAAAACACTCAAGGAGTCCAGTTTTGAAAAATGGATTTGAAAAAGGGATTCAAGCTTTGAAGAGACAAAGGTGAGCGCTGTGTTGTTAACATGCATGGAACACCTAAGAAGAAATCTCCTGGCCGAAATTTTATTTTTCTATGTATGATTTTTAGCTATAATTTAAATACTGTTTACTTTCTCATCGTGTGTCTTAATGTCTGAAAGTAAAGTGGTGCGCGCAGCACAATTGATGATGCTCACAAATTGTAATCATCTTTATTTTTTTTCTAGAATTGGAGTTGACACTGCTTCTTTGCCCTATGTAATGATGACATTTAACATTAAAAAGAAAAACATTTTGCTTCAATGTAAAAAAATAAATAAATGAAAAGTGTACCGCTTACTGGAAAATTAAATATTGTGCTAATTAAAGCACCTTGCATTCTATTTTTTTCTTGGATTTTTCCAAGTCATGGGAAACTTAGTTTTCCCTTAATCTTGTCCTCATTGACATAAGCTATGACTGCTGCCACATGTTTGCAACCACCTAAACCAACCTTACATTGGCACATAAAAGAATCTATTTCACGTGTTGCTGAAAGCTAATAAAAACGATTAAATGAAAAACGATTAAAAATTATAAAGAAACAATTATATGACTTAGAAAAAAATTAGGTTTCTTTTTTTTACCTTAATTTCAGTGACGTAATTTCAATGATGAAATTACCTTAATTTCAATGAGCTCTGAGAGAGATCTCCTACCAAATTGTTTGAAAGAATGTCACTAGGTGGCGAACTTGTTGTTTTTCCCATGAACTCCTCACACTCTATTTTCGATTTATGGTTGTGGAAAGTTATTCCTGGTCCTTTTTCGTGTTTATTTGTACGGTTGTACGCGGAAACTTTGAGGAATGGTTTTGAATTAATTCTTCCTCGGGCCAAAATCGTCAAAAACAAAGAAGCCACACAGCTAACAACACCACGGCTCAGTCCTGCCCAGAACTGCCATGGCTTCAATTGGCTTCACTTTGGTGGCCATGTTAACAATAGGATTCGGGAATCTACCTTTAATATACGTCATTGGAAGAAACAGCCCGAGCAATACTCGACGGGCATATCAGCTAGACTTTTGTTTTCAAAAGATGTCCCTAGATGTTTTCATTTTTTTCAATTTTTCCAGAATTTCAAGGTCGCAGGTATTTATTTGCAGGAAGCTTGCTTCTCTCACGGTCTTTACCGAAATGGACTTGAATGCACAACTACATTACAATGCACAGCTTGCTGTTGTACGAGTATCCCGCAATCATACATAAATTCTTTTGCAAAATTTCCTTACATTCATTGGACAACTTTTGATAAGACTTCTCTCCACGTGGGCGGTAGGACAACGCGAGGTTTATTGCAGTCCATACCCATTGTCTGTATAGCTGATTCATTTATCTTATCATTTTTTATCATTTACCTTTGTACAGATAATTTAATTTTTATTTGTACCCAGTTCATTGTTCATTGTCATAATTTTTGGTTTAAAATGATTATAAATGTCTTGGAGAAGGCTTTCTAAACTGTTTCTCATTTCCTTGCTTTTCATTCATATACTTTATTAATCATAGTTTAATTTTTAACATAACAAACAATCGTTAAAAAAATTACTCAACGCATTTTTTCCACCCGGGGGATGCCGGGTAATATTGCTAGTCTATCTATATATATAAAGAAGGATGTTTGTGGGTCTGTCTGTGGGTCTGTGTGTATGTTTTTTATACAAATCTACAGTTTTATTCCGATCTTGATAAAATTTCGCATACATGACCTTCAAAGCATGAGGAAGGTCACTGTCTACAGATTTCGGAAAAATAATAAATATCGATAAAAAATCGATATTCATGGTTATGGCAAGGCATATTAATGAGAAATATCTCATGACCAACAATGCAAGGCAAAGTTTGTACAACAATAGGTATCAACAATGGTATCAACACGCAATTCACAAACGCTCGGCATGGACCAACAATCAATATCTCATGACTAACAATGAAAGGAAAAGTTTGTGCAAGTGTAATTATCCCGGGCAACGCCGGGTACCTCTACTAGTACATTAATAATTATACTTCTGTGTTACGATTAAAGCTGCTTCTTAGAATGTTTGCATTATTTTTTTTTGAATAGTTAAATTTTCAAATTTCAAAAATCCTAATTGTCAACACCGAAGCAAAAGCCTGAAATTTCATTATATAATTCCATGAGACTTTTCAAATTTTAGCTGATTTACACTTAAACAACAATAAAATCTTACTTCAATCAGATTTATTGTGATTTGAAGTAACCAACGATTATTTGTTTGTATGAAGGGGGGGGGGTTAACTTATTTGGTGTGACGTCTTGAAAGGGGAGGGGGTATGGAAAATGTGACACAGTTTGACATGGGGGACGGGGAGAGGTTGAAAATGCCAAAAACAGCGTGACGTATTTCTTGAACGACCCCTTAACAGTTGTTTCAAGGGTTTCAACGTAGACCGCAGAGTTAACTTTAAGGCCTTGAGGAAAGAAGTGTAGAGACATCACATGTCTTTCATTGCTGACAACCCCTAAAACCATGAAAGTTGCACGAAATTTCATGTGCATGACTCGTGGCACTTCCGAAGGGTCTGCACATAACCATCTGTCATTATTTCTGTTCATCTTGTGATTCTGATCAAAGTTTTTTTTTATCGGAGAAAATCCACAGCACGGATTTTTCAGCTTGTTTAAGAGCCTTTTCGATCTGAGTAGGCGGTTTTCCCGTGTTTTCTCTGACATAAATTGACCTCTTCGCATAACATATGAGTGATATCTGATGTTTTCATGGACAACATTTCTGATTGTTTCTTCCGACACATGGAGATCTTTGGCGAGTAACCTCATGGATGTTCTGGGGTTGTCATCGATGGTCTGCTGCACTTGCTGAATAAATTCAGGTGTTCTGATGATGTCAGAGCGTGAGGCATGCCTTTTACGCTTTGCTACTGGTGCAACATTGCCATCTTAGGTCTCCAACTCCATCCGCACTTTGTGGACGAATGATCTTGCGACCTTTAGAAATCGTGATATCTCTAAATCGCTGTGCTCTGCCTTTATTGCCACATGTCTCTTCATGATTTGTGTTACTTGATGGTCCGCCATTTTGCTATCCGGAAACGGAAAGGACATACAATTTATTATAGTTTAGCAGTAGCCAAACGATGGTGTGTCCTCAAATACCTTACGTACCCTGTATTTTAATTATTATTCAAGTATGTGCGAGCGCATGAAATACAGGGTGTCTACAAATGTATAAGAGTCGTACAAATGAAAAAGAAAATTATTTATTTTATCCAAAGTGTATACAAGGAATTTAAAAATAACCTCCAAATGCGTTAAGGCATTTATCCCACTCTCACTGTAACAAGGCGTGTAATTCTTTTATGGAAGATGTCTTTCGGTTACGTGTGGAACCATTCCAAAACCTCTTACTTCACTTCATCGTCCGACTGAAACTTGCGGCCTTTCAGATGTTTCTTGAGATCCCCAATACACGTGAAAATCATATAGGGATAAGTCAGGGCTGTAAGGTGGATGCTGCATTTCTTCCCAGTTGAACTTTTGATGAGGTCTAGGTTGCTTTCGAGGTTGAAGACGCGCGTTATCGTGGAGAAGAAGCACTCCTTCTGAAAGAAGTCCTGGCGCGGTTTGCTTGTCCAGGTCGTTGATTATCTTGCAATGATGACCATCTCTCCGAAAACCTCTTGCTTCATGCCTAAACACGAGTAAAGGTTAGGCAGTCATTTCCATTGACTTTCTGCATAAGACGATGAATTTCAGAAACTGAAACTCCTTCACATGTCAAAAAAAACCACTGCTCTCTGTTTCTGTTTCGTTGACTCCATTTTGTTGTTTGGACGAAGCGATCAGGCGCAGAACTCCGAAGCGCAAGCTATCGTTCTTTCTCCTTATCGTTCAATTTTCACGTGGGGTTTCGCAATTGTTGAAAACAAAAACTTACGATCCTATACGTCGTCTTCCCCCCCCCCCCCCCCGCACAAATTTTCGTTTTCATTTGTACGACCCTTATATGACGGTATTTTACTTGCTTATATGACGGTTTTTATTATTCGATTATCTTTTTAACATTTTACACGTATACAACGTGTCCCAAATTGATGTATACACTCTTTGGAACGTTATAACTCAGCAACGAAATGAGACAGAAATATAAGGTTTGTTGTATTTTATTCCTTAAGCCCTTACATGTTCAAAATGTCCACCTTCTGCCAACGTACACTCCCAACTCCGACGTCGAACAGAGAGACATACCGACTGGATTGTAGCTAATAGAATATCATTGATGGAATGTTAAATCTGACCTCTTATTTCCGTAAGTGTTTATGGCGTACACCATGTACTTTAAAGTTCCCCAAAGGTAGAATCGAGAGCGGTTAAATCAGGAGATCGAGGCGGGAACTCCGTAGCACTTCCTCTTCATCCTATCCATCTGGATTGAAGTGTGTGATCGAGGAAAGTTGTCACTTCGACATGAACCGTCTGGATCTTACGCAACAAATCTATCTACCTATATATATAAAGAAGAATGTATGTGGGTGGGTGGGTCTGTCTGTCTGTACGTTTTTTATACAAATCTACAGTTTTATTCCGATCTTGATGAAATTTCGCATACATGACCTTCAAAGCATGAGGAAGGTCACTGTCTATCTCAGATTTCGGAAAAATAATAATTATCGATAAAAAATCGATATTTATGGTTATGGCAGGACATATTAATGAGAAATATCTCATGACCAACAATGCAAGGCAAAGTTTGTGCAATAATAGGTATTAACAATGGTGTCAACACGCAATTCACACTACGCTCGGACCAGCAACAGATATCTCATGACCAACAATGCAAGGCAAAGTTTGTGCAACAATAGGCCCGTCGTGTTCGCATCAACAATTGTCTCAATGCGCAATTCATCAATAACAATGAACACAGAATTATTCAAAGAATTATAACAATGAACATAAAATGATGATGCAATGACAGAACATTCGTTTCCAAGAATTATTAACAATGAACAGGAAATGGACATAATAGACGATATACGAGGGTTGTACCAAAAGTAAGGTTCCCAATGAGCTACAGCCTCGAGGGAAGGTGCTAGGCTAAATCCGACAACAGTACCGTGCGCAGTGGTTCCCGCACTCTCGAGCCCCACTCTCGAGCGATTCGCTACGGCGCTCAGTGTTCGCTTGGCAGCCGTCAGAGATGGAAGTGTTGATCGCCGCTCTCGCCAAGTGCGAGGTTCGAGCAGTAATCCGGTTTCTCATTGACCAAACTCCGGCGAGCAATCCAGAATCGCCGGAGAGGACGACTGACGGAGGGAGTAGTGCTTCTTCACGACAACGCTCGACACCACGTCGCTCGTCAAACACAGGAGCTTTTGAAGAAACTTCGGTGGACTGTTATGCCCCATCCCCCGTACAGCCCGGACTTAGCCCCCAGCGATTATCACCTCTTCCCCAAGCTAAAAAAACACTTAGGTGGCAAACGCTTCAAGAGCGACGCTGAAGTCCGAGCAGAGGTCACACGCTTCCTCAACGGATTGGCGGGAGACTTCTTCGACTTAGGAATAGAAAAGCTGGAGCACCGTCTTCAAAAGTGTGTCGAAAAAAATGGAGACTATGTTGAAAAATAGACAACAGTGTAAGCTTTTCAACGATGTATAAATTAATAACAATAAACAATGTTTTCTACTTGTAAAAAATATGGGAACCTTACTTTTGGTACAACCCTTGTAGATAGGGCAGTCTCTCTCGATGAGGCAGAGCAGGTACACGTATCTTCCTTCAGCTCCTTAACAAGTGTTCAGACGAGTGGGAAAAGTGTGTGTGTTTCTTTGTGTTTTTGTGTGTATTTACCTACAAGCGTAATTATCCCGGGCAACGCCTGGTTCTCTGCTAGTGCCTTATATTTCTATCTCATTTCATTGCTGAGATATAACGTTTCAAAAAGTGTATACATCAATTTGGGATGTATTCTCAGACTCATTACATTTCTCAAACTTCAACGTGTGCACCATTGAGCATAAGTTCATATCTGGTGGATATTGGTTCCCACGTGTTTTCTAGCAACGTGATGATTCGAATGACTGCGGCGATTTGCTTCATTAAATCGTTAAGATCCATTAGTCTTTGGGTGTATACAATGCCCTTTTTATGACCCCACAGAAAAAAACCCGGAATTATATGCAAGCAAAATGCTGTCATATACGAGGGCACGCTGAAATATAATGCGTCGTTATATTTATTTCATATGAAAATAGGTGTACTTATTTGAGAACAAGATTAAACAGAGTATAAAAAACCGACTTTATTGAAACTTTCACTATCGCCTAGCTATATCAGTCCATATCTTGAAAACTACTGAACCGTTTTGATGAAACTTGGATTTATCCCTAAATTGAAAAATACTTAATCCGATAAAAAAAAGAATTATTGCAATTCGTTTTCTAGTTTCTGAGAAATACGTGGACAAACGTACATACTGTTGCACCCAAAATCTTAGACATTACTTTTTTAAAGAAAAGAAAAAAAAAAAATTCTTTATTCGGAGTGTGTATAAAGAAAAAAAAATTTCTTTATTCGGAGTGTGTATAAACAGTTAACAGAATGACAAAAAGAATTTGCTTATAGAAACAGACTTTAACGAATAAATTTTAATAATTGAGATACATGTAATTAAATAAAAAAAAGTTTTTTTTTAAAAAAACAAAAAAAAACGTAAGTTTCTGAAACAGCATTGTTGTGAATTGCAAGACTTCAACTTTGTGTATTGTTGTAGCTCGCGAAGTTTTTTGGAAAAAAAAACAGAATTTCGGGGTGATTTCTCTTGGAGGCCGTAGAAGTCGTGCCCTTTTTTTTTTCCTCTTTCTTCAGGGGACGGACTAGGAAGATACAAGAAGTCACCATGAAGCTCGAGCAAAACCAGATGATTCTTTGTCCGTAGAGGAAAGGCCGAAAGAAAATTAAGATGCGGATAATCGATTCGAAATTCTCACAACAAAGGAAAACTCCACAAAAGAGATAAATATGAATGATAAAAGAAGAAATCCGGAAGTAAAGTCATCCAGCGCAATGACGTGACACAAGTCGTTCAAGTCTTGTTTACATAGTTTCCTCCTATCACGACGGAAGTCTACGAAGGTTATGGATCGTATACCAACTAAGATGGATACTATGGATGAGAGATCGACAAAATGAAGGTCGTATATAGTTGTTATGGTTGACGGTCCCGATTAACATACTAACATTTCCCCGTAGCTGTGTAGCCTTATCCCGGTACCCCCCCCCCCCCCCGGGTGGCCCCCCCCCGTCAGTCTGATTCGACGCGACCTGATTAATAAATGTTATCGTTTCCATATAAACGGGAGGAAAAATGAACAGTAAAAAAAAAGGCTAGTTGATTAACGATATAGAAAAAACTTAACGACTTTTCAGTAAATTCCTCGTTTTCCGTCTTAAAGACATTCGAAAGTAATGAAAAATGGCTCGACGTCTTCCTTACCTTGGATGGTTTCGTCCTGATCTAGAAAAAAAAAAATCATACATTAAGTTAAAAAAAATAATCAAAGCTTTGGTTAATTATATAAGTTTTCGATAAATAACATTTACGTTATTTGAAAAGATTTTTTTTTCTTTTAAGAGAGAAAAGAGAGGACTAAAATATATATAATACAAGCAGATAAAAATGAATTTGTGAACGGTAATTACCTTCATGAAACAGTGAAATTGCCGTCAGTTCTTGAACTTTAAATATAAAATTTCCTTTTTATTTGTTTCTGAGGAGAGCGGGCGCCAAAAGGTTTAGACACCTAAAAGTCTTAGATTAAAAGATTTATATTAAAGATTTACGCCAAAATTCTTGTATATTGACATGCGATTATTAATCTGGTATAGAGATAATTCTCTTCAATAAAGCCCCGTTCTTTAAATCAGACATATAGTGTTTTTTCAGTGTCTTTTGTAGCTATTTTAAGATATATTCGGTGGCTGAAAAGGTATTCTTGTCGAACTTGAATAATGATAAGTTTGAAGGCTTCTTGTTAATTTAAAGGAACGTAATTGAGAGGAATCGTCACAATAAGAGAAACGATTTTCCCGCACGTCTGGCCGTTACAATACATACATACATACATACATACATACATACATACATACATACATACTTATGAAATTTGGCATACTTGTTTAGAAGCCCACATACACTAACATATATGAATGTTGTGCAATCCAACAATATTACATACGTACGCATCGAATTGATAACCTCCTTTTTTTTGAAGTCGGTTAAAAACAAAAAGTGGTAACTCTGTACAAGCTTACTGTTGATAGTTCCAAATTTATTTTTTGACATAATCGCCTTTAAATTATTTTTTTTTTCACACATCGTGAATGTTGTCATCTTATTGTGTTTCTTATTGTGTGTTCATCAAACTTTCTGATGGTTTGGATAGGGGAAATTCACGATCTGTGAACCGGCATGAAAGTCGTGTACCCAGCTTTCGTCACCTGTGACAATATTGTTTAAGAATCCACTGCCTTACGTTCTGAAGCGCAGAAGCTAATTGTTGTTGACTAATGTCCGATCTCTTCTGTTTCATGTCAGGATGGACCATCGTGTGCAAAGTCTTCGGAATTCCAATTCTGCAAATGTTGTCTGCACACGCATCCGTGATATGCCACACTCGTTTGACTGCTGTTTCTGATTTCCTGATTTATTCGACGATTCGCTCTAATGCCTTCCACTTTGATACGATTTCGATGAGCGTAGTTGCAGTACGCAGCCTTCCACTTAGTTATTTTTCATGTAAAATGAGAGTGGCACCAGGTTCATTACGAGCACGAACAGGCTAATTTCGGATGGTAGTGATGTTGACAAATTGATCACCATAAATAGCTTCAATCTACGACGAACGTCTATCGTTGCCACGTTTTGTACTTTTAAAAACAGTATTAAGACCGTTTCACATTCAGCGTATTCGTGGCGTGTGAAGCGAAGTCTAGATTCCAAGCATTTTCTAGGCGTCACAAAGCTCCGCGTGTTAAATTGCGGAGCCCTTTCAGACTCAGCAGAGACAAACGGGGAGCTAAGCGAACTTACTTCAGTCCTTTCAGCCTGCATCTTCCCCATCCCCCCAGCTAGGCGAACTTCGCTCTGATTAGCTATTGGATGAGTTATTCTTTCATCCATTCTCTGTTGCTTTCTGTACATCGTGGCAGGGTGTTTCAAAAATACTTTTACAAACTTTGAGGCGGTTCCTTACATCCAAAACAAGGAAAGAATTCATATAAATATATGTCCGAAACCCTTCGTTTTCGAGTTATTAATGAAAATTTACAACGTACGTTATTGGATCTCATCATAATACATGCTCGAAATGGCCTCCTCTTGCTTCTAAATACGCATGCACTCGTCGAATCATCGACTGTCATACCCTTTCAAATATTCCCTGTCATGGATTTCGAATGGTTTCCCAGGCTTCCATGACACGTCGATGAAGAGTTTCTGCATCCGGGTGGTCTGCTGCATAGACCAATTGTCTAAGGTGTCCGCAGAGATAATAATCCAAAGGATTGAGGTCAGGGGAACGTGCATGCCACGGAACTGGTCCACCTCTACTATCCATCTGTCATGGTAGAAGAGGACCATGACAGGACCATACCATCTGTCATGGTAAGAGACTGAATGTGCCAGCCAGTGCATGTCGAACACACAGACTGATTGTAACACAATGTCATCTAGGATACAATGAGTCAAACGAATATTAATAACTCGAAAACGAAACATTTTCGGACATATGTTTATATGAACCTGTTTCCAAAGTTTGGAAAAGTATTTTTGAAACACCTTATATATCGTTTTAACATGCCTTTATTGATATCGTGTGTATGTATATATTTGTTTTATTAGGAAAAACTAGATAAAACGAGGCACACCTGCACATAGAACACGTTATTGGAGAAATTCAATATGGCCGACTTGACTGACAGATGTGGGATAGAACATTTGCTAAGGATTCTGGAACTGGAGAGATGCGCTCTCGTAGTTATATTGACTGCGCATTCGGGGCATCTTCTGAAAATTCCGACTCTGTTGAAACTCCAAAACTCGCGAAGTCGCAGAATTGAAACAGCCTTTGTAGTAAACTGCTTCAAGTGTGTCAACATCGTGCTGTTACATGCCGCCATGTTTCTGACTATAATTCACAGCTCTCTAGCGGCAGATGTAGGAAACTTGCGTCAGTGAAGCCGGAAAGTTGACCGAGCACTGTGTGATAGCTGTACTCCGAACTACGGAGGATTGTTTCTTATTTATGGTGACGATTGTTAAAATGTCGTATCACATGTTTGAAATGCACGAGGCTCGTGGAATTTTACACAGGAATTCGATAACAATCGTAGCTAGATTAATAATACAGTGTAAGGGAAAGGTTTCATTATTTCTAAAAAAATGGCGTGACAATAGTTTTCAAATCCCAGAAGACAAATGGATCCAAACAAGCAACAGTGCAGCACTACTGAACGAAGAGCGTAACCCTTCTCTTCCCGAGCTTACTATTAAGATCTGAACAATTAAAAGGCCATTGCAAACAAGATTAGAACATCTGTTGCATCGATAAACCGTATTACTCGTCAAGTTTTAAAATTTGAACGCGTCATAAGGCCTGAGTTCACGCATTTTTGCCAAGAGAGGCGAACCAACAGCAAAAAACTATAGTATATGAACGCTTGGGTCTAATATCGAGAGATGGAAGAAACGGGTAATTTTATCGACAACAGGATGATACGACTTTATCTGACTGAGTGTGTCAATGCAAGGAGACTTATCTGAAAGGATTCGTGGTGGTTTCTGGATGGAGCTACATGAGCATCTAACCATCAAAAAGGCCCACCTAAAGCAATGATAAATCTTTCCTCTGTGAGGAAATTCTTTGAACATATATATCGTAACGATATCACACGATTATATGCCCCTAGGGGAAAAGACGTGTATTTTCACCAGGGCATAGCATCTAGCCACACGGGTAAATCGACTGCCCAGTACTGTGATCTAGTGACAGTCTAATCTGTAATCGAATGAAACAGGAAACTGGCCTTAACGTTATACCATTCTCAGACATCCCTGTCAAGTCACCCGATATCTCTCCCATGAATTTCTGTGGATTCGGTCTTCTTAAAATAGCTCTTCATGTAAAACGTCCGTGAACACTTTCTGGATTATGGAAAGCCTGTCAAGAAGAGTAGAACAGAATCGACCTCGCTGTTCTCCGTAGAAGTATAGTTACAGTCAAGAGAAATGCAAAATGAATTTATTTGATTCGCCGTCCTGTTAGTGTATAATTTGTAATGGACAAGAAAAACATATTTCTAAGAAAAAAGTTAAGTGTAAAAAAAAAATAAAACTAGCATCATCTTTTTTTCATTTGTGAGCTACAAAACGCAATCGACAAAATAATAGGACCAGTGTCATTGATAACAAAATTTTTTACTCGTATTGTTGTAATTATTTATTTACAAATTTTTTTTATAACGTAAACCAATACTTTGTTTGCTTTCTATTTAAATGTATCACTTCAAATAAACGGTCTGTCACCG
The DNA here is from genome assembly GCA_023313115.1 of Rhysida immarginata. NCBI lineage: Eukaryota > Metazoa > Arthropoda > Chilopoda > Scolopendromorpha > Scolopendridae > Rhysida > Rhysida immarginata. Next base: position 51,205 of record JAHWFO010022513.1, read on the forward strand.
ACTCAGTCAATTTTTTCAGTCTGTGGAATGGGATATCAGCCCATGCTTTTATAATGGCACTTTTCAAATCTTTTTTGGAGTGAAACTGCTTTCCATCGGAATAAACGCTTCGCACCACATCACACAAGCTCTCAATGGGATTGAGATCAGGATTTCAAAACGAATTTCTTGATCACGAAGCCACTGTTGAGTGGAAACTGCACAGTGTATGGGCGCGTTATCTTGCTGAAAGACAAAGTCCGGATCGTTCAGTTCGTCTCTAAGTAGCAACAAATAATTTCATAAAACATCTTCGTAATCGTCTGCATTTGACCTCGGCTTCACAAAACACAAACTTGATTTGCCGTTTGCAGAAAAAGCAGCCCAGATCATAATGGAACCTCCGCGTTGCACTCGTCTTGAAAGAAACTGTTCTGGCTGCCTGAGTTCAAGCCAGTAGAATCTTATACTATCAGGCCCATCCATATTAAATTATTTTCGTCACTAAAGATAGTATGATCCTGCATTTGCGACTTCCCAATGTACTGTTTCGCAAAGGCCAGTCTTGCACGCATGTGGCTTGAAGTTAATTTTGGCTTGGATTTTTATTTCGTGTAAGTTTTGTTGGTGGACGCTTGGAGTACACAACAAGTTGTTCTGTCTGATACAGAAAGGTTCAGAGATGACGTGAAGTTAGAGGATTGCTGCTGTGCTGGTTGAAGTCATTCTCAGGATAGAACGTTTGTCTCTTTTTGACAGCTTCGGACGTCTTCCTGGATGAGAATTTTTTGTATCTCTTTAATGCCCAGAAGAGAACCGATTATCGCACAAATATGAATATTGGTATAGTAACTTAGAATTAAGTAAGAAACAAGAGTTTAGTGTTGTTTTCTTAAATTTTTTATTTATTTATTATTTTTAAGGACGTACTATATAAAGGACAGTGGGCAATTAATGGCAACTTTACTTGTCTTTTAAAAGAACATAGGGCATGTAAAATAAAACACCACAAAATGAAATACTACATTTTCTAAGATTTTATTCAGTGGAACAAACAAGAAGTGTTTATAAAATTTCCACAAACTATTTTTTTTCGAACATTTCGTACTATAGTTCAGTGTGAAATTTACGAAAATGCTCCTTGTTGACGCACAAGAATATTCCTGTGCATTTGCTGCATCTGAATTTGGCTTTTGCTTTACACTGGTTTGCTCTGCAACGCTGCTGCTCCGCGACTAATTCTGGCCAATGGTCGATCCTATCGAATCTAACTGCGTTGGGCGGATACTGGAAGTCTTGCGCCTTTTTACTGACACTGGAGGATGCTGAGAACCATCTCCGGAATCATCGTGAAGAGGAGCTTGAGGACCGTTACTGGGAGTAGCTCTTGTCTGAATGCAAAGTGTGTCTTGCTCTCCACCCAAATAACTGTGAGAAATTTCCAAGCGGAAATCAGCGAGTTGCAATTTGCCTCCGTCTCGTCTGTAAAGAAGCCATGCGTTTGTCACAGCAATATCAACAAGATGTAGGAAGATGCGCATGTACTATTTTCGAGATTTCAAATTCGGTTTATACAAGCTCGCAAGCATGTCCGATTTGTCAACGCCACCCATGGGGTCATTATACACAGGCACAATATTTGGTCGTTGAATTGTGACATGTTCGCGGGTTTTCTTGTTCCATCTTCTACATTCTCCAACAGGCTCTACATCCTGAAAGTTGGAACCAAGGAGGACTAAACGCTTATCATACCATTTGCAGATAAGAATTGACCCTTCAGAGTCAACTCTGTCATCGAACGATCCTTGCCCTTTCTTCTTCAGGTCTTTTTCTGCTAATAACAGGGGACACCCACGCGTTCTATCGTTGCGTAAAGTGCATATAGCACTCTGACCCTTGTCTCGGAGTATCAGAAGCAGCTCGGGGGATAAGAAGTAGTTATCAAATGCTATGATATGTCCGGGCTCAAGGCTGTGCGTTAGCCATAACACAACACTCTCCGATTCGCCAAAACTGAAGCTTATAGGTTCTGGCTGACCAGAAGCATGCCCGTAAGGTTCCATTTGATACACATAACCAGAAATCCCTGCCCGTGTCCATAGTTTATATCCCCACTTGATGCTTATTTTTTATGTAAACTTTCATTCCCTGGGGAGCCCTTCCTTTAAAGGCTGTCATTGCCTCGTCGACTGACTGAACGCATTCAGGTTCAGTTACTTCCTGAAACTTTGTGTTCAAGTGTTCAAAGATAGGTAGCATTTTATAGTACTTCTGGTATCCTGGTTCACCTTTCTCCTTCTGTTGAGTGTTATCATTGAAGTGCAAAAATCGTATAATATCTTCAAATCTGTTTCTTGTGATCTTGCTCTCTATAACTTCCTGCCTACTTTTGGCACTCCAATATTTACGATTATTACTGATTTGTAATATGCCCATGTAAAGCAAGCAACCAAGGAACAATCTCAATTCTTCCATCGAAATAGGAGTTGCCTGTTTTGTGCCACTCAGTTCTCTTTGTATGCGGTATAGGTTGGTTTGAAATAGTATATGCTGCATGATATTTTCATCAAAAAAGAATGAAAAGTATGTCAAGGGAGTACTATTGGGCCTTACGAATCTATCAAGCAGTTTTAACTCATTGTTATTGTTTTGAACACCTGATGGCTGCAGGTGGAATTTTTTCCACTTGAAGTCTTTCTTTTTCTTTTTCTTGGTGTTTTGATTACTTGGTCCTGGCTGGTTCAAGTCAGCAATTTCGTCGCTGTCATTTCCGCTAGCGTGATCTTCGTTGCCTTCGTCATGTTCGCTATCGCAATTGCCGTCGCTCTCCGTACCGTCAGAATTCTGGACATAATCGTCATCTTCGCTATCTGTTGCTACGAAATCATCTTCCGAATCTGTGTCTGGTATAGGGCTAAAAGTATATTATCTGATGGCTTTTTTCTCCCATAAAAACCTCTGAAAAAGCATAAAAATATAATAATTCAGTATAAACCATTTTACTACGTGTAAAATTCCCGCTCTTTTACATCTATCAACCTTTATCCCATATATGATCAAAGTCATTTTAAAAGGACCGCTATTTTTTTCCATAAGTTTTCCTTCATATGACCTGTGTCCTTTTAAAAGGCAATCAAATAAAATGCGCAATAATTCCTCAAAGAAACAAAATTGTCAACAAAACATGGCCTACAGACTTACCCTGATCATTTATAATTTGAATTAAAAAAAATATTAAACTTAGTTTCGCATTTTACTATAAAATATTGATGTTTTACTTACCGCGTGCTGAATCTGAAGGGTGCTGCCATTTTCAAAGCTTATAAATCTGTGACTCGCCTACTTTTGCCCTCTAACGGCAATGAAGAGTACTTTTCCAACCTTTTAAACTGACAGGGGACAATCGTGGTAAGCGTGAGGTATTAGAAAATTATAATGGAAATTTTTCAAATTTGTCCTTTGGAAAGTACTTTGGGCAGTGAAGGGTTCTATAGTCATGTGGATCACTTAAAAAATTGGGGACTACAGTCTTGGACTTTACAATAAATCCAGCAATTTCTCTTTCACTCTTTCCACAGTTTTTGTAAGTTTTTAATTTGAGCTTGTTCTCCACTGCTTAATTTTCTACCACATTCCTTGATGATTTTGTTCAATACAGAACAGAATTTTGTTGTTTACTAAAGTAATGAAAAAAACTGAATTCTTGACAGAAAAAATTCTAATTAAGTATTCAAAATTCAGAATAATCCATTAATTTGAAGGTCGTCGCATAATTTTGTCCATTGCGTTTTGTAAAAAAGATGATTCTAGTTTTATTTTTTTTAACTTGGCTTTTTTTAAAGAAATATGTATTATTTCCATTACAAATTATACTGTACACAGGATTGTGAATCAAATAAATCCATTTTGCATCTCTTGATGGTCCTATAATATTGTTCAGATGTCGAGCAATGTACAAAGTTTCCGGAATGCATCCTTATTTTTCTTTTGTTGCAGTTAATAATATACGGAAAGTTGTTTCATGTTTATGGTAGAAATAGGACCATGACATAAAGCACAGATGTGTGTAGAATTGTCTTCCAGTAAGTATAGTGTGGTCACTATAAACATGAAACAACCCTCCTATATTATAATAATAATGTAACAACATCACTGGGAAACCCAGACCAGATATACCGAAAGAGGTACCCAATGTTGTCCCCCAACAGGTTAAACGCCCAAAACGGGGTTAATGGAACAATTAAATACATAAAGCATACATAAAGTAAGTAGTAGTAAAATCATAAAAAAAACGGAAAAAAAACAAAACAAAAAGAAAAGATAAAATACCCAAAAATTGCAACAAATGGAGCCAAGTCAAAGACATCACAGAGAGCATAAGAAAAAGAAAGAAAAGAAAATTAAAACACAGACCTAAAACTTTCTATAAAAATATCCGCATCAGTATCGCTACATTGACTAAAGGTTAGTTCATAGTCTGCCGTTACCGGTTCCATGCGCTCCAATGAAATGTCATATAAATGTGTTCCGTTTGCTGAGAAGATTCATGGTTGTGCTTTGTCGTTATGCCAAGGGCTGTCGAGCAGCCGTCCGCTGTTGCGCTGGGATAGAACTGTGCTCTATTTCAACAAGAGACGTTTGTAAAAGGAGACCTGGCAATAGCTTAAAAATGTGTAATACTTTTTCAGATACGGATAAAGACTCTATTACTTTATCCGTGCTTTCGGATTCGAAGATGTGCTATTATTGACTCAGAGGGCGCTGCGTTAGTTTCGGTTTGAATGTTTTGGTTTCGCTTTTTCAAGTCACGTGTGTTGCAACCGTCGAATCGACGGCGTCGATGAAATCAGACTTAACCGTATTTCTTATGGATCAAATCAATTATGTTTGAATTTTAATTTATGTTCAGAGGGGGAAGCAAAATAAATAGAATTTAATGGGTGGTACTTTAAAAGAAAGAACCCCAAAACTTAAGAGTAAACGTGGCTCGTTAAAAGACTTTTATTTTGGTTTAAAAATTGCGATATTTATTTATAAAATACAAAAATTCTGTACAAAAGAATGTTCTATATAATTGAGGTATAGGCATTGCGATCTCAATTACAAAAGAAAATATTTCTCGGAATAAAATAAAGAAATACTTAAATGTACGTTAGATACAGCAAAACACTGTAACGAGAAATATTAATCGCTACATTGAGCGAATTGAGATTAAATATAAAAAAATTGAGACAGACCAATTCCTTATAAAGAATAAGGAAAAGAAATTTCAAAATTCCCATTTAATGTCTAAAGAAAGACTGCGAAATCATAATTAATTATTAATGGGGAATAAGATTGAAAATGTGCAGCATGGCGTACATTATGCGCGTTATTTTTGAAATAGCATTAAAAGAAATTTCATTATTACCTTATGGGTAAACCCGCAAAACAATGCTGCTCGGTAAAGATTCATGGCTGCCGCGAGAAAGTGAGAAATTCAATAAGAAACTAAACATCGAACGGCAGGGTAGCAGTAATTTGCAGAGCATTGGAATGAAAATGATAAATGGAAGTTGAACGTCATGCTGCAGGCTAGTAAGGACGTGGAGGACCAGAAGGAGGGACGACTGGTCAAGCCAGAAGCTGGAAGTGGTCTGTCTGAAATAAAAAAAACAGTAACCACGGAAAGAACATCAACAATATTGGGACACACATCCTCGTGATCACGAAAATTATTCGCGAGGGACAACTAGCTGCAGACAGTGATAATCACGTGGAGATTTTTTAATTAACATTTATTAAAACAATATATACTCAACAATCACTGTCTGCAAAACAGTAAAAAAAAACTTAAAGATAGAAAAAAAATAGAATAATTAATTACAAATAAAATTATATGTATTTTTACATAAAAAAATCTGAGTTTTCCCGAACAATTTATAATAATAATCTAAAATTTAATTACTCTAATACAACTTACAACTATGGGTGGACCATGATTTAGATGCCAGCCTTATTTCAATGCAAATTTGAAAATATTTAAAAAAAATTTGAAAAATAATTCTCGACCATTTTTCAAACTTGCATATGAAAATCTTTCATCAGACCATGAATTAATTATATCTAATGAAAAATTCATAATGATATTTTTATCCTTTTTGTTGATTGGTAAAAATTCAGAATTTGGAAACATGAAGAGTGTCGTTTGAGAGGGTATCAATCTTTGGTATAAGGATGGCATCTAAATCATTAATTATTTAATTTAATCAAATTGCATCCTTCTGAAATGTAATTATGTTTACAAAGTTAAAGTATGCATACATCATAACAAAGAAATTCCGAGTTATCCGTCGCTAAAAAGCAGGTTTTCCGGACCGCTATACTGTAAGTTGACCTCTTAAGCCCGCTACTCTATAAAACTTCAGGTTAAGATATCAGCTTACAGTATAGCGGTCCGGATAACCAACTTTTTAGCGACGGATAACTCGCACTTTCCATAAGAAATTACACTGAAAGTATATGCTGCTAGTGGGTTAACATTTCGTTAGTTTAATCTTTATTTTCCATAAGTATTAACGAATCCTAAATTAGTATAAGTCTTGGTATACTAAAATACGCATACACTAATTCTTTAACTGGTGTACTAACCTTTCTTTTAATTCACTTTTGTCTCCTGATAGTTTAGATCCTTTTTCTTTCAACTTTTGCTTAATCACGGACAAGTTCAGCTTTTCCTTTTCATTTTTTGAATTCATTGTTTTCATTTTGTTGTTATTTTAATAACTTATCTATGCTGCTACGTTCTACTCAAGTTTTGCTTATTCAAAAAGCAGGCGACGCGAGAAACCGGAAGTAAAAACAACTCTCGATGACACGTCTTGCACTTGTGATGGTAGATTTCAGAAACGAGAACAAAGAGTCTCCCATTTCTTTCGTGTATTGAATGTCATCCCGCGTTCGATACATGACGCTAAATTATACCGAAATTGCCGGGGAGGAAAAAAATGTCGTTTTTTAATATTCTAGTGTATCAGGGATAAGGAAGGAAAGGAAGGAAGTGAAGGGGGGACGTTTGGGTTTAGTAGCATGACATCATATAATAACAATCCGTTAATACACGTTGACGTCACGTACGAATTGTCTTTGTAGGTGTGCTAACATTGAACCAGATGGCGTGATGATCACAGTTTGAATGGGAAACTGAAGGTTTGAATGCAATTGAATGGTAAGCTGAATTCTACACGAAATTCTCATTATATACACTACTGTTTATAAAAATCGCAACACCCTGATGGAATAACCCAATCTGCATTAAATTTTGAGCATTTGCATATCATGGGTCAGAAAAGAATCCATTAGATTTTCAGGTCGATACAATGCGTTTTATTGTCACATTAGTATCGGGTGAAACCACCGTGGGATGCAATTACAGCCTCTAAACGTCGTGGCATTGAGTCAAACAAGCTCTGAATAAGGGCCTGGGGAATGTCCTGCCATGCTCTGTCTACACGGGTATACAGTTCATCCACAGTTGCTGCTGCAGGAGTCTGACGAGACAATCGATGAGCAACCCTGTCCCACACATGTTCGATTGGAGACATGTCTGGTGAACGAGCAGGCCAGGGGAACAAGGGCATCTGATGTGCTTGGAAAAAGGCGAGGACATTTCTGGCCACATGCGGTCGGGCATTGTCCTGTTGGAATACAGCGCCTGGAAGGTTCTGCAGGAAGGGGATGACCTCGGGTTGCACAACTTCCCTGATGTACCGGTCACTGTTCAGATTGCCATGAATTCTGATCAGACGGGAACGGCCATGGTAACTGATTGCACCCCACACCATCACCCCTGGCGTTTGTCCTGAATGACGCTGCAGGATGCATTCTGGAAGGTCGCGCTCGCCACGATATCTTCTGACTCGTATCCTGCCGTCATGGTGCTGCAAGTTAAACCTTGACTCATCCGAAAACACAACTTGTTGCCATTCAGCTTGCCACTGTTGGTGTTGATGGGCCCATTGCAACTTGAGGCGCCGGTGGTTTTGAGTCAAAGGAATCCGCAACAATGGTACTCGTGCCATCAATCCTCTGGAAATCAAACGGCGTCGTACAGTACTAGCAGACATTGTCCTGCCTACTGTAGCACCCCACTGTTGTGCTAACACTGTCGAAGTGGCTGTACGATCTGCTACACACATGCGATAGAGGTGTTTGTCATCTCGCGGTGTCGTCGTGCTGGGTCTTCCTGAGCCTGGTCTTCGGTGTGCCCTGTTCTCTTCGCTCCACTGCCTCCATGCACGCATAATTGTCGTTGCATTACGTCCTACACGAGCAGCAATGTCACGATACGACCATCCCGCTTCACGCAGACCAATTATGCGTCCTCTTTCAAAGTTTGTCAGCTGTTGATATGGTACCCTTCGTCGTCGTCGAGGCATTGTGTTCTTTCAAGCAATTACTCTGAAAATCTAATCATTTATACTCTGACCCATTGTATGCAAATATTGCAAATTGCATATGGATTAGACCATTCCATCAGGGTGTTGTGATTTTTATAAACAGTAGTGTACCTTTGCCAGGGAAAATGAGGAAATGCCAGGTCTCCTTACTTTAACGGTCTCTGATTTCAACGACCAACGCACAACGGCCCACCAATCAGAACTTGAAGATCTCTTGACGTCATTTCTCTTCTTTGAAAAACAAAAATGGAGGAAAGCAAGTTAATCGAAGCGATTCAAAAGTATCCATGATTGTGTGACACGAGAACGAAAGAATATAAAGATCAAAAATTAAAAGAAAAGGTTAACTATTCTCTTCTTTGAAAAATAGATCGTATATATAGAGAGCTATTGGAACGATGCTTATTTCTTCGATACAGTGTTTTGGAAGTTTATAGTTGACAGAGCATGCGCAGTGTTCCCGTTGACCACTTTGCCGCTGTGACTATGAATGCTATAGCGCTATAACCACAGCGCTAACGGCAACGTTTTGAGCTTGACGGAATGGCAGACGGCCAACGCAAAACGGTGTTGTCAGAATATGAACCAAGTTTAAGAATACTTAACAATTTATACGCCAGATTGTTCTTAGCAATTTGAGTAAGCCACTTATCCGTTTAACAAACTCCGCCCAGGACACCATATGGCGGACTGGTCAGTCCCAAGCCTGGATAAAGGAGGTGGGTTAGCGTCAGTAAGGGCATCCGGCTGTAAAACATCCTGCGGAGCCTTAATGATGAGTGATATCCATGACTCAGAAAATGCTAGGGCGTTCCCCGCTCTAAGCGACGCGCAGTTCCTTAGGCCCCCGAAGACTGAAAAGTATGCTAGGGTTATCGCATCAAGAGCGGGTGCGACTAAAGAAACTAGCTCGAAGACCATTACTACTCAGGATTGCATCACTCAATGTGGGCACCATGAGAGGAAGAGGAAGGGAAATTGTGGACATGATGGAAAGAAGAAAGATTGATGTCAAGTGTGTACCAGAAACAAGATGGAAGGGAGACAAGGCAAGAGAACTAGGAGAGGGGTACAAGTTATTCTATAGCAGTGCAAGCAAGGAGGGCAGAAATGGAGTAGGGATCATCATTTTAAGAAAGATGAAGGAAAATGTCATAGAAGTAAGCCGCCGAAGTGACAGGATTATGAGGATGAAGCTGGATATAGGGGAAAAATTCATATAGTGAGTGATTATGCCCCACAGATTGGTACAAGTATGGGGATGAAGGATGCTTTCTTGAAAACCATAGATGAAGAGCTAAGACAACTGGAAGAGAAAGAGAGAGTGATCATCGGAGGGGACTTTAATGGACACATTGGAGCCAATAACAGAGGCATAGAAGGAATCCATTGATGGCATGGTTTTGGAGAAATGAATCAAGAAGGTGGACAAATCATAGATTTCGCTGGATCTTTCGACTTTGCCCTGGCCAACTCTTTCGAACACAGATTGACTACTTTCTGCACAGGAGAAAATATCTGAAGGAAGTGAAGAATTGCAAAGTGATCCCTAGTGACCACGTGGCAACGCAACACCACTCATTGCTCATGGACCTCCAACTTTCGATGCATGCAGTCAGGGAGAAAGTGAGGAGTAAGGCTAAGGTGAAGAATCTCAAGTGGTTCAAATTAAAGGACACAGTTTTGAGGCACAGATTTAAAGAAGCAGTCCTGCAGAGAGTTTCCAGGGATTTTGAGGATGTTCAAGAGTGGTGGAATAGAAATGCAGAGGCCATCAGGTGTGCTGGCAGGAAAATTTTGGGGGAAACAACAGGAAAATTCTGGGAAGACAAGGAGAGTTGGTGGTGGAACCAGGAGGTGCCAGGCAGCAGTACAGGAGAGGAGACAGCAAAAACAGAGGTGGGATATGCCCCAGCAGATCTAGAATTCTTTAAGATCAGGAATAAGGAGACAAAGAAGAAAGTGGGACCAGCCAAGGCCAAAGCATGTCAAGAGATGTAAGATGACTTAGAAACACCGGAAGGGCAGAAGAAAATATATAGCTTTGCCAAACACAGAAGCCGGACAGGAAATGATATCACACATAGCAAGCAGATCAAGAAGGCCAATGGAGAAATCCTGAGGAACACTGGGGAGATACAGGATATAGGGAAAGGGTACTTTGAGGAGCTACTAAACATAGAGAATGAACGAAAATACCATGAAGTTCGAACATCAAACGAGGGATTGTTAACGGACATCACAAGGAGTGAGGTTAAAGTAGCACTGAAGCACATGAAGAGTGGGAACGCAGTTGGACCGGACGAACTCCCGGCGAAGCCTGGAAGGCCCTTGGAGAGGAAGAGTTGGGCTTGCTATGGGATCTCCTGGTGAAGATCTACAGAGAGGAGGAGATACCAGAAGAATGGAGAGAAAGTATTCTCGTCCCAATCTACAAAGGTAAAGGGGACATCCAAATGTGTGACAACTAGAGAGGAATTAAGCTAATGTCACACCATGAAGATCTTGGAGAGGATCCTGGACAAACGACTGAGAGCTGAAGTTAATATTGGAAATCAACAGATTGGTTTCATGCCAGGAAAGTCAACCATTGATGCAATCTTTAGCTTGAGACAAATGATGGAGGAGTTCAGAGAGAAACAACAAGAACTTTACCTGGTCTTCATTATCCTGGAAAAGGCATATGACAGAATGCCAAGGCAAGAAATTTGGAGGAGCCTCAGAGTTAGAAACGCACCAGAGAAATATGTCAGGTTAATTCAAGAAATGTATAGGAAAACCAAGACGAAAGTGTGAACCTGCCAGGGAGAAACGTGTAGCTTTGAAAGGAGAGTGGATCTCCACCAGGACTCGGCACTGAGTCCTTCCCTATACAACATAGTGATAGATGTCATATCAGAGAAAATCAGGGAAGAAGCGCCTTGGAACATGCTCTATGCGGATGATACAGTTTTATGTGCAAGATCTAGAGCTAAGTTCGAAGAAAAGATAGAGGATTGGAGGAAAGCTCCGGAAGACAGGGGACTGAAAATCAGCAGAAACAAGACAGAATATATGGCATGCAACAAAGAGGCCCAAAAAATGAGGATCTGAAACTGATGGAGACAGCAATCAGGAAAACTGACCACTTCAGATACCTTGGATCGACAGTTGATGAATGGAGTGAGACGGATAGGGAAGTGACTAGCAGAATACAGACAGGTTGGAAAAATTGGAAAGAAGTCTCTAGAGTCCTCTACGATAAGAAGATCCCTGTGCGTCTAAAGGGCAAAGTTTACAGGACGTTGGTGAGACCTGCAATGCTGTATGGAATGAAAACACTCTCTACAAAAGTCCAATATACAAAGGATGAAGGTGGCAGAAACGAGAATGTTGAGATGGATTTGCGGAGTGACACGAGCAGACAGGATTAGAAATGGGCGCATCCGAGGGACAGTGAAAGTTACAGATATTGAAAATAAAATCCAAGAAAATAGACTGAGATGGTTTGACCATGTAATGAGAAGAGACGAGAACTACACTGGCAAAAGAGCTATGAACATGAAAGTGGAGGGAAGGAGGAAAAGAGGACGACCCAAGAAAAGATGGCAAGATATGGTGAATGAAGATCTGAAATTAAAGGGTCTCAGAAGGGAATGGACAGAAAAATAGAGAAAGCTCATCAAAAACAGCGACCCCACATAGAAGTGGGAAAAGCTGAAGATGGAGAAGAAGAAGAGGATTTATCTGTTTTGAACAGTGTTTTTCGATGTCTATTACATTTAGGAACATATAAATGACTAGACTCGAATATGCTGGGCACATCATTATGTTAATTATATTAACTGTATATACAGGGTGTTTCTAAATGGAAGGACAATAAGTAGCGTGATTCCACGCATCAATAGAAGCAAAAAGTTCCTTATCGAAAATCTCGAAAACTCAAAATTTAAATTGCGTCGTTACGTCATTTATGAACTTTCTGCACCTACACTGTATATAATGAACTGCGCTACGCCACGAGAAAAAGGTGGCAATTGTTGAGATTAAATGACTTTCTCCGCCAGCTTTTAGAAAACTTCGCGTGATTTTTAGACCCTTAAATTTGAGTTTTGAATATTTAGCATAAGGAACTTTAAGTTTATCATGCAAAGAATCACGCTAGGTAATTATTGTATTTCCATTTAGAAACACCCTGTATATATCTACAGGGTGGTCCATAAGTCTGTTCCCCCCTTTTATTTTTTTGAACCGAAGCAGATATGTCAATTTTGATGAATCCAATGAATAGGAAGTTGTGGGTGGCCTATCCCATGGTGCACTTTTCATCATCCCAAATATGCAAATTAGGACACATTCAAAATTTATCTCAAAAACCGTAAAGGATAGAGAAAAAAAACCCAATCGCAAACTTGTTCAGCATAAAAAACAAACAAAACAAAAAAAAATCATCCAAATCGGACCAACGGTTCCCAAAAAAAGTTAAAAAAAGTAAATAACCATCTCAAACTAAAAAGAGCCAACTGGGCCAAGCCAAAGCGAATGATGTTGGTAACACTCTAAAGGGTTTGTTCCACATGATGCCCTTCAGCACCAATGCACAACTGAGTACGTAGTTTCAAAGATGCCATCACTCTTGTTACCATATCAGATGTAATGGATTGGCAGGCAGTCTGAATTCTCTGTTGCAAATCCAGCAGAGAAGTTGGCTGAGTGGCATAAACATTGTCCTTAAGGTAACCCCACAAAAAGAAGTCATTAGGGAAAAGATCTGGTGAGCGTGCAGGCCAATGAATTGGGCCACCCCGGCCGATCCACTGACCTGGAAACATGTAGCTGCCGCTGAATGGGCTGGAGCCCCATCATGTTGATACCATACCCTTCGAAGTGATGCTAAAGGAAGCTCATCTGCAAATTCTGCCACTAGAACATTTATTATCAGGTCTCGGTATCGTGCAGCTGTCAACGTCCCTTCTTAGAACAATGGACCAACCAATCCACCATTGATGATTCCACACCAGACATTCACTCTCCAATTCACCTGGTGCACAGCTTCTCGTAACCATCTAGGGTTTTCTGTTGCCCAATAATGGAGATTGTGTTTATTAACCAGACCATCTCGAGAGAAGCTGGCTTCGTCTGACCACAAGACCCAATTGAGAAAGCCTGGGTCATCGTCGATGCGATTTAGCAGAATTCAAGACGAAAATCGTAGTCTGTTGGATTCAATCCATGCATATGAAGTAATCTTAATACTGATTGATGACTGCAGCCAGCTTCTTCAGCAACTGATCGAGTACTACAATGAGGATTAGCATAAACAGCAGCTAAAATGGCTGTGCTGGGGTCCTCTGATGTGACAGTTGTTGGTCTACCTTGCCGGTTCTGATGACTGACACTTCCTGTTTGCTGAAATCGTTGAACAATCTGGCGAATTGTCTTAGAAGTGGGAACTCTAGCATTGGGATATCTAACTTGGTATTCCCTGGCTGCACCTTTGTAATTATGTGTAAATCCAAAACATAAAACCATACCAACCATTTCTTCTCTACTGTATTCTGCCATTTTTCAGACCTGATTGGCAGTTTCTTCCCCATTCATCAAAAAGCTTCAGCATTTAAAGAGCTAGTGGATAAAACCCAACAGGGGGGACAGGAAGATGCAAATGCAATGTGAGTGCCAATTAGCATTTGCAATTAACTTTTTTTGGGAACCGTTGGTCCGATTTGGATGATTTTGTTTTGTTTTGTTTGTTTTTTTATGCTGAACAAGTTTGCAATTGGGTTTTTTTCTCTATCCCTTACGGTTTTTAAGATAAATTTTGTATGTGTCCTAATTTGCATATTTGGGATGATGAAAAGTGCACCATGGGATAGGCCACCCACAACTTCCTATTCATTGGATTCATCAAAATTGACATATCTGCTTCGGTTCAAAAAATAAAAGGGGGGGGGGGGGGCCCCCAGACTTATGGACCACCCTGTATATGTAAATACGGCAACACATTTTTTGTTATAGACTTTTACCTGTGTTAACATGGACGAATACGCATGAAATTTATATGGTTGAAAAGTTCCTGTGCGCTAGATGTGCACAATATATTTTGTTTGCGTATTTGTTCACGTTATCACACGTAAAAAGTGTTTCAAAAAAGGTAGCATTACGGAACAGGTTATGCACCATATTAGTCAACGCACGTAGCATTACTTTTTTATTGTTTTTTTAAATAATAAATATCAAATTAACTCAAATCATTGTTGATGTTCATTTGAAAGAATTAGAAAACCGTATAACAAATACTCTGCATTTTTTAGAAAGTCAATGAACTGATCTGAGAACCTGAAGGTCCCCAAGTATAATATAGTACCTTTAATGTACCTATAGAAACAGCTGCTTAAAATTGTTATTATCCAACTATTCAAAATATTTCTATAATTACTACTAATTATGTAAGCATTTTATGTATGTTTCGGCGTTTTCTAAGCTATTTTAAGGTTTTTTTAAATTTTTCTAAGCTATTTTGTAGTTTTTGATTTTTATTTATTTTTTAACACTCTTTCCTTAGTAACAAAAAAGTTATCGATTATTTTTCGATAACAAACCTTAATTTTCCACAGAGGGACGAGGGGAGAGTTGTGCAGAGATAGGGAGGGACACTTTAGCTTAAATATAAATATTATAGTTAGATAATAATTCGATAGTTATATTAAAAGATCCCTTTAGATTTTCATAGTAATCATTGCGGTGAAATGAATCGGGAGTGTCAGAAATGTCATGTAAAGCATTTTGGATATTTATTGTGTTATCTATTTTGCATTCTTCAAAGTTTATTAATAAGCAAGATTGAGGCTAGAACAATTACACATATATTTTTTCTCAGAAATGTGATCGAATTTAGATCATTGGGGAATTTTAGTATATAAAATTATATTAACTATATAAAACTTAATTATATTAATTATAACACAAAAAAAGAGGCATTAGTTCGCAACATGCTTTCATAGGACAATTTATATTCCTTTTCCTGCTAACATTCAAGTTCAGATTTTGTCCCCATCTTTTGGTAAACCGTAGAAAAATTATTTAATGCACATTGGCTAAGAGTCTAAAAGAACAATACAGGATATCCATGAATTTTATGTACATGTACAACCCGTGGTGTAGGAATAAAAGGTGATAAAACTCATAACTGCTACCACGCAACAAGCGAGGCAAAAGTTTGTCCTGTTTTTGACCGCTAGATGCTGCGAACACTTACTGAACAACCATGCTGTAGGTTGCGTTGAATTTCCATAAATTTTAATTATTTTTAGAACGTTGATGATAGGTTAAACAAAAATATCAACTTTTTCGCTGTGTACTTAGGGATAGGCATCAATGCAAGTTTATATAATATTATGTGCCTAATTGTACATAATTTTTTTTTGCGTATGCCAAAATGCATTTTTCAAAATATAAAATGCCATTTGCGGAATTAAAAATTCACTAGGCAGAATTGAAAGTGCAGCTTGTAAAATAAAAATACATTTTGCAAACGTTGCAAATGGATTTGATGAGTAGATAGAACGGAATTGAACGGAGTGGACCAAGCCAACTTGACATCAATACTTTCATTGTTAAGTAAGCTCAGTTAATTGAATAATAATAAATATTAACTGGAGATACGTCTCCAAGCATAGGTAATGAATTTTCGATAGCCCAATTGGTAGAGGCATCGGCCATGATAGTCGAGGTTCCTGGTTCGAATCCAGGTCGCAGAATTTTTCCTTCCATTTTTCAATTGAAAAAGCTCAGTTAAGTTTTGAATCTTTGAGAAGGAGGGATTTTTTTTTATTTTTAATAATTTTAATGTATTATTTTGTGATCCGAGTTGATTAAAAGCTTTTCTTTTTAAATTTAAAAGTGTATTTAATTTATTATGCAAATTGTATTTTTTATTTTGGAAAATCTTTATGACCATTCATTTCCCTCAGTTGAATGTTATTGCATGTTTGACCGTGCTGGCCAAAGATTGAAATATGACTAATTTTTGCAATAAAATTTTCTAGAGTTCTATCACCTTTTATTCTTAGTTTGGTTTGTTTGGTATTAACGTCCTTTTCAACTGCTATGGTCATTTCAGGGCGGCGTTATAGGGGCCGCAAATTTTGCCTCGCAAGAGTTCTTTAACGTGCAGCCGGCAAACGACTACACGGAAGCAACGGCTTTACTTCCCTTCCCAAGGAAATGCGTGATCTCAGGATTTTCCCCCTGAAAAAATCCTCGTCGTCCTCGGCCGGGGTCGAACCCGCGTCTTCGGGCATCAGAGGCGATCACGCGTCCTCTGAGCCACCGAGGCCGATCTTTTATTCTTACACCATGGTACAATCCTTGGGAGGTGCTTCCTGACAGGACAAGAAACAAGAAATGCTTACTTGTCCGAAACCATATAAACATTTAATACGGCAACTGCAGTTGTGATATGTTGCTGCGACATCAGAACTTGGTAGGGAAACCACTGTTCTCTTCATTGGACAATTTTTGTTCTTTCTCCTGCCAGGAAGTAACTCCCAAAATTTATACAGGCATTTTGATATCCTTTATACGAGGGTTGTTCCGAAAGTAAGTTTCGTCATTTTTTTCACAGGGTAACTATATTGCAAAAAAAACCCAGCAGGACGTCATGAGCTTTATACTTTGCACTATTTTTCGACATACTCGCCACCGACATTGAGACATTTGTCGTAGAATGCAATCAGTTTGAAAAAAGAGTAGCAGCAGGCAGGCGTGCCCGAGGCTATTCGATTAAAAATGGCAGACAGGTGTGTACTGTCAAGGTGGTCGCATCCCAGTTCCTCAGTGATGAAAAAATTAAAACAGTCACCTTCCGTAGGAAAGATTATGGCAACTGTGTTCTGGGATGCGAAAAGTGTGATTTTCATTGATTTCCTCCATCAAGGGATCATCAATGCAGCACGCTACTGCGACACCATCACCAAACTCAGGTCCGCCATTCGAAGAAAGAGACCAGGGCTCTTGAGTGAAGGCGTTATCTCTTGGGTGACAACACAAAACCACACGCAGCAGTGTCAGATAGCCTCGGGCACGACTGCATGCTGTTACTCTTTCTTCAAACTGATTGCACGCTACGACAAATGCTCGAGCAACACCACGCGAATTGTCCATCCCATAGAAAGGTTTTGCGATCCATTCTACATTGGTACCCATACAAGATTCATCTGGCACAACAACTAAAACCTCAAGATTCCTCTCAATGTCGGTGGCGACTATGTCGAAAAAAAGCGCAAGGTGTATAATTCATGATGCATTGGTGTATTTTTTTGGCAATTAATTTTCCGTGTGAAAAAAATTACGAAACTTGCTTTCGGAACAACCCTCGTAATATAATGATTGCTCAGAAAAAAATACCATCTTTTTTATATTCAGTATGCCGTAATTCTGAAGGGTCCCATATTCTGTAACGAAGTGGATGGCATTCTCACAGCGAACTCAACTGTAGTAATTTATGAAAATGACTTCGGTGATCCGCACGCGTTTCAAACAACAAGCTGCAATTGAATTCTTGGGTTACTTCTGGGTGACCAATAATCAAAATAAGTGTTGGTATATAATAGGATCACCCCTAAATAGATAATTCAGACTAGCCTATTAAAACTAACATAAAAGTGAGAAATATTTACTCTCACTCTCATCGCAGGGACACTAGTCGCTATGACATCCTTTATATGATTTACAATTTGAATAGGCCTAGAGTTAAATTTGATATCTATAATTCCTATTTTAGCTTTCAATTCTAAGAATGATACACCAATAAAATATATCGGAAATCATGGGGAACTTACAAGGGAATCCTCGAACATGTATGTCACAGATTTCCACCAAATTGAAATATGTTACTCATCTGAAGCTACTATAGATGCTTGCAAAATAACAGAGTGCGAAATTGTGTTTCTTTCAAAATAAACCGCGAAAACGAAAAAAATTCAGCAGTGGTTTTGTTTTGTCAATATTATTAGCTATCCCTTTATTGTTAAGCTTTGTTGTGGCTGACAACTACTTGATACATTAATGTAAGCCATAGAACAACAATCAGCTTGTTTTCCAGAAAATCACGAACATTCTTGCTCTGCATATGGAAATTACGTAGTCGATAGGAGAAACATTGATTGTTGACTCAGAAAGTGAAAATATCAGGAAGTGGTGAAATGGACCTGCATGGCGGCCGCTCTCTCGGAGTCCTGCACAGCTACTCACGCAGACCTGTGGAGCCACACATAGTTGAATTGAACCTCAAAAGCATCTAGCAGAATTTTTTGTTTATTAAAAACTTCACTCAAATAAGAGGATATGTTCCCAACTCTTCTGTTTTTGTCTAATACTGATTATAAGATGTGACTCGGGCAGATACACACCAAGTGAGCTAAAGTCTATAAAAAAGACCAGGCACGAAAAATTATGATTATATGACGTGATTTGCTCAGTCGCGGTCGAGATCGGTCGGACTTTTCGGACACAGCCTATTCGCCTCTTGCAAGCTGCATGCGCGCCACCATGCGTGAACTTTCTCAAACTATTTGTGGCCATCAGATAGGGAGTTGAATGTAAAGAAAATAGAGGTTCTTATTAAATACAATTTTTAGTGTATTAATTTAATTTCACATGAACCGAAATATTTCTTTCTTTTAATCGCTTTGTCCACAGCTGTCCTTGTTGACGATACCTGTTTTCAGATGGAAATGAATAATATGAATTTGTTCCTTCTGGGCGTATATAATATGAATTTCAACATTCCACTACCTTATATATCATACCGGGCATACTTGAGTGAATTTAGCAAATTTATGCACAAAATTAAATCATTCATATCGAGATAAATTTGCGAGCGCGAGCGCCCATAGAAGAGAAGCATAACGTGGCCACAGATAGTTTACTCACATTTTTGCTAGGTGGTACTTCGATCGAACTTGCAAGAGGCAAATATCTATTATTATTAGTCACAATGTCCGTCTCTCTGTCCGTCTGTCCGTCCGTCTTCTTCATAATTTACGCATTTTGTGAGATAGAAGGTTGAAATTCGGAATGTAGCTTACTATGGGCATGTACACCTTCACTATTTAGTTTGGTTTTGATTGGCCCACCGGGATCGGAGTTTCCGGGGGCGGAAATTAGAGGGGACCAAAAGGTCTACGCGTATTTATGCATATAAAGTAGTGAAATTCAATATGCAGGTTCCTCTAAGCAAGATAAACATCACTGTAAAGGTTGGGCCGAATTGTCCCAATAGGGTCAGAATTGTGGGGGTGGCAATCACTTGGTCTTTATAACTTTATGGCAACATATAGGGTGTGATATATCATTCGATCGAAAATGACGAGAAAGGAAAGCAGAGAGGGTTCTTTTATATTTTCTAAATACAAGGTTCGAGAAAATCAATTTTTGATTGTAAAAAATGGGGGGTTAAAAAGTGCAGATGAAGGAATAAAAAAATAGATGAACTCAGGGCTTCCTCTACTTTCCTATACCTTCCTCGGGAGGCTTAATTTCTTGTTTTTATTTTCTTTCATTTGTACTGGTTTGTTTTTACCGTGTTGTTTTTTTTATTTTTTATTTTAGATTTTGTCGGTATTATTCATGTAAATTTGTATGTATTTCTTTAGTTTATTGTTCCTGTAATCCACCGGGTACTTACTTGTCGGTCATTGACAATACCCGTTCCCGGTGGTGTCTGAATTTTTTTTTCTTTAATAAACAAATAAATAACAAATAAAAAAAGAATAATGGTTGTCTGAGAATTTTAAAACGAAATTGAATTTGTAACAATACATAGAATTCCTGTGGTTTTCAACAACACCTAAAAACGAGGCCTAAGCACTGCATCATCAAACTTACAGAGACAATGCAACATTCATTATCTGTCTAAGTTTGATGACGCAGTGCTAAGGCTTTATCTTTAGGTGGTTGGGGTGTTCTGGCTTTTTTTATAGAATTGATAGCTTTTATAAATTAAAATTTTATGGAAAATCTTTTCAAATGATCATTAACTAGAGATTGGAAAGTTAGCAGTCTATTGAAAAAGTTTTCCGGTCATCAGAAACATCTGAACAACAGGAACTTCGTCTACAACAGGAATTGTAGAAATACTGAAAAGCAACATGAGTTATTATTTAACTTTTTGAGGTTGTTTTGCTTAACTAAAACATTAATTATCTCGGGCTTCGCCAGATGCCTCTGTTAGTTTCCTCATAAATGAAGAAAGATGTTTGTTTGTGGGTTTTTTCTTACACAAATCTACAGTGTTATTCCAATGTTGATGATACTTTGCACACTTCATCTTCAATGCAAGAGGAAGGTCACTGTCTACCTTAGATTTGGAAAAAATAATGATTACTGATAATAAATCGATGTTCATGATGAGGGCAGGGCATATTATTAAGTAGCGGAAGAATGGAGCTACTTATTGTTTTCACAATGTCCGTCTGTCTGTCCGTCCGTCCCCTTCATAATTTCCGCATTTTTTGAGGTAGAAGGTTGAAATTCGGATTGTAGCTTACTCTGCACATGTGCACCTTCACAATTTAGTTAGGTTTTGATTAGTTTACTGGGGTCGAAGTTTTGGGGGCGGAAATTAGGGGGGACCAAATGGTCTACAAGTAGTTATGCATATAAAGGAGTAAAATTCGGTATGCTGGTTCCTCTAAGCAAGTTCAACATCCCTGTAAAGGTTGGGCCGAATTGTCTCAATAGGGTCGGAATTGTGGGGGTGGCAATCACTTGGTCTTTAGAACTTTATGGCAACATATCAAAAATGATGAGAAAAGAAAGAAGATAGGTTTTTTTTTTATATTTTCTAAATAAAAGGTTCTAGAAAATCAATTTTTGATTTCAAAAATGGGGGGTTAAAAAGTGCAGATGAAAGAATAAAAAAAATAGATGAACTCAGGGCTTCCGCTTTTTTCCTATACCTTCCTCGGGAGGCTTAATTTCTTGTTATTACAAAAAACGCGCTGAAATTAAGAAATAATGCAAATTAAATCCTAACTAATTTTAGCTATTTTACAATATGAAATTTATTTTGTATGAATGATTCTTATTTTTAAAATTTAATGTAAAAATAATAAAACCCAAATAACATTTGGAAATTGATTTCAAAAAAATCAGTTCAAGTCAAAAGCAGGTAACATTGTTTTTTTTTTCATTTTATGATATTCGTTGCATGTGAATAATTATAACTTTTTTAATTCGAATACTTAAATTTTAATAAAAATTAAAACTAATAAAATTATATCAGAACAAAAGCAGGTAGTATACACTATTTTATAGCACTGTATTCGTTAAATTAGCATAGTCATACATTTTCAGCTAGAATTTTTTAATAAAAGAAAATTCATTATTTCGAAAAAACAAAATCAAATCGAATAAAATCAAAAGCAATTTACATTATTGATTCAATTTTAGGATAGACATTCCACATGTAAAATTATTTACTTGTAGTTTTAAAATCAAATTGTTGTGCAATATACACCCAAAAGAGCCCGCCGAGGAAAGTGTGGCAATCAAATGGCACAAAGCAGAAAAAAGAGCCCGACGTGCCAGTTTCACTGAAGAGCAATATATATAGGGTCTTTATAATTAAAGTTCCATTTTGACATGACGCGGGTTCGACCCCGGCCGAGGACGACGATTATTTTTTCAGGGGGAAAATCCTGAGATCACGCACTTCTTTCGGAAGGGAAGTAAAGCCGTTGGTCCCGTGTAGTCATTTGCCGGCTGCAAGTTAAAGAACCCTTATTAGGCAAAATTTGCGAACCCTATAACGCCGTCCTGAAATGACCATGGCAGTTGAAAAGGACGTTAATCTATCTATATATATAAAGAAGGATGTTTGTGGGTCTGTGCGTCTCTGGGTCTGTGGGTCTGAGTGTGGGTCTGTGGATCTGTGTGTACGTTTTTTATACAAATCTACAGTTTTATTCCGATCTTGATAAAATTTCGCATACATGACCTTTAAAGCATGAGGAAGGTCACTGTCTACCTCAGATTTCGGAAAAATAATAAATATCGATAAAAAATCGATATTCATGGTTATGGCAGGGCATATTAATGAGAA
>JAHWFO010022513.1:127318-204718 GCA_023313115.1 Rhysida immarginata
ACACTTCACAAACAACCGCGTAGCTAATCAACCAATACTGATATTTGCAATCAAAAAACTGCCTTGTAATCAGCGGATCTGTCAGAAGATGGCGACACCAAGCGATTTTGATTGGGACCAACAGGGCCCGCGCAATTCAAACAGTCTACGTATTTTTTGAACAGACCTCGTACATGTTTGAGTTAATTCTGCTCAGCATTTTAGAATCGTGTGTGAAATTGCAGTTATTTTTTAATCAATCTATAGCAGTTATCAGGCTGGCTATGCCAACGCCTCCTAAAGATAAGGCCTGAGCGCGAAAACGTCATACATTGTTACATAATCATCCGAAGATACGTTTAATTGCATTTCTACCAATAATAAGCCCTGGAATGCGATTAAAGGTATCTTCGGATGATATAACAATGTCTAACGTTTTCGCGCTCAGGCCTTATCTTTAGGAGGCGTTGGCTGTGCCCTCTGTATAATTATACAGGGTTAGCACAAATGAATGACCGGATTTTAAAAATTTATATTTTCGAAACTGTTACACATATTACAATAAGTGATACACGAAATTGAAGAAAAATTTACCAAGTTTTTTTCTATTGGGTTACGTCAAAGACACTTTTTACTGTTTATGAACCACTAATGCCGACAGCACTGCAAGAACTAAAGAATGCATTTGTGCAGCATTAGGAACCATTGATAGTGTGATACTACAAAATGTGCGGAAGGAACTTGATTACAGATTAGATGTTTGTCGTGTAAAAAAAGGGTCACACATCGAACATTTATAACTGAAAAAAAAATTGATATATTATTCTTTAAGTTCGTGTATCACTTATTGTAATATCAATAATAGTTTCGAAAATATAAATTTTTAAAATCCGGTCATTCATTTGTGCTAACCCTGTATTATATCATTTATACTGTGCCCGCGCCAGGAGAAGGCGGTTGCGTTTCCAAAATCTCTCACATGGCGCGCTAGGTGCTTTGGCCAATCCATTTTTCTATAGGGTAGAAGTAGTTATGCTGGAGAAAGAAACAAATGCTTCCCTACAGAACATCATTTTTTGTTCGTTATTTTAAATTAACTTTTCAGTGCAGAGTTTCATATTTTCAAAATAGTTATTTTCAAAATTACTTTTTCCAAGCCCTGAGTAACTTTGCATATACTACTCCTATCCTTTAGCAAAATGGATTGGCCAAGGCAGCTAGCGCGCTATGTGGGAGATTTTGGAAACGCAGCCGCCTTCTCGTGGCGCGGGCACAGTATAAGGTGTTTTAAAAATTACTGGGCTTTCTCCTTCTATAATCTATTATCTGAATAATCAGCGGCCTGTCGGCTTTTGTTAAAAATCACAATAGATATTTATAAGGTAAATGAATGCAAACGTTGTCCGTTTTGCTCCGTTTGTCCTCGCATCGACGTCATAGGTCACGTGATCTGCCATGTCAGCATTCGGACAATTGTGCTGATCGGTGCTACCTTTATCTTTACATACCTTGACCAAATATCTGCAGCTATTATTTTCACGACGATTAGCGACCGCACCCTAGGCCGCTACCACAGACTCTGGCACAGAGTAAAAAGATAACACTCTGTGGCAGCCACCACTACCCATGTGCGGAATCAGAAATTGAGTGATGTGACGTTACTGACTAACTGATTGAGATGGTTGGTTGAGTTGTTCTAGGTTTCACTGCTCTGCAATGATTCTGATTCTAGCAACCGCAGCCAGAAATTCTTGGCCCAGAATGCAAGATTCTTAAATACAAAAAAATGCTACGAAAGGGCTACATTTTGAAAAAAGCTACGTTGAGGGCCACGGTCATTTTTTGGAGGTTAAAAGGGCTACATCTACAATCGAACAGTATAGTGTATCGGTATTCGTGTGGAACTTGAAGCATAGCTTCCACAATCCCACCCTTCATAATCATATTCTAAGGGAAATACACTGAACTAGAAAAGAAGCCTGATGTACCCATAAAGGTCATCCAAAGTATGAAAGAAAATTGCCTCCTCTTGGTGGAGGAAAATTTGATTGACGATTGTCTGAACTAGGAGTATATTACATAGTAAGCCACAAAAAAACGAAAGAATTTATGAAACCCAGTAGTCTGGGAAGATGCCATTATCAATGTCATCAAAATTGACGTAAAGGATATGTCTTGGATTACGATGCCTTTTTCTATGTAGAGAATGTTATAGAATGCCAGATCATTATCATGATTTACCATAACAGGCAGCACGATTTTCATGAGCTCTTGAACATATTTCCCGACATGGGTCATATCGAAATCATTATGAATGGAGTAATTCCGATCAATTCTCCTATCTAATTGTGCAATAGTTCTTAGGGTAATGTTCTGGAAAGTTTGGAGTTCCTTCCATCTTGTCTTGCAAATCGTAGCCCAGACGGGCATGCCATATAGCAAGATGACACGAACAATCATTTTGTATAACAGTAGTTTGTTATCAACACTGAGGGCACCGTTACGACCCATCAGAGCAATTTAGCTAAACTTTGCTTTTTTGACCTTGTTCATCGCATAAGTCACATGCGTATTCCATGATAGTTTTGAATCAATAACAACGCCAAGATATCTATAATTATCAACCCATTCCAAGCATTTGCCATATAACTTTAAAGAGTCAAGATTTCTCTTTTTCTTCTTAGTGATAAACATTGCTTTGCAGTTGTCGACATTCAGTTTTAATCGCCACTTGCTAAACCAGATTTCACACTCTTTAAGGACTTTCTGCAAACGTGATACAACAACACTAGGCTGGCGTGCCCATGTCAGTATAGCAGCATCATTCGCAAAAAAAATATAGCTTGCAATAAGAGATTTCAGGGAAGTCACGTATTTAGTAATTGAACAGAACTAGCCCCAGCACTGATCCTTGTGGGACACCGCCATTTATCTCACAGGTATCAAATAATTCATTTCCAAATCTGGCCAGAAAAGACCTGTTGGACAGAAACGAGTGAACTAGACTAATTAAATCATGTGGGAAACCATCAGTTATCATTTTATAAATAAGGCCTTCATGCCAGATCTGATCAAAGGCTTTATGAACATCTAAGAAGATGACGCCCCAATACATCGAAAGATTAAGGGGAGTGTTAACATCCGATATAAGTCTCCAAACTTGGAGCTGGCAAGAATGTTCCGCCCGAAAACCAAATTGTTCTGCACGGATGAGATTATTGGTTGTGCAGAAATCTAAGAATCTTGTGAGAATTGTTCTCTCCAAGACTTTGGATATAGAAGACAGTAAGCTGATGGGCCTGTAGCTTACAGCGTTTGCAGGATTTTGACCGGGTTTAGGGATACTTAGGACAACAGACTGTTTCAATGTATCCGGAAAGTAACAGTTATCCCAACAGTCGTTTATAATTTTAGTGATATCACCAGTTACATTTAGTGGTAAGTTTTTAAGGCATTGTTTTTAATAGTGTCTTTACCTGGTGCCTTCTTTTGCTTGAGTTTTTTAAAGCAATTTTGAATCTCAGCTACCTGTATAATATGTTTGGCCACATGATGGCTATTGTTTTAATACTTTGTTATGCAGCTTTCTACCATTTTGAATATTTCTAGTCCTTCTGGTCGATCATCCTTTGGAGTCACAAATTGTTGTTTAAGCGAATCAGCAATAAGCTGTGCTTTGTCTTAGTCAATACTTATAAATTTCCATTGGTGTCCATTGTTTTGTAAGGCTCGAATCATACACCAGATAGAATTGATTTTAAGCCAATCATAGGGTTGACTCGGTTATATTTGGTTTTAAGCCAAGGCTCTCGTGTTCGGTGCCATTGCCTCCTTACCCTGTTTCTTTGGTCTATTAGATACTCGATTGCTGGAGTAAGATCGAGATGATCGGGCCGTTTCACGTCTACTGGAGAAGCACAAGCATTGATGGCTTCAGTAATACGCGTAGTGACCCTTTCAACATTTATGTCTATCTCCTCCGTACTATGCACGTCATTGAGTAGATTACTGTCATTTTTGAGAAGATCTCTGAAACGTTTCCAATCTTGTTTAAGCCTCATTTGTTCTCTGACTGGTGGTCTTTAGCACATTTGTTACAAGGAGAGGCTTCAGTACACCCTAGAGATATAAGACCAAATCATAAGCAATTAAAGCATTGTAATGGTCTCTTATTTCCACGGAACATTTCGATGGATTCAGCTTGGGGTCCTATGCGAGTAACATTTTTTAGAGTCTTGTTGTGCTCTTTGTTCGCTAACAGAACCAGAATCATGGGCATATCTATGGATCCTTTAGATTTTTTAAGTCTAATCACTTTCTCAGGTAAATAATTGACCTTTTTTAGAAGCTACTTTTATTTCTCCGCATAATCTTCCCTTACATTGAGGCCCATGTCCCATCCTTTTAGAAACCCCTCAAAACCAGTAAGATAAAATTCACCTTGGTCTTCCTTAAAATCGTTAAGGTCATAGGTCACGTCTACATTTCGTATAACGTATTTGGGGACTTTTTCCGATTTAAGTTGTTGATGCTGAATCTTTAGCACGTTATCAGCCTTTATGCCAGACACCTTATTTTGATCGTCTCCGCGTTTCCTATGTGTACAGAAATTTGGTTAATCGCCACATGCTTTTGAATCTCGCCCAGGATCTGCTTGATTGGCTGACCGTGAGTACGTATTATGATTGGCGGAATATAGGAGCTGCTCTTGGTATTTGGCTTTTCAACAATTTTTCGCTGTTCGGACTTGCTTTCTCGAAAAGCAACAGCGATTGTATCATATATATCAACAACATCCTTGATGTTGTCAATTTTTAACGCTCTTTTAGACTTTTTGGATTTTGCAGGTATCCATTTATCCGTATCATTGTATAGCCGTTTGCGATTTGTATTAATCGGGTCTTTCCCATCGTTACCATTACTCCCTAAGCCGGAGGGGATAGTTTCCATAGGCTGAGGATTCACACACTCTATTTCATTAGAATCTTTTAGATAATCAGAAGTTTCATACGCAGGCTGATTACCTTTCATTGACAGAGCAGAGAATTGATCTAGGAGGAGCTGCTCCATCTTATTAAAATTCTTGTTCGCCTCATTACGTGCTTCAGAAATTTCAGTATTCATACTAGCAATTTTATCGTGGATTTCCTTTATGTTTCTTTTTAGTGACTCAATTTCCCTTGTAAATTATCGTATTTACTGCACATTTCTTGTCGCAAAACCTCCAGCTTATCCTTAATTATAGCATCAAATCCTTCGAATATATAATCTTTACATGCATCTTTATAAGTATATTTGCCATCACTGGTTTTTTGGCTTGCAATGCCACTTAACGCTTTGCCTGAGTCTGGCATTAAGATAAAATTTAAAATAAGTAAAAAATAGTCAGGACTGACACCCCTAAAAAGGGCTTTTCCGGAATACGATACGTCGAAAACAACAGCCTTAGAAAATAGAGTATAAAAAACCGCTGACCTTAAAAGAATGCGTCTTCAATGAACGTTCCGTCTCTATACCATGAACACATCTTCGAGCTCAATCTCTGGTCCTGAGATCAATTGAAAGGGCTACATCTGTGTGACCAGGATTATAAAGCCGCTTTATATGATCACGCTGATTGGCTATGCCTGTTTGGTTGACTTAGCTCTGGTTGATTGTTAAGAAGGAGGGTAACCAGAGTAGTGACAATCGACAATCGAACAGTGTGGTGTATCGGTATTCGAGTGGAACTTGAAGCATAGCTTCCATAATCTCACCCTTCATAATCATATTCCAAGGGAAATACACTGAACTAGAAAAGAAGCCTGATGTACCCACAAAGGTCATCCAAAGTATGAAAGAAAATTGCCTCCTCTTGGTGGAGGAAAATTTGATTGACGACTAGAAGCAGACCACTAGTATTAGATAAAACACGACCTATGTAGTCCAGTA
This sequence comes from Rhysida immarginata, assembly GCA_023313115.1. Taxonomy (NCBI): domain Eukaryota; kingdom Metazoa; phylum Arthropoda; class Chilopoda; order Scolopendromorpha; family Scolopendridae; genus Rhysida; species Rhysida immarginata. The sequence continues at coordinate 133,229 of JAHWFO010022513.1, forward strand.
ATCTGGAAATAACACATTATCATTGTCTTCAAAATTAATATCAAGTATATGCCTTGGATCACGATATCTCATTCTATGCATAGGATGCATTAAAATGCCCGAGACTAGCTCGTTGCTATGATTTTCTATATTGGGCAGCATGGATTCCATGAGCCCTTGAACGTATTTGCCAATATGAGTCATGTTGAAGTCATTATAAATGGAGGAATTGCGAACAATTCTCCGATCTTTTTGCGCAATAGTCCTAAGGGTAACGTTTTGGAACGTTTGCAGTTCTTTCCACCTAGTCTTACATATTGTGGCCCAGACGGGCATACCATACGTCAAAATAGTCCGAAGAATGACCTTATAGAGTAGGAGTTTATTATCAATGTTTAGAGCACTATTTCGGCCCAGCAGAGCAATCAAGCTAAACTTGGCTCTCCTAGCCTTATTCAACGCATAAGTTGCGTGGGGAGTCCAGGTAAGTTTAGAGCCAATAACAACACCAAGATATTTATAAGTTTCAACCCAGTCCAGTTTTTTGCCATATAGTGTTAGAGAATCTAATGATCTCTTTCTCTTCTTAGAAACAAACATCGCCTTGCATTTGTCTACATTCAATTTTAGCCTCCACTTGCTAAACCAGCTTTCACACTCCTTTAGAGCCTTCTGCAGCCGCGAGACTACTACGGCTGGTTGACGAGCACAGGTCAGTATAGCAGCGTCATCTGCGTAAAAAAAGAGTTTACATTTGGAAGGACTTGGAAAGTCTCGCATAAAATAATTGAATAATACTGGCCCCAGGACTGAACCCTGTGGGACACCAGCTTTTACTTCATACATAGGAGATAGAGTATCTCCAACTCTGGCCTGAAAGAACCGGTTGGAGAGAAACGAGTGTATCAGAGTAATTATGTCTTGAGGAAATCCATCCATAATCATTTTAAAAATAAGACCATCGTGCCAGACTTGGTCGAAGGCTTTGTGTACATCGAGGAAAACGACCCCACAATACATAGAGAGATTAAGGGGCTCATTGATATCCAATGCGAGCCTCCACCAGAGTAGTGAGGAAGTAAATACTATTTAACCAGTCGGTGACATGACCAAATCTAATAATACCAGTTGCACTAAATTTTGGGGGATAAATATCGACCTGAGAATAAATCTTCGTTATAAGCAGGACTGGAAATTTTTTAGAGAACTTATGAACGACAGTAATATTCCCTATCAGAATCCCGTCACCAGCAGTGACATTGACGAAAATATCAAAAAAGTCACTCACTCCATCAAGATGGCTACAAATGCAAGGGCTACTCCGGTGGATTGCAAGCGGCCAGACCATCTGGAACTTCCTCCCTCCATCAGGCAACTTATCCACGAAAAAACACCTACAGAAGACTTTGGCAGCGTACCAGGTTTCTCCACTTCAAGACGAAGTACAACAGGCTATCCCGCAAGGTAAGTGAGCTGATTAAAGATTTAAGGAATCAAAGATGGAACGACACAGTTAAAAGTCTGTCCGTCCAGAATAACTCACTCTGGAGTATAGTAAGGGCCCTTAAAAGCAACAGGACTATTGTTCCCCATCCTCTGCTTTCACATAGAGACAATTTCGTTAGCAATGAACAGGACAAAGCACAAATTATCGCCGATTCACTGAAGAGCCAATTCTCTACGCCTAAAGAGGATGATCCGATCAATATTACTCGTGAGGTCAAAGACGTGTGTGATATGTATGGCCACACACGGAGCGCTCTTGCCTCTCCTGATGTCATTGGCACCTCTGAGATATTGAACATCATAAAGCGCCTGAAAAGCAAAAAGGAAGCCGGCATCGTCACCATTACCATGAATGACTGCTGGTTTTGAGGTAATTTCCCTAGTGCCTGGAAGGACTCAGTCATCATCACCATTCCTAAAGCTGAACAGGATCCTGCTCTTCCCACAAGTTATAGACCCATTAGCTTGTTGCCCATGCTTTCCAAGGTCTTTGAACGCACTATACTCAAGAGGTTCAATGAGTACTGCGAGGCAAACAACCTCGTTCGTAGTAAGCAATTTGGTTTCCGTCCAGGCCACTCTTGTCAGCTTCAGTTATGGAGGTTCGTTGTTGATTTAAACGGTCCTCTCAACCTCTCTCTGTTAAGTGGACTCGTTTTCCTCGATGTTCAAAAGGCCTTTGACCAAGTCTGGCATGGTGGGCTCATTTACAAAATGATTACCTATGGTTTCCCTGACGATCTAATTGCTCTGCTTCGCTCCTTACAGTCAAAAAGGACTTTACGTGATAAGGTTGGGGACTCCTTGCCTGAACCCTGCGATGTAAATGCTGGTGTACCCCAAGGCTCTGTTTTGGGGCCAGCCTTATTCAACTCGTACTATTCGTACTATTTTACTTCATGGAATGCCTGCTTTGGCTTCTATTTACAAAACTAGGTGGAAGGATCTCCAGATCTTCCAAAATGATGCTCTCCGATTCATTGCCCAACTTGACAGAAGAGTTGCTAACAACCACTATATCTATGAGGATTTGAGGATGACCCACATAGGCACCTGTGTCCAGACACCTACACTATATGATCAAAAATATCCGGACACCCCTCACAGATCATCGATTGGCCCAATGTCACATGATAATGACTTGCACATCATTTAAATAGCTTCCCACACCTTCAGACACAACTCTGCTTGGACATTGGCAAGAATGGGTCGTTCGGCAGAGCTCAGTGAGTTCCAACGTGGAACCATCGTTGGATGTCACCTATGCGGCAAGTCCGTGCGTGACATTTCCAGCCTTCTTCAGATACCCAAGTCAACAGTAGGCGATGTCATTATGAAATGGAAGACCCGGGGATCAACAACAGTTCAACAACGAACCGGTAGACCCAAGAAACTAACGGACAGAGACCGTCGAGTGTTTCGTCGTGGCACCCGCAGCAACCGGAAGTCCTCGGCGGAAAAAATTGCCACAGAGTTTTGAAACGCCTCTGCAAATGATGCCAGTACCATGACAATTCGTCGGGAACTGCACACGATGGGATTCCATGGCCGTGCTGCTGCCCACAAGCCCCACATCAGCAGGGTCAACGCCAAACGACGTCTGGAGTGGTGCAAAGCCCACAGAAACTGGACAATGGACCAATGGAAACGTGTAATGTGGACAGACGAATCTCGCTACACACTCTGGCAATCCGATGGACGAGTTTGGGTTTGGCGCATACCTGGAGAACGCTTTTTACCTGAGTGCACAGAGCCCACAGTCAAGTTCGGAGGAGGAGGAGTCATGGTGTGGGGCTCATTTTCATGGTACGGACTGGGCCAGCTCGTTCCTGTGCAAGGAATCATGAACTCCGACCGTTATCTGAATGTTTTGGACAACTGTACACTTCCAACGTTGTGGCAATTTTTCGGAAACGGGCCATTTCTCTACTAACACGACAATGCTCCGTGCCACAAAGCGAGGCGTGTACAGCAGTGGTTTTCGGACTCAGGGGTCGAAGAAATGGGTTGGCCGGCACAAAGTCCCGACCTCAATCCTATAGAGAGTCTGTGGGATGAATTGGAAAGACGCTTGCGGACCAGATCACATCGGCCAACTTCTGTACCTGAACTGATTCTCGCTCTTCGGGAGGAATGGAGGAACATTCCGGAAAGTACCTACCAACATTTGGTGGAAAGTCTTCCCCGAAGGGTGGAAGCTGTGATTCGGGCAAAGGGATTTGCAACGCCCTATTGATTTCCATGAAATCGTGGCTAGAGCGCAAACGTGCATGTGTCCGGATATTTGTGATCATATAGTGTATGAAGAACATGCTACCCAAGATGGAAAATCATGAAAATATTCTGGTTTCTGGTATTCTGGACCATCCACTCGTTTTTAAGGGTCCCCTCAGGTTTCAAAGACCTCGCCATATCCTGGATTTCTGCTTTGATGACGTTAAAAAGGCCTTCTTCCCCAAATATTTGATCTTTTAGATCCTTTTGATTTTTGGGGACTCTATTTGTCAATCTACAATCTGACTCTCGTCCCTTCTTGGGACTTATTCTCTGGAGGACTAAAGAGGTTCATCAGGCATTTCTCTCAGTTCAGTGTACCTCCTCTGGTTTACTCTTTGGGCGAGCGTGCAAAGTGAGCTTGGCTCCTGGACCGCTCGCGTCTTTCTTATTCACTACACTGTTCGATTTTCGATTGAGCAGATCCAGAGAGGACAGGGCAAGACACAGGATCCAAACGGACTAGCTCTTCAAGGTATCACCTCTCCTCTCTTTTCAGGTATCATCTAATTACTATCATTTTACGGTGCGCCCTTTTCAGGGCGATATTCACCTTCTGCCACGTCTAATGTACTGGTCCCTGGCGTTGGGATTAATTTCCTCGCAAACCTAGCTAAGGACTTTTCATATCATCTATTATTATTCTAATCATTCGCGAGTGGGTCCCTGGCGTAGAATTAACTTTCTCGCTAGCCTGACTTGTTTTCTTTTTTCCTTAAAGCTAGGTGCGTCCTTCTTAGGACGGCTCCTTTAGCACACACCTAACTGCGAGGTTATCCCCCCCCCCTTAGTTCTATGCCATTATATTTTAGGATTATGATGGCTTAGTCCAAATTAACCACGTTGGAGTCGGCTAAAGTGCTTTTGCTAGTGGAGGATGGCAAAACTGTGTCCTGCGCAAAGGCCTACCGGGATGCTTGCTTGGATACTAGGTTTGCTGCTTTTGACCTAGTGTTCAACGAAATGTTAGAAGCTCTCCGGGATGAAATAAACGCTAAGTATAGGGCACTGGAAGAAAAAGTCGAATCCCTACACAAAATTTTTGAAAAGAAGTTCGAAGGTATCAACAAGGAAATCAAGGACTCTTGTAGAGATGTTATTGATAACATAAGTGAACTAAAGGAAGCCATTGAGAAATGCTCCGGGACTCCGAAGGTAGGTAACTCCAAGGAAGATACACCTGTTGATAACAGCAAGGTAAGTAATGGTTTTAATAATATTGCCTGTGCTAAAAGTATAGAGTCTATGGATATAATTGAAAATAGTGACTGCTCGACAAACGGTGGCTATAAGAGAAGTCACTCTGATGGAACCGATGAAGAAGTGGATAGCAGTCCCTGGATTGGTGTTGCTAATAAAAAATTCAGAAAAGGCACGAGGATCGATAACCTAAAGACCGTCTCCAGAGTAAACGTAGAAGTCAGCGCGACTAGAATGAGGAATCCGAAGAATGTACAAGGTCGTTCGGACCATAAAGACCATAGCATCACGAAGAGGTATGTACCGCCAATTATCCTGCGGACTCATGGCGTCCCGTTTAAGACGATTTTAACTGAGCTCGAGAAGGATGTTCCATGGAAAAAGATCACCGTTCTTACGAGCAGAGCTGAAACCGTCAAAGTTAAGTGTGAAGACGAAGAAACCCACAACAGGTTAGTCTCTGGAATTAAGTCTAATAATATCTTAAAAATTCAGCATCATCAACTGAAGTCGGAGAAGGTCTTGAAATACGTAATTCATAATGTGGATGTTCCGTATGATCTCGATGACTTCCAAGAGAACCTAAAAAGAGCCAACTACTTCCCGGAAAAGGTAATTCGATTGAGGAAAGCCAAAGGATCAATTGATATGCCGATGGTCTTGGTTCTACTCCCGAACACCGAACACAACCAATCATTGAAGAACGTTACACGTATTGGGCCGCTGGCAGTGCTAGTGGAGATCTATTGAGGGAACAAGAAGCCACTACAGTGTTACAACTGCCTGCGCTTCGGACACGTATCCATGGGCTGCACGGAAGATCTTCGTTGTAACAAATGTGCAGAGGGGCACCAGTAAAGCGATTGCCCCCAGATCAAAGGACAAGACCCCCCAAAGTGCATCAGATGTGGTGGACAGCACACATCAAGCTACACGAAATGTCCAAAGTACCCCCAGGTTCAAAGGATGTCTAGTTCTAAAGTGACAGCAGGCAAATCCTATGCTGCCGCTGTATCTACGACGGAAGATAAAGGCCTCAACATCAACGACCTACCAGGTATGTATAAACAATTAGGACGTATCTTTAATCTGTTTTCTAATCTAGGCAAAAGTTACCCACAGTTGAGTGGGCTCCTTACGACCAACTAATTTTAGTATGGCTGCACAACGTTTTACTGTAATCAACAAAGGTGAACTTCGGTGCGTGATATGGAATGCTAGGGGCATTCCCCAAAAGCGTATCGAGTTTCACAACTTTCTGATAAAGCAAGAAATCGGCGTTACTTTCCTGTGTGAACCTCACCTCAAACCAAGCCAAGACTTCAAGCTACCTGGCTATTGTGTGTGTACCGTAAAGATCGAATGGCTTCAAATGCTGCAAGATGTGCGTCTGACGGCGCTGCGGTCATCATTAAGAAGGGAATTCAACACCAAGAATTAGTATCCAAGTCTTATGCAGGTATGGAATCGGCCTCCATCATTATCAATGACGTCTCCTGTGGTGAATTGAAGTTCGTGGCGGTCTACGATTCACCCAAACATTATCTTGTCTTTGCGAGCTTGATGAACTCTTCAGTGGTGACACTCCAGTCGTCCTGGCTGATGACCTAAATGCCAAACACCCACATTCATCCAGAAAGTAACCAGGGGAAGTACACTGAACTAGGCAAGAAGCCAGATGAAACTTAGTTTAGGGCAATCCAGTGGTCAAGATTGGGTCCCTTCCTATAAGGACGAATAAGTTGATTGTTGATTGACGAGGGGCACGAGGAGCTATGAGGTCCAGTATTCAGGAAAGATGGCCTTTTGGATGTCGTCGAAATTGATGTCCAGAACGTGTCGAAGCCTGCGATGCCTAAGGAAACTTCTAAACGTGAGTGGATGCTCCAGAATATCTGCAGAATATCCCAGAGGATTGGGATGGTCCTTAATTTTCGGAAGCAACTTCTTCAGTGACTCCTGTACATAGCTACCAATGGAAGGTATCTCAAAATCGTCGGGAATAGAAGTATTTGTTGCAACTCTCCTGTCAAGTTAAGCAACCGGCTAATAAAGCACCGGACTGGCTACTGTATCCGTTACAATAAGAAAGTAAGAGCAGAAACAATGGTATGACGTAATGTCGCCTCTGGTTTTCCATTGGTCTGTGAAGAGTGTTATTCCTTCAGTTTTTCTTCGGAAAAAAAACCTGGAAAAACCTGAGCCGTTCCAAAAAACCTTCAGATTTGAAGGTAAAAAAATTTTTTCCATATGTTTCTAGGAGTTTGTCTCATTTACCTGTCTTCTTTTTTATTTTGTGTCGATTTTTAATTTTTTTTAATTAAGTATATTCTAAAATGAATAAAAACAAATCATTTAGTGTTGCAGAACAGCTATTTTAATGGAAAATATAAAAGAAAAATGTCGTTTAACAAAATCATGCAACTTCACAAAATTTGGCTTACAGTCACTGTAGGATAAGTCGAGTTATCTTGACTTCAATAATAAAAATTCACCTCAACTTGAATTTAGAAATTAAAAAAACAACAAATTAAAAAAAGTTTTTTGAAAAAATTAAACAAAATTATATTAACCTGAATTAATATGGGAGATTCCTACAGTTATTTTAACAATTTAGAATTTACAAATCCACGGCATATTGTTGACACATCTAGATTGAGTTTTTGTCAAAATTCGTTCCGTAGTTCAGCGTAGGATTGACTAGTATACTTTTTTGTCCGTTTTATTAGAAGTATAGTTTTTCTATGCAAATGCTTTAAACTTTAATTTCATTTACTCACATGGGTGCGAATACTTTCGGCCATCAGTGTAAAAGAAATACGAGCAGCCAACATACAGCAGCGTCAATTGTCATTTCAGAGAAGAGTAAAGTAAACTTATCCAGCATAAATGTTTAGGTAGATTGTATGGTTCAAATGGAACAAAAAATGTCCTATAAACATTACATCTAGTTTCAATCGTGTGTGAGATATCGGTTTGGTATGGTTTATTTGGTATTAACGTCCTTTTCAACTGCTATGGCCATTTCATGACGGCGTTATAGGGGCCGCAAATTTTGCCTCGCAAGGGTTCTAAAGAACCGCAAACGACTACACGGGACCAATGGCTTTACTTCCCTTCCGAAGGAAGTGCGTGATCTCAGGATTTTCCCCCTGAAAAAATCCTCGTCGTCCTCGGGCATCAGAGGCGATCACGCAACCACTGAGCCACCAAGGCCGATTGTGAGATATCGACGTTTGTCTATTTTCGTGTAGAGTTGTTGAAGCAAATAAATAAAACACTTGAGAGTGCAGATCAGTTTTATTCTGCATACTGATAGAACATCACATTGAACTACAAAACAAAATTAAAGGAATTAGAATAAGAAGAAAGTAAAATGAAACAATGAAAAATAATAAAAAGAAAGTAACAAATCAATGTCGAGGAAGCCCCTCAAAATGGTTGTCCCCAGCTCCAATGCACTGGTTACATCTTTGGACAACTGAGCTAGTAGCTGCCACAATCTGGTCGGGCGTAAGTGCTTGGATATTATTAGACACGTGTTCTATCTGAATAAGTTTGGAAGAGTACTTTTAAGAATAAATAGCTAAACCTACGTTTTATCTAGGAGAAGACTCTAAATAAAAGAAAATAGACAAACGTCGATATCTCGCACACAATCGAAACTAGATGTAATGTTTATAGGACATCTTTTGTTCCATTTGAACCATGCAATGTTCCTAAACAATTATTTTGAAAGTTTGAGTCACCCTGTATATCTTCTGATTGCCAAGGCCTCGTAGGTCAATATCTTCTGGGATCTTTTATTACCTTAACTATTGACATAATTTCAGGGAAACAACTGCAGGATATCAATATTTTACTTTATGGCCTAAAAAGATTTCCTGTATTCCATGGCTCGTACACTTGATCAATGCTAAAATTCCATGACTTTTCCAAAACTTTTCAAGGCAATTCAATACATTTTCCAAGTCCATAATCTTATATATTTTTAAGAATAATATACAGGGTGTTTAGCAAAACGATTTCGTAAAATTCCCTGACTTTTCCCGGATGATCACGTTATTTTCCCTGGCCATAAGCAGCAAAAAAACCTATCTAGATATAATATTTTTATTATACAAATTTTTCTTTCCTATTTCGCATTTTTTTTGCTGATTTTGTAAACTTCCCTGACTTTTTCCGGTCGCTAGTCACTCTGAATATATTCATATCATTTATATATAATTATTAGGAAGACTTTTTCTAAAACTTAAGTCAGAAACCATTGATTTTCCAAAACTTTCAAGGCCTGGAAATTTTTCTTTCGATTTTCCAGGTTTTCCATGATCCGTACGAACCCTGTAACAAAGCATATATCAACTCTGCTCCTCAAACCAACAATTAAATTCTAGTATGCTCTATAAAAATCGAAATGCTCTATTCTAGTATTCTATCGAAATGACCCTTTAAGAAATGAAAGAATATTGGTGAGAGAAGAAAAAATAGTTATCCGGGCGTCGGAAACATCTGAACAACGCGAGCTTCTACAAAAGAAATTGTTTAATTACTGAAAACCAATTTAAGTTATTATTCAACTTCTTGACGTTGTTCTGCTTACCTAAACTGTAAGTATCCCAGACAACGCCGGGTGTCTCTGCTAGTATAATATAATATAATATAATATAATATAATATAATATAATATCATTCTAAAATTTCTAGTCATCTGAAGGCTATAAGAAATCAGATAGTTTGTTCACAAAAAATCTAGAATTCGATTCCATTTTCCCCGTTCACAGTGTTTCCTTTAAATTGACTTCTTTTTAAAATTAAATCCAATTTGTGGACGTCGGTTGAGTATTTTTAGCCCATGTTGTCATTATGAGCTTAGATTAGGAAGTGGCGTTTGGCCCCATCGCGAGGTCTCGTTCTTAATGGATATGCTGCATCGCAATCACGGAAGCAATTGGGACGAAGACTAATGAGGAAGTTACGGCTCATTGCTACCCACTATCACACTAACTGCATTGTCAGCAACACTTTTATTCCACTTAATCAATTTACTCAGTGAAACAATAGCGGTGTCGTGAAGGATTTATAATGACCAATTTCTAGGTTAAGCAAATCCTTTTCAGATGCGTTATTGTTTATCTACTTAATGAAAGGCCAGCGTAATTTTTTTTAAAATGACTTCTGAATGCGCTATATTTAAATGACTATGTCATTTTTCAATGAACTCGCTGTAATGGCGTGGTCTTCATTCCCCATTATTTTTTTTTTACTGTAGAATGAAAAATTTTATTTCAAATTTGTTAATATTTGGGCGACTTGTTAATTAAATCTAAGTTTAGTCTTGTTTAAGAATAAGGATATCTGCAATTAAAAAAAGAATAAAGAACAAAACGATTAATTGTGTTTCTTTGATATTTCCCCCTTTTATCTAATTTGAAAGAAGTGAAGCGGCAGTGAAGTTTATTTTCAGCTCGTAGATCTTGTATCTCTATGCTTCGGTTAATGGGCTCATAGAAATTTGCAAACTTAAATACCAACTTTTTTTTTAATATGAAAAAAATATTTACAATTTACAAATGCTCATAAATAAATAATTTATTATTAACGAAGTTATCTGTCAATTGAAACAACTCTTCAGCTCTATTTTTTTCTTCACGCAGAAGAAATAATTTTGATGTTGCTTATTCACTAATTAAAGCAAATGACAAATGAATTAACGAACAGATGAACAGAATAAGCCCAAAAATAGCGATTCAAAAGAAAGTGAAAAACGCTGATCCATAGAAGAGCTTTACCATACTACATACATATGTACATTTTGGAACTAATCTTCCCAATCATCAGCATGTAATCTCAGCAATTCTCCGTTTCATCTAATATTCCTTGCTTTTTGAAGCGATATTCGGGAATATTGAAACGTGTGCTATTGTTGGCATAATTTATTAGCGATCGGATCTATCGAATTATTTAAAGAAGAGTATATTATGATAAAGAAGAGTGTTTGCTTATGGATGAGGGGGTGAGTTTATGAGTTTGTTTCTTATACAGGGTGACAATAAATTATGGCAACACGAAATGGACGCGTCCAGGAGCGAATATATTAAAGCACCACCAAATAATCTTTAATTCATTGCAATCACTGCATGTTCTTGGGCAAGTCGTCCGTGTTTCAACTTATTATGAGTTAATTGATGTGTGTTTTGAAATGTCAAGCAAACGCAGTGCAATTTTGGAGCTGTTTCGTCAAGGAAAGCGTCAATGTGAAATTGTTCGTTTCCTCAAGGTCCAAAGAGCTCGGACATGAAGGCGACCGCCTAGGAAGAGGAAGAAAGAGTACCACCAACACGTCCAGGAATCGCATAATCATCAAAAAGCGAGTCCAGTGAAATCCGAGGATCTCAATGAGACAAATCACTCGTGAGACCGGAATAGACTGCGAATCGGTGCGGAAAATGGCAACAGAGGAATTCAAACTCAAGCCCTACAAGCTCCAAAAAGTCCAGCTCCTCACAGACAAAAACTAGCCCGTACGGCTCCACAGATGCCGCCAACTCAACGTGAGAAATGGGAGCGAGAAGCTCTTCACTGTAGAACAGGCACGCAATCACCAAAACGACAGAGTGTGGTTAGCAGAGGCACCCGGCACCTCTGTAGTCATTGAACGTCGCCAAAATTTGCAATCCATGATGGTCTGGGGCGGAATTTGTGCCAGTGGCAAGACACCCCTCGTTTTCGTGGACCCAGGATCAACCAACAAGTTTTACCGTCTTGACATTCTTGAGGCTGTGGTACTTCCTTGGGCTCGGCAGCATTTCGGCAATGCGGATTGGACCTTTCAACAAGACTCTGCACCAGCTCACAGAGAGAAAATGACGCAAGAGTGGTGCAAGAGCCATTTTCCGGATTTCATCACGTCTCCGCAGTGGCCGCCCTACTCGCTGAATCTCAATCCGATGGATCGCAGCGTATGGTCGATCTTGGAAGCCAGGACCTCTGTTAAACGCCACGACGGTTTGGAGTGGCTGAAGAATGGGACCGATTGTCGCCAGACGACTTGCGGCCCATTGCTGAAAATTTCAAGACACGATTGGGTCTTTGTATCGCCGCCAATGGAGCCCATTTCGAAACCGAATGAACACGTTATTAAATGGTGACCATGTTCTATTTATTAGTTGTCAATTGCTTTACTTTTCTTTTTTTGGATAAAAAAAATTTGTAAACAATGAGTTGCCATAATTTATTGTCACTCTGTAGAAATCTACAGTTTTATTCCGGTCAGTGTCTACCTGAGATTTCGAAAAAATAATAATTAAAATTATATAAAATCGATATGAATAATGATGGCAGGGCATATTAATAAGAAATATCTCATGACCAATAATGCAAGTTTGTGCAACAGTAGGTATCAACAATGGTATCAACACGCAATTTACCAATAACAATAAGCAGAAAAAGTGTATGCACTGGTAGAACGTTCGTTTCAAATAATTTTAACAATGAGCATAAAATGATGATGCAATGACAGAACATTCGTTTCCCATAGTTATTAACAATGAGCAGGAAATGAATATAATTGCGATATGGATAGTAGTGTTGAGCGATACTCGATACTTAAGTATCGTCGATACCTTGTGGTTTCGACGAAGTATCGAGTATCACGTGATGTTTCTCAGATTCCTTAATTAATACATTAGAGAGAAATTTTTGAATGCAGAATACAATAGTATTTTGGCAATTTCAACTATCATTGATCCAAGATTTAAAACTTCTGGATTTAAAACAAAACCAAGAAGCGACAGAGCTAGAAATATGTTAAAAAATGAGTTATCAAATTTACTTACGAGTAGTAATTTAGTAACCAACAACAACGAATGTCTTAATAAAAATGATTTTTCTGTTAATGATAATAATATTTGGGTTAAATTAGATAGAGAGATTGAAATGACAATTAACAGCACTGATAACGAAATTAATATAGAAAATGTTATTCAGAATTACATTGCAGATGCATATGTTAAAAGATCTGAAAATCCCTTAAAATATTGGCAGCTTCATGGAGAAAATATTATATCACACCTAGCACTAAAATATTTATGTGTTAGCGCAACTTCTGTGCCTTCTGAACGCGCATTTAGTAAAGCTGGAAAGTTAATCTCAAAAAAGAGGTCAAAATTAAACCCAAATGTGTAGATAAATTTCTATTCATAAATTCAATGTATAAAATGAATGAGGATAAATAAAAATGTAATGAAAAAGTGATGTCTTTTTTCTTTTTTTTTTGGTATCGAGTATTGGTAATTGGTATCGACGATACCCACATGGGTATCGAGTATCGAATACTTAAATTGAGTTTCGCTCAACACTAATGGATAGGACAGTCTCAGTTGAGGAGGCAAAGGATATACACGTGTCTCCTTTCAAATTCATAACAAGTGTTCTGATGATTAGAGGAAGTTTGTGTGTTTGTTGGTGCGTGAGAGTATGTGTTTGTGTGTTTGGAACGTTTGAGTAGTGTATAACCCAGGGTCGACAATCGGCAATCGAACAGTGTAGTGAAAAGACACGAGCGGTCCGGGAGCAGAGCTTCCATAGCACACTCGTCCATAACGTAACCAGGGGAATTATACTGAGTTAGATGAGAAGCCTGATGTCCCTCGAGAGTCATCCTGAGAATAGAGTCCTAACTGGTAGGACGAGGAATAAGATTGTTGATTGACGTAGTGATAGCCCTGAGCATCTGCGGCTAAGATATCCAGAAGTCGGAGAAGACAACCTTATTTATGTCATCGAAATTAACTTCCAGTATGTAAAGGGGTCTTCGTATCCTTATGGGACCCCTAAGGGCTAGAGGGTGGTCCAATATACTGGCTACAAAGGGGATTGTCGTGGGTCTCAATTTTAAGAAGCAATTTCTTAAGGAGCATTTGGACGTAGTTACCAATGTGGTCCATATTGAGGTCTTCATAAATGGAAGAGTTGTTGGCAACTCTCCTGTCGAGCTGAACAATGGTCCTGAGGGTTACATTTTGGAAGGTCTGTATTTCCCTCCACCTTGATTTGCAGATAGACGCACAGGCAGGCATTCCATGGAGCAAGATGGTGGGGATTACCACCTTGTACAGCAAGAGTTTATTGTCCAATCCTAGGGCATTGTTTCTCCCCAAGAGCGCATTCAGGCTGAACTTTGCCTTTTTAGCCTTGTTGAGGGCATATTGGACATGGTCATTCCAGTTTAGCTTAGAGTCAATTTTTACACCAAGGTACTTGTAGTTCTTCACCCAGTCCAGTTTTTTTGTCATATAAGGCCAGGGTCCCTGGAGGATTCTTGCGTTTACGTGTAATGTACATAGCTTTACATTTGTCAACATTTAGCTTTAACTTCCATTTGTCGAACCATTTTTCGCACTGTAGCAAAGCCTTTTGTAAGCGACTAATGACATGTGCGGGATTCCTTGCACTTGTTGTGATGGCCGCATCATCAGCGAATAGGTACAGTTTGCATTTTGCGAATTCCGGCAGGTCGTGAATGAAGAAATTGAACAGCGCCGGTCCCAGGACTGAACCCTGGGGAACACCCGCGTTGACATCACAGGGATTAGACAAGGTGTTTCCAACTATGACACGATAAGATCTTTGCGACAAAAAGGAGCGAACCAAGGCAAACAGTTCATCAGGGAAACCACAATTTATCATTTTAAAGATGAGGCCGTCGTGCAAACCTGGTCAAAGGCTTTATGGACATCGAGATAAACAATTCCACCATACATCGAGTAATTGAGAGAACTGTTCAAATCTTCAACCAGCCTCCATACCTGGGGATGGCAGGAGTGATTCGAACGAAAGCCAAATTGCTTCTTGCGAATTAGATTATTTGATTCACAAAGATCATTGAACCTCTTCAGAATTGTGCGTTCGAAGACCTTAGAAAGTGTAGGCAATAAGCTAATGGGCCTGTAGCTTACAGGAAGAGCGGGATTGAGACCAGGCTTTGGTATAGAGAGGATGGCTGAGTTTTTCCAGGAATCTGGGAAGTAGCCGTGGTTCCAGCAGTCGTTTAAAATCTTTGAGATAGCGCAGATTACCTTTGGAGGCAAATTCTTAAGAGCACTGTTAGTGATCGCGTCTAGTCCAGGAGCCTTCTTTCTCTTAACTTGCTTAATGATGTTCGATACCCCGGCGTTGTCAATGACAAGGGGAGACTTTTTTACACGATAGATGAGATCAAAATTAATGCAGCATTCTTTAACTTGACGTGTGTTCTCGATACCAAGATCACTGTCTAGCAAATGACCTTTTTCGGGAAGAGCAGTTTAGCTTTCGTTCTGCCCACTCTTGTCCGATGCAGATATGGAGGATCGTTGAAGACGTGATCACCCCCCTGAACCTATCCAGGTACTGTGGGGTGGTATTTCTCGATGTCAGTAAAGCTTTTGACCATGTGTGGCCTGAGGGCCTTATCTACAAAATGATCAGAGACGGGTTCCCTGCCAATTTGGTCTTGATGGTGAAATCCTTCCTTGACGGCAGATCCTATAAAGCCAAAGTTGGAGAAAATATTTACACACCCCGTGTTGTAAAGGCCGGTGTCCCTCAGGGTTCTGTCCCCGGGCCTGTGCTATTTAATTACTTTCTACATGATTTCCCGAAACCCGATAATTGTAATCTGTATTTTAAGCGGATGACACTGCCATTATGACATGGGCACACCAGCCGGCTCACGTTATCACTCGGCTGTAGTGTGCCTTGAAGCAGTTCGAAGACTGGTTTAACTGCTGGAAGTTGAACCTTAACGTCGGAAAGTGCAAGACTTTGTACCTCAATAGGAAGCTCAAGAATCCCCCAGATTCTCTTGTTCTGTTCAATAAGAAACTGGACTGGGTGGACAACTACAAGTATCTGGGAGTTAGCATTGACTCAAGACTCTCTTGGAACCAGCATATGTCCTATGCTCTGAACAAAGCGAAGAAGGCTAAGTACAGTATCATAGCTCTCATGGGTCGCAACAGCGCCCTCAGCATTGACAACAAGCTACTTCTGTACAAATCGATCATCCGGACCATACTTCTCTATGGCATGCCCGCGTGTGCGACTATCTGTAAAACCAGATGGAGTGAACTACAGTCATTCCAGAATGTTACCCTGAGGACCATTGCCCAGCTGGACAGAAGGACGGTGAAAAACCTATCCATCCACTTGGATTTAAACATGGCCCATATCGGAAAGTTTATACAGGATCTCCTTTTGATTATGATACAGAAGATGAAGACTCACGACAATATGCTTGTGAAAGGGATACTGAAGAACTCAATGAATATGAACTGGCATACAAAGTATCGTAAACCGAGGCACGTTCTTGACATCAATTTTGAAGATATAGCAACGTCTCTTTCCCAGACTACTGGAAGATGTGATAATCTTATTTCTCCTTGTATTTTTTATTTCGTTTGTTTTTTTGTTTCTGACAATCGTCAATCTTATTTTCTTTTTTGTATAATATGAAAGACCGCTTGGGTTGGTTAGGCTTCTTGACTACCTCAGTGTATTTCATTTGGAGTTTATTCTGGTTAGATGAGCTTTGTGAAAGCGCTGCTTTCATCCCATCCTAACAAATGTACACTTCAGTGTTCGATTGTCGATTGTCGAATTCTGCCTAAATGCCAAACATCCAAGCTGGAACTCCAGAACGCGGAATTACAACGGCATGATTCTCTACAGGTATTTACAAAGTAAAGATGACATAGTCGCTGCTGGACCTGGGAAGGACACTTACTACTGCGACCACTTCCCTAGTAGTGACGTTTTGGACATCTCGCTCTTGAAGAGTTTCTTCAAACCGTACAATATCTTCACGATTGATGACCTTTTTTCTGACCACAAACCTGTGGCGTTGAACTTTGACAATGTTGACATAAATTTCCGAGAGGAACTCGTACATCATCAAGACTGGAAGCTCTACAAATATATTCTTAAGGACTATGGCTACTATCCCGACGTTGCTTACTGTATAGAGGACATCGATGAACTTGTTGATGACGTCACCAGATGTATTAACTGTGTGATAGAAGCTAGTAAGTATCCATTAGAGAATAAACCTTCTCATCGAATCCAACTCACTCCTGGAATCCAACGCCTAATTGCTGAAAGAAACAGGACCCGTAGACTATGGAAACGCTTACGTGAACCTTGGCTCAAACCCAAGTACAACAGGTTAGTGCGAAGAGTTCAAGAGGTTATAAAAGAGCTTCGCGACGCTAGATGGAAGGAAAAACTCAAAAGCTTGTCGGCTCGCAACAATTCCATTTGGAGCATGGTCAGAGCTTTACAGAATAAGAAGGATGTTACGCTTACTCCACTCCGTACACCACAAGATTACTATGTGCTAACTGATCAGGACAAGGCCCAAGTCATTGCAGATTCACTGGAAATGCAGTTTGTTACTCCTTCCAACGATAAGCCCGAGAGCCAAATCACGTCTCAGCGTGTGGAAGAAGGTTTTGTCAACTTTGATGAAGTCCCACAGCATTTAACGAAGAACAGCATCGAGGCTGGAGAGGTCGCCACCATCATAAGTAAACTGAAAAAGAAGAAGGCTCCAGGAAGAGATAAGGTGAGTAATAACGCCCCTATAAATCTCCCGAAGAACTTTATTGACTATCTCACTAATATCATTAACGTCTGCTGGAAAGTTTCTTACTTCTTTGTGGCTTGGAAGCAATCTATTGTGTTGAGTATCCCCAAGCAGTGGAAATATTCTGCAATTCCCGCGAGCTACCGACCTATTAGCCTGCTAACCTCCATGTCTAAATTGTTGGAGAAAACCATCCTCGTTAGATTCCAAGACCACTGTCTAGCAAATGACCTTTTTCGGGAAGAGCAGTTTGGCTTTCGTGCTGCCCACTCTTGTCAGATGCAGATATGGCGCTCCCACAAGACCGCTTGGGTTGGTTAGGCTTCTTGACTACCTCAGTGTATTTCATTTGGAATTTATTCTGGTTAGTTGTGCTTTGTGAAAGCTCTGCTTTCGTCCCATCCTAACAAATGTACACTTCACTGTTCGATTGTCGATTGTCGGGATGTTCGGGGTTTAACCCCATTGAAGATTAAAATTGGGTTGGGATGTTCGTGACAGTTTCAGTTTGTTGTAGTTTGTTAGAAACTTCTTCGTTGGAAGTAATCGTATGTAGATTTCACAGTTTTTAGATAAAAATAATATTGTAAATAATAATAATAATAATAATAATAATAATAATAATAATAATAATAATAATAAATAATATAGGATTGTTTATAAAATAAAATTAACAGGGTGACTATCCACCGGGAAAAGTCAGGGAATTTTACAAATTTATATTTAGTTGACAGAAGAAGCAGAAATACACCCAAAAATATGTGAAATCCTGGGAGTTGAGAAAAACTAATACGGTAAATGTACGTGATGTGGACATCATGACGGAATATGGTAAAATGCGTATGCCATTCCCTCCATGTTTGTGCTGAGAAAGCGTCTGAATTATTGTCACGAAAATTGGAATTTTTAATACGTGAATCTCATAACTGGTTTTCGTATTACTCCAAGAGAATCAAAGAATATGCATCTTTGTTTGCTTTAATGAAACTGGACACCAATGCTGTACCAGTTAAATCCCCAAACTCAGCGGAACCAGATGGCTGGCACGTTACAAGGTTTAAGTGTTGAAATGGCATAATCTCTTATGACAATACAGTATTCCATAAAAAAAAAAGAATGCCAACTGCACCAGTTTTCAGCCGTCTGAAAAAATGTTAAGATTGTATAAGGTATTTTGGATTTATTTGATTAAATTTCAATTTTATTTTCACAAATATTTTGTAATGTGTTTTTCTTTTATTTTATTAACCTTTCCTGGACGGTAATCTTAAGCGGAGGTCATATACGCATGTGGGGAGTAGGAGCCGATTTGTTTTTTTTGGCATAATGTTTATTAACTATTTTGACCATTAACGATTCCGACCATTCACCATGAGGTGAGAAGGGAGGGATTATAGGTAAGAAAATTTAAAAGAAGTTAAAAACACAATGTTTTCGTTTTTATTTATATCTTTAAAAAGCTGATAAAATTAGTTGTTTTCTTTTTTAGTAACTTTTGAAAATTCTTAGTAAATTTTAGTTACACTTTCTACCGGATTTAGTAACGGCGCTGCTCTACGACCTAGCAACACTGGGTATGGGAACCCTGGACCACCACTTGCCATTGACGAGAGAGGTGAACGTCAACTGCGAAGGAGTGAAGGCCAACCAAAGAGCTAAAGAAAGAGTGGACCAGCTGCGAAAGAGTGGACCAATTAACCGCTCAAACCAGATATGTCTCTAAAACCACAATACAGAGGACCCTGATAACTATGGGCCTCCGCAGAAAACGGATGGTCACCATAATCATGCTGACGAACTTCAGTTCGGGGTCTTTTTCCCACGACATTATGTACCACTGTTGGTAGCTATTTTTTTTTTCGTTCTGGAGGCATGCTGACTGGCACAAATTGTAGAAGTCATGACAAGTGTTTCAGATTATACCCCGTGATAATATGAAAAGCAGTAGATAACTACAGGGGACGTTAAAGAGAGGTCGAATATCTGTGCGGTAAAGATCATGTTAGCACAGTGAATTAAAGAAATAATAATCATTATCTGTTTGTTTTTATCTTATTAATTAATAAAAAAATAATTACGTGCTAGCTTTTAAGCTATCGAATTTTGACAATCGAACAGGGTTGCCAGATCGAACTCTTAAAACGCCACCCAAAATTCCACCGAATTTCTCCAAATTCCACCTAATTTGTCAAATAAAGCGCCAATGGGAGGCCAGCGCCAATTCTTGAAACCAGATTGGCTACTGTATCCGTTACAATACGAACATAAGAGCAGAAACAATGATATGACGTCATCACTACTCTAATCTTTCATTGATTCAATCGATTTTTATATTATTCCACCGAAAAGGTATTTCCACGTACGTGCCCACCTAAAGTTTCCAAATTCCACCTATTCGGTGGAATTCCACCTAATCTGGCAACCCTGTAATCGAAATGAAAGAAAAGATAATCCTAAAAATATTAGTAGTACTTACAATTGTGAAGTCTTCAAAAATATTTACGCCTGGTGTGTGCTCGACAATCGACAATCGAACAGTGAAGTGAAAAGAAAGACGCGAGTGGTCCAGGAGCCAGGCTCACTTTGCACGCTCGCCCAAAGAGTAAACCAGAGGAGGTACGCTGAACTGGGTGCGAGAGGCCTGATGTACCTCTTTAGTCCTCCAGAGAAGAAGTCCCCAGGAGAGACGAGAGTCAGATTATAGATTGACGAATAGAGTCCCCAAAAATCAGCAGGATCTAAAAGATCCAATAGTTGGGGAAAACGGACCAGCTCTCGCACTGATGTAAAGCTTTTTTTAGTCGAGTGATGACATGTGGTGGGTTTCGTGCCCAGGTCATGATGGAACCGTCGTCAGCAAACATGTAAAGATTACACTTTGCAAACTTCAGGAAGTCAAGGATAAAGAAGTTGAAAAAGCTGGCCCCAAGACGGAGCCTTGGGGTACACCAGCATTAACATCGCAGGGTTCAGACATGAAGTCCCCAACCTTAACATGAAAACTCCTCTTTGACAGGAAGGAACGAACCAGAGCAATTAGATCGTCAAGGAACCCGTAGGTAATCATTTTGTAAATGAGTCCATCATGCCAGACTTGGTCAAAGGCCTTTTGGACATCGAGGAAAACGATACCACCACACATAGAGAGGTTGAGAGCACCGTTCAAATCAGCAACGAGCCTCCATAACTGAAGCTGACAAGAGTGGCCTGGACGGAAGCCAAATTGCTCACTACGATTGAGGTTGTTTGCCTCACAGTACTCGTTGAACCTCTTGAGTATAGTGCACTCAAAGACCTTGGAAAGCATGGGCAACAAGCTAATGGTTCTATAATTTGTGTGAAGAGCAGGTTCCAGTCCAGGTTTAGGAATGGTGATGATGACTGAGTCCTTCCAGGCACTAGGGAAATGGCCGTTAAGCCAGCAGTCATTCATGACCTTGGTGATGATGGAGATAACACTGGGAGGCAAATTCTTGAGAGCACTGTTGATAATGGTGTCGATGCCGGCTGCCTTCCTGCTTTTCAGACGGTTTATGATGTCCAATACCTCAGAGGTGCCAATGACATCAAGAGAGCCAAGAGCGCGCTGTGTGTGGCCACACCTATCACACACGTCCTTGACCTCACGAGTGATATTGACCAGATCATCCTCTTTGGGCGTAGAGAATTGGCTCATCAGTGAATCGGCGATAATTTGTGCTTTGTCCTCATCATTGCTAACGAAATCGCCACCCTCTGTAAGCAGAGTAGGGAGAACAATAGTCCTGTTGCTTTTAAGGGCCCTAACCATACTCCAGAGAGAGTTATCCTGGACGTACAGACTTTTAACTTTGTCGATCCATCTTTGATTCCTTAAATCCTTAATCCGACCACTTACCTTGCGGGATAGTCTGTTGTACTTCGTCTTGAAGTGGAGAAACCTGGTACGCTGCCAAAAGACTTCTGAAGTGGGTTTTTTCGTGGATGAGTTGCCTGATGGAGGGAGGAAGTTCCAGATGGACTGGCCGCCTGCAATCCACCGGAGTAGCACTAGCATTTGTAGCTATCTTGATGGAGTGAGTGACTTTTTTGATATTTTCGTCAATGTCACTGCTGGTGACGGGATCCTGATGAAAATGTTACTGTCGTTCATAAGTTCTCTAAAAAATTTCCAGTCCTGCTTGTAACGAAGATTTATTCTCAGGTTGATATTTATCCCGTCAAAATTTAGTGCAACTGGTTGGTGTTCAGATGATAAGGCATTTACTGTAAAAATATGGTAGGGTTTGAGTGATCACAGTAGTATGTATTTTCAACCATATACCTATAAAGTACCAAGCCACTTTGATTAGTGTATCTGGAGTTCCAGTGTGGGTGTTTCACATTCAAATCACCGCCATAACGACTGTGGTGGGCCCAGACAGTAGTTCATCCAAGTCGCGGGGGTCTAACTTGTGCCTGGGTGGGTTGTATAGGGAAGTAAACTTTACCTCTCCAACATCAGCAACATTGATGACAATGTAAACTGCTTCCATATAGACAAGGTTAGGTGTGACAATCTTAGTGTGATTAATACCTCTTTTAACAACAATAGCTACCCCACCAGAGCCTGGATCTGAAGCTTTTTTAGGGGGCCTATCTTTCCGGTAAACATAGTACCCTGGTAGATTGAAAACCTTACTCTGTTTGATATGGGTTTCGCACAATAAGGCAACATCAATGTTCCAGCTTGTGAGGAAATCGTGTTACTCATGACACTTCCTCGGATTCCATATAGTGCAACGTAGCTTACCTTGATTTATAACTTTCTAGACGTGTCGTCTATCCATGATTATTTTCTTGTCTCAGTTTCAGTGGTCTGCGGCAACACTTTGCCACTTACCTTTAACATATTCATTAGGTTACCCAGATACCTTTGAATTTAACCAATTCGTCGTGGTCAGCGAATCCCTTACCAATACCTCGACAATCGAGAATCGAACAGTGAAGTGTACATTTGTTACGATGGACGAAAACAGCGCTTTCACAAAGCTCATCTAACCAGAAAAAACTCCAAGTGAAATACACTGAGGTAGTCAAGAAGCCTAACCATCCCAAGCGGTCTTCCATATTATACAAAAAAGAAAATAAGATTGACGATTGTCAGCAACAAAAAAAAAACAAATAAAAAAAACATACCTCCTCGACAATCGACAATCGAGCAGTGGAGTGAAGAATCAATTGCGAGTGTTACTGAAGCAGAGCTCCCAAACTCACTCGTCACATGTATAGACCAGGGGAATTACACTGAGGTAGGTGAGAAGCCTGAAAAAACCCCGAAGGTCCTCCTCAAGATGATTGAAGAATATTCCCCTCATTCTGGAAAAATAGTCGACAGTCTCCTGGCTGTTATCTCGGAGCAATGCCTCCGAGAAGCCCCACCAGTGCACTCGCTATGCGCTTGGGGAAACGGTCGGGGGCAGCGCATGCCTTTACCCAGGAGGAGAAACTGGTAAAGCGACAACGGGATCGGGTGCTGTCAATCGGCACTTGGAACGTATTCTCCATGACAGGAAAGGAATCAGAGTTAGTGGAGGAAGCCAAACGGTATCGACTGGATATCATAGGTATTACCTCTACGAAACGTCCGGGTTCTGAAACTGTGGACTTAGAAGGAGGGTGGAAGCTTTTCTACTCTGGTGTCAACCCTAACATGACTGCCCAGGCGGGAGTGGGGATACTCACAAGTCCCCGGCTGGCAGATTATGTTGCAGATTGGACCCCCTTAGGTGGAAGACTGTGTCTCCTGAGGCTTCAGATAGGGAAACGTTCTCTCTCTCTATTCGTTGCATATGCTCCGAATGCAGTCACAGAGTACCCACTTTTTCTAGATGAAGTTGATGCTGCTCTTAGCAGGAGAGGGAGTGCAGATTCTGTCATCCTGATGGGCGACTTCAATGCACACGTAGGGGCTGATGACCAAACGTGGAGGGGCGTGATTGGGAGGAATGGTGACCCCGATTTAAATGCGAATGGGAGGTGCTTGTTGGATCTCTGTTGCAACAATGGACTTTCCATCACAAACACCTTCTTCCAGCACAGGGATGTCCATAAGTATACCTGGTACAGGGATGCAATGGACCAGAAGTCACTGATTGATTTTGTAATTGTTTCAGCTGACTTATTCCGATCAGTGTTGGATACTCGTGTGAGAAGAGGGGCAGAACTATCAACTGATCACCACCTTGTTGTCTGCACTTTGCGGTTCTCTGAATCCATGCCAACCAAGCGAAATACTAGGTTCAGACAAACTTGGCGCATCAAATGGGAGGCACTGGAGGATAGAGCTGTGAGGAAGACCTTTGCAGATAGCATATCTTCAAGTTTCAAAGAACTACCCAGTGATCGTGGTACTGTTGAAGAGGAGTGGCAGTTGTTTAAAACTACTGTGATTACTTCGGCTGCTTTGTGGTGTGGTCGTAAGCGGCTGAGTGTGGCGCAGGGCGGTGAGAAAAGGACTGCATGGTGGAACGGTGAAGTCCAAGAAGCTGTCAAGGCAAAGAAGGAAGCTTATTTGCTATGGCTTGCAAATAAGTCAACTTCGAGTCGAGTGCGGTACACTGAGGCGCGAAAAGCAGCAGCAAAGACAGTATCAACAGCTAAAGCCAAGGCCTGGGAGAAGTTCGGGGAGAAATTGGAGGCAGACTATGGTTCGGCAAACAAGGTGTTCTGGCAGACCGTGCGCCGCCTCCGTGGAAAGAAGTCTCTTTCATCACAAACTATTAAGAGTTCAGATGGGAGGCTTCTGAAAACGGAGGAGAGCGTATTGCATAGGTGGAAGGAATACTTTGCATCTCTTCTTAATCCGGTGACAACAACAACTGAGGCATACGAGGTGCACCTTGGATCGGAGAATAGTCACAGTAGTATCACTGAAACAGAAGTCAGATGGGCAATTAATTCCCTGAAGACTGGCAAAGCTGCAGGTGATGATGAAATCCGGTCCGAGATGTTAAAGGCCTTAAATCAGGATGGTATCCTGTGGCTGACTCGAATGTGTCAGGTTGCTTGGATATCTGGACAGGCCCCTAAGCAATGGCAGACAGGAACTGTGATCCCTATCTTCAAAAAGGGAGATCAGAGAGATTGCAACAACTATCGAGGCATCTCTTTCCTCAGCATTCCTGGGAAAGTGTACGCTAAGTGTCTGGAGAAGAGAAGTCGGGAAATAGTCGACTCCAAACTGTCAGGGGAGCAGTGTGGTTTCCGACCTGGCCGAAGCACGACGGATCACATCTTTGTTCTAAGGCAAATCTTTGAGAAATCCTGAGAGTATGCAAAAGAGGTCTACGCTTGCTTTGTGGACCTCGAAAAAGCATATGACAGGGTTCCTCGGGAGAAGCTCTGGCAAGTGTTGCAAGAGTATGGAGTGGATAGGCAATTACTGGTTGCTATCATATCTCTGTACGAAAGCTCTGAGATGTGTGTCCGGATAAATGGCATTAAGTCAAGACCGTCCACCGTGGGTGTTGGACTCCGCCAAGGGTGCGTACTGTCGCCCATCTTGTTCATTATCTTTATGGACTGGATAGACATGGGCAGCCGAGGCGATGAGCGTGTTTGTGTGGGCGACTGCCTGGTGGAGAGGTTGCTCTTTGCAGACGACCTTGTCCTGCTTGGGTCTTCTCGCACGAACCTTCAGCATGCACTAGACTGGTTTGCAGCCAAATGTGAAGAAGCTGGGATGAAGATCAGTGTGGCTAAAACCGAAGTTCTGGTTCTTTCAAGACAGCCTGCTCAGTGCGCTCTCCATGTTAGGGGAGCCTCATTGAGACAGGTGGAGAAGTTCAAGTATCTCGGGATTGCATTCACGAGTGATGGACGGCAGGAGAAAGAATTGGATGCTCGGATCGGTGCAGCAAGCTGTGTCAGACGTGAACTGTGGCGATCCGTGGTAACGAAACGAGAGCTGGCTAACAAAGCCAAGCTCTCCGTCTTCAAATCTATCTTTGTCCCCATTCTCACCTATGGTCATGAGGCTTGGGTAATGACCGAAAGAGTGCGATCGCGGGTACAAGCGGCCGAAATGGGATTCCTGAGAGGTGTGGCAGGTGTTACCCTACTAGATAGAGTGTACAGCAGCACAATAAGGGAATCTTTAGGTGTTGAGCCGCTACTTCTCCGCATTGAGAGATCTCAGTTGCGCTGGTATGGCCACGTGATACGGATGCCGCAAACTAGTCTTCCTAGGCAGTTGTTATTTTCCAAGCCGGTGGGTAAGAGACCAAGGGGTCGGCCTAGAACCAGGTGGCTAGACTACATGGAGAATCTGGGTTCGAGTCGCTTGGATATTACCAGAGAGGACATGCGCCTGATGACAGAAGATCGCGATCGCTGGAGATCCTCCATAGGGCTGCTGCCCCCGCGACCCTAACGGATAAGCGGGTTTGAAAAGTAAGTAAGTAAGTAAGTATTCTGGGGATAAAAAGGTTGACTGAAGATTGTCATAGAAAGGGGGGGGGGGAGCCAAAGGCGAACTAGGCTATCCAAAAATCGGGGAAGATAACATTCCTGACATCGTCGAAGTTGACTTCCAGGACATGGCTGGGCAAGCGATGTTTTAAGCGATTCCTGTAGTCAGAAGGGTTGTGAATTACAGACACCAACTGATTCCTGTGGTTAAGCATCTTCGGGAGCATAGTCGTTATCGTATCCTGTACAAGCTTGCCAATATGCGTCATCCCTAGATCCTCATGGATGACATTATTGTTGGCTACTCTACGATCCAGTTTCACAATTGCTCTCAAGGTAATATTTTGGAATGTGTGCAGCTCCTTCCACCTTGTTTTGCACACAGAAGCCCAAGCTGGTATACCATGAAGCAAGATCGTGCGGATGATCATTTTGTAGATGAGCAGCTTGTTATCAATGTCAAGAGCACTGTTACGACCAAGCAACGCGATCAGACTGAATTTGGCCCTCTCTGCTTTATTCAGCACGTAGGAAACATGTTGATTCCAGGTGAACCTAGAATCGATCACCACACCAAGGTATATATATTCTTTGACCCAGTCGAGCTTATTTCCGTACAGGGTAAGCAAACCTGGGGGGTTTCTGCGTTTGTTTGTGAAGAACATTGCCTTGCACTTGCCAACATTTAACTTCAGCCTCCATCTGCTGAACCATTTTTCTTAGAGATGCAGCGTTTTCTGCAAGCGAGAGATGACACGGGCAAAGGTTAAGATGGCCGCATCATCAGCGTAGAATTAAAGTTTACACTTGTCCGGTTTTGGAAAGTCCTGGATAAAAAAATTGAACAAGGCTGGTCCCAGAACTGACCCCTGTGGGACACCGGCTTTAACCACACATGATTGGGAGAGGGAGTCCCCAATTTTAACTCGAAAAGACTTGTCTGAGAGGAATGAGCGGACCAGCATGATAAGGTTATCTGGAAATCCAAATTTTATCATTTTATAAATGACACCATCATGCCAAACTTAATCGAAGGCCTTGCAAATGTCTAGAAAGATAATGCCACCATATAGAGACTTGTTAAGAGAGTTTTTTGCGTCGACAGCAAGCCGTCATATTTGCATTTGGCAGGAGTGGTCCGTACTGAAACCAAACTGCTCATCACGAATAAGATCATTGGCAGAAGAGAATTCATTGAACCTTTTTAGAATTGTCCGTTCTAGAACCTTAGACATAGTTGATAAAAAGCTGATGGGCCTGTAACTTGCAGGCAATGAATGGTTAAGACCTGGTTTAGGAATGCTAAGGATAATTGATCCTTCCAGCCAGTAAGGAAATATCCATGTTTCCAGCAGTCATTAATTAGTGTAACGATGTCAAGAATCAGGTTGGTAGGTAGATTTTAAAGTGCATTATTTGTGATGGCATCCATTCCAGGGGCTTTTTTATTCCTGAGTTTCTTGATGATCTCGACAATTTCCATCGGGTAGATTGATCGCTCTATAGGAGCACGCCGTCTCTCATAAAAATTGGAGCACATATCGCGAACCTCGCTGATTACATGCTCTCCGTCAGGGGCGTCTGGAATTGGGGTGATAAATTGATTGCTAAGTGATTCAGCAATTAATGGAGCTTTATCTTGGTCTGCAGTAGCAAGAGTAGTACCATCTGGAGAAAACTGGAGTGGGAATTTCGTTTTTTTACACTTAAGATCTCTAATCATAGTCCACAAAGAGTTGTCATGAGTAGAGAGATTCTTCAATTTGTTCGTCCATTTTTGCACTCGTAGCTCTCTTAGTTTTTCGTGAACCCTCCTAGAAAGCCTATTATATTTTCTCTTAAAGATGGGATCACGTGTACGCTGCCAAAGTCTTCGGAAGGCATTCCTCTCTGCAATAATTTGCCTAATACTTGGAGGAAGATCGAGATGGTCAGGATGTTTAGGGTCTATAGGGCAAGCACTAGCAGACATCGGATTGTTGATGTTATCGGTAATGTCTTTTACTCTGTCATTGATTTCATTGGTGCTGGAGGCATTCGCTGTAAAGCCATTGCTAGTTTTAAGGAGATCACGAAAGAGTTTCCAATCCCGCCTTATAGGAAGCCGATTCAGGATGTCGATATTTAAGCCATCAAAGTTAAGGGCAACTGGAAGATGGTCTGATGATAAATCGTCCACAGTGAATATACTGAACTGTTTGAAGAGACCCCTGAGAATAGCAATATCCAGGACATCGCTCGTGGGCGAGTGATCACAATTATATGTATGTTTGATTGGACCGATAGCGACCGTGTCCAGCTGGTTCTGGATGTAACCATATAAAATAGCACCACTGTGATTAATTCATCTGGAATTCCAGTGAGGGTGTTTCGCATTTAGATCGCCTGCCAAAACAACAGGAAAATTACCGGAGAGCAACTTGTCGAGATCACAGGGGTCAATGGCATGCCCCGGAGAGTTATACAGCGCAACAAATTTAAACCAGCCAATCGTGAGCACCTTCATGAGAATAGAGGCCGCCTCCATTCCTAAATAGTTCCGAGTAATGACTTCAACATGCTCAACACCCTCTTTGACTATAACAGCTGCTCCACCAGAAACACCATGAGCAGGACTCTTTGGGAGTCTATCATTACGATAGACCATGTATCCAGGCAGCTTGAATGGCCGTTCCGACTTGAGGTGCGTTTCACAGACAAAGGGAATATCAATTTTGTTTCTCGATAGGAAGTTGAAGAACTCCTCTCGCCTACGTGAAATGCCTCTGGCATTCCAGATGGTACACGTAAGTGTTCCTTGATTGACTACTTCGAAGCTGCTGCCAGCCATGATTAAACTTTAGAGAACGATTTAACAATATGCGGAATAGATTTTCCGATTTCCTCATATAATCTAAGCATCGCGCCTATTTTCGTGTTCATAGCTTGCAAATCAGACGGGTTGAAACTTTTGTCAACAGTTTTTGAAACCACCGAAGCGTAGGATTACCCTTCAATAGTCTTAGCACCACGCACTCTGCTCAATGTTTTTGGATATTTAGGACATCCAGAGAAACTTGACGTATTCTGTCCTTCACAGCGAATACATTTAGGTGGATCCTGTCCCTTTACATTTTTGCATTCCCTGGAGTGATGATCTCCTGCACACTTATTGCAACGGGGTAGCTCAGTACTACCCATGGAAACATACCTCGACAATCAACAATCGAACAGTGCAGGTAAAACGAAACGAGTGGTCCGAAAGCAACGCTTTCACTGCCATACTCGTCCAGAAAGTAACCATGGGAAGTACACTGAACTAGCCAAGAAGCCAGATGAAACCTAGTTAAGTCATCCAGAGGATAAGATGGAGTCCTTTCCTAATAGGACGATAGTGTTGATTGTTGATTGACGAGGGACAAGGGACACGAGGAGCTAGGAGATCCAATATTCGGGAAATATCGCCGTTTGGATGTCGTCGAAATTGATGTCCAGGAGGTGACGTGGCCTGCGATGTCTAAGAAGGCTTCTGAAGGTAAGCGGGTGCTCAAGAATACCTGCAACCAGAGGATTGGGATGGTTATTCATCTTCGGAAGCAGCTTTTTCATCAATTCCTGGACGTGATTCCCAATGGGATATATCTCAAAATCGTCGGCAATAGAAGTATTTGTTGCAACTCTCCTGTCAAGTTGAGCAATGGTCCTCAAGGTAACGATTTGGAAAGTTTGGAGGTCCTTCCATCTGGACTTACATATTGTAGCCCATGCAGGCATACCATAAAGCAAGATGGTTCGGATTACCGTCCTATACAGCAATAGTTTGCAGTCCAATCCAAGCGTGCTGTTTCGCCCCAGAAGAGCTACCAGACTGAACTTTGCCTTCTTTGCCTTGTTGATGGCGTAGGAGACATAGTCGCCCCAATTTAGCTTGGCATCTATCACCACTCCGAGGTATTTGTAATGTTTTACCCATTCGAGCTCTCTATCAGAAAGGAAGAGAGGACTCGGGGGTTTCCAAAGCTTCTTTGTAATGAACATTGCCTTGCATTTGCCAACATTTAGATTCAGTCTCCACTTAGCAAACCATTTCTCGCACTTATGTAAGGCATTCTGCAATCGAAATATGACATGAGCGGGAACGCGAGCAGTGGTCATGATGGACGCGTCGTCAGCGAACAGATATAGCTTGCATTTTGTAAATGTTGGGAAGTGATGGATGAAAAAGTTGAAGAGTGCAGGGAAAGACCAGAACCCTGGGGAACACCAGCTTTGACGTCACACGGGTTTGACATGGAGCAGCCAACTTTTACACGAAATATCCTGTTCGAAAGAAAGGATCTAATCAAGGCAATAAGATCGTCTGGAAATCCACAAGTAATCATTTTGTGTATTTGGCCTTCGTGCCAAACCTGATCAAAAGCCTTTCGGACATCCAAAAACACAAGACCACCATATTTAGCGCAGTTAAGAGGAGTGTTTAAATCTGCAACAAGCCTCCAGATCTGGACTTGGCAGGAGTGACCTGGTTGAAAGCCGAATTGCTCTTCACGAGCAAGATTGTTAGCCACACAGAAGTCGTTAAATCTCTTAAGAATGATGCGTTCAAACACCTTTGATAGCATAGGTAACAAGCTTATAGGCTTATAGCTGACAGGGAGAGCAGGGTTCAGTTCAGGCTTCGGTATGGTAACGATTACAGACTCTTTCCACTTGTCAGGAAAGTAACCATGTCTCCAGTAGTCATTCATGGCCCTGGTAATAGTCGCAGCAACATTAGGAGGTAAGTTCTTGAGAGTGCTATTAGTGATGGAATCGATACCAGCTGCTTTCCTGCTTTTAAGATGCTTGATGACATCGGAGATTTCGTGAACACCAATAGTGTCCTCACAGGTAGAAATACGATAAGTGAGCTCGTATGCGATACATCCATCGTTGACAAGACGAATATTTGGGAAATTATCCGGGTTGTCCTCACCAGGAGTGGTAAATTGTTTAACAAGGGATTCGGCGATCAGGTGAGCTTTATCTTGATCACCCGTGACAGCATTGCCACTTGCGGTAAGCAGCGGTGGTAAGTTGATGGGTCTGTTTCCTTTTAGAGCCCTTACAGTACCCCAGAGCGAGTTGTCCTGGACTGACAGGGACTTTAGCTTTTCGCTCCATCTTTGATTACGTAAAGATTTAACCCCCTTCTGGACATTGCGAGCTAGCCTGTTATATTTCGTCTTGAAGAAGGGAAGCCGTTTACGCTGCCATAACCTTCTATAGGAATTTCTTTCAAGTATGAGACGCCTGATGTAAGTAGGGAGGTCGAGATGTTCAGGACGCTTTCGATCAGTAGTGAAAGTACTGGAAGCTGTAGCATCATTGATAACACGAGTAATAGAACTGATATTTGCATTAATATCCTCGTTGTCAATAACCTCCTTATATGGAATGCTGTTTTCTCTAAGGATATCCCTGAAGAGTTTCCAGTCTTGTTTGGAGCGAAGCCCAATCTTAACATCGATGTTCAAGCCCTCAAAGATAAGCATCACTGGACGGTGGTCAGAGGATAGGTCGTCGACTCTGAATATATTATAGGGCTTAAAGAATCCTTTAAGAACTACAACGTTCAGCACGTCGCTGACAGGAGAATGGTCGCAGTAGTACGTGTCATCAAGGGGTCCCGCAACAAAGGTGTCAATCTCGTTTAGAGTATATCCATAGAGGATATTGCCATTTTGGTTGGAGCATTTGGAATTCCAAGCAGGGTGCTTAGCATTAAAGTCTCCCGCCATAACCACTGGAACGGGCCCAGAGAGCAGCTCATCAAGCTCGCACGGTCCAAGCTTGTGCCTAGGTGAATTATACAGAGAGATGAATTTAATTTCACCTGTGTCGGCGTCATTTATTATCACGGAAACAGCTTCCATTCCTACATAATTCGGAGTGACAGTCTCACGATGATCAATGCCATCTTTGACAATGATAGCTGCTCCACCAAATGCTTGACTGGCGTTGTTACCCAGAGGTCGATCCTTTCGATAAACATGATAACCCGGTAAGTTAAAAGTTTGGGTTAATAATTTCAGGTGTGTCTCACACACGAAAGCTATATCAATATTCCAATTTATGAGGAAATTGTAATATTCGATGCGCTTCCGATAGATTCCCCTGGCGTTCCATATATTGCAACGAAGCTTTCCGTGGGTAATTGTTCTGTAGTGGTGTCTGTCCATGGTCAGTTCTTGATTTCGTGGTACACAACCTATGGCAGTACGTTGCCACTTTCCTTACAGAGGTTTAGAAGGTTGCCCAGACTTTTATAAATGCTGCGCAATTTGATTGGATCGACCGCATCTGAATGAGAAGAGCTGGATGCGACTGAAGCATAGGTTCTGCCATCAACCACTTTGGTGCTTTTGATCCTTTTGACTTGGGGATATTTCGGACACTTGGTTTAACTTGAAGTATGCTGACCATCACAACGAATACATTTAGGGGGGGTCTTTACCCTTTACATTAGCACAGACCCTCGACTGATGGTCACCTGCGCACTTGTTGCATCTAGGCGATTCGGTGCAACCTTGGGAGACGTGCCCAAAACGTAAACAGTTTTACCACTGTAAGGGCCTTTTGTTGCCTCTAAATAATTCTACAGTAACAGCAAGAGGACCGATACGCTTTAAACTCAAAAAGGGCTTATTACGCTCAGTGTTTTGGAGTAGAACCAACACCAGTGGCATTTCAACGGAACCATTTGCCTTTTTCAACCTGATTGCCTTTTCTGGGCAAATGCCTTCCTGAGGTCATCACAAAAGTCTTCCAGGTCATACGTTGTGTCAACATTTCGGACAACATATTTCAGCAGCTTTTCTGATTTGAGCTGATGATGCTGGATTTTTAGCACATCGTTACTCTTTACTCCAGATACTAGAATTTTGTGCGTGTCCTCATCAAGACACTTAATTTTAATGGTGTCCTTACGACCAGTGTGGCAGATGATTTTATCTAAAGACACATGTTTTGTGATTTCCTCTAGAATTTCCTTGATTGGTTTTCCGTGATGACGAATAATAATCGGAGGAATGTAAATAACTCCCTTTCCATGGGTGACATTGCTTTGGGAATAACCAAGCTTAGCTTTGTTACCTCGTAGGGCTACAGAGACACCATTTTTGATATCGACAGTAGACTGAATGTTGTCTATCCTAACGCCACCTTTGTTTCTTTTATTCTGCGCAATACGCCAGTTACCTCTATCACTGTCAGCAGAATCATTTTCGTGCCTTCTTTTGACGCTAGTTCGTAGTGAGGCGTTTCCTTCGTTGACTGCTTCCAGGCAAGTAGAAATATTTTCTTTATTATGTGTTGGATCAGGATTTACCACTATCATGGGCGAATCAGAAGTAATGGGAGAACCCATAAACTCCTTGATAATATTGCCAAGGTTAGCAAAGCCATTGGCAGTCTCTAAACTAGCACTCTGAATTTCACTTTTTAAACTATGAATTTTGCTACCAAGTTCCTTAGACAGCGCTTCCACTCTTGATTCTAACTCTAGATATTTGCTGTTCAGTTCAGTACGTAATGCCTCAAGTTGTCCGTTAATAATAATGTCAAATGCCAGAAATCTCGGATCCTTACATGCATCTTTGTAGGCCAGTTCACAAGGTAACACTTTACCATCAGCATACTTAACAGTACATGAAGGAGATTTTGACGCAGCGCCCGATGTCATCATGAAGCAAGTGTGGTGCTGGGTTTTGCCGTCCTTAGAAGGACGCACCTACTCAGAACGACTCAGTTTAAAAGACTTAAAAAAGTCCTACCTTGTTAGTCCTCTTGGAGATTTCACCGATGCACTGAAAGTCGTCCAGACTGCAATAGGTATGTCGTCGTCCGTCGAGTGGTACCATCACCGATTTAGTCAGGAAGAGGAAGTTAAAGAAGTTCATGGACGAAATCACTACCCTCAACCGGACTAAAAATAGAGGGAGAGTCATATCCTTACCTTACAATAAATCATTAATCAAAGGTCTCAATTCTGTTTTTAAATCTTTTAATATTTCGTTATCTTTTAGCAATCCCAACCAGACCAGGCATTTATTACCTAACCCAAAGGACCAGATTCCACCACTACAGAAATCAAGAATATATGAAGCCAGATGTTCCCAATGCCCCATGATGTACAAAGGACAAACTTTCCGTAATATTGAAACAAGATTCGAAGAACACATGAGACACACAAGTTATGGTAGAGGGAATCAGTCATCCATAGCCAAACACTCTCTAGATACCGGGCATGAATTCTTATTAAACAATGTAAAACTTATTGAGTCAATAAACAAGAAACACCTTCTGGACGCCTTCGAAAGCTTAGCCATTCAAAAAACAGATTGACACTGCTGCTGGACACACTGCTGCTACTGCGCGACGATTCTACCACTTGACGGACGACGACGTACCTATTGCATCGGTGGATTCTCCAAAATAGATAGGACTAACAAGGTAGGACTTTTTAAGTCTTTTAAACTGAGTCGTTCTGAGTAGGTGCGTCCTTCTAAGGACGGCAAAACCCAGCACCACTCCTGCTGCATGGCGACATCAGGCGCTGCGTCTACGAAATCCGCTAGCATTACTATTAAATATGCTGACGGTAAGGTGTTACCTTGTGATGTAGCTTACAAAGATGCATGTAAGGTCCCCAGATTTCTTGCTTTTGACATCATTATAAATGACCAGCTTGAGGCATTACGTTCGGAATTGAACAAAAAATATCTTGAATTAGAAACATGGTTGGAATCGCTGACTAATGATATTAGCAGTGTAAACACAAATATTGATAGTTTTATAGAGGATGTAAAGCGTGCGAATTTGGAAACTACCAACGGCATTGCCAAGCTTAGCAATGCTATCAAGGAATTTATGGGCTCTGCCATTCCATCCGTTTCGGCCATGTTAGTGGATAACGCTGTTCCTCCATACGATTCTAAAGAAGGTTCTGCGGGTCTGGGCGCGGGCAGCGACAGTAGCTCCTCATCAAGAACAAGCACAAAGAGGAGGCTTGATAATGACTCTGCTGACATTGATGGAGATGACTGGCGGACTGCACAGAATAAGAGGAACAAAGGAGGTGTCAGAATCGACAATATTAAGTCTACTTTTGATGTCAGCGCTAGTGCCTCTGTAGCCCTTCGAGCTAACAAAGCTAAACACAGTTCTTCTCATATTAAGCAATATATATCCCGCCAATCATCGTTCGTCACCATGGGAAGCCAATAAAGGAGATTTTGGAGGAGATCAAAAAACACGTACCTCTTGACAAAATTACCGCCCACACAAGTCGAAAGGACACCATAAAGATCAGGTGTCACGACGAAGAGAGCCATAAAACACTTGTGTCCGGAGTGAAAAGCAACGATGTGCTTAAGATTCAGCATCACCAACTAAAATCCGAAAAAATGCTGAAATACGTTGTCCGAAATGTCGACACAACGTATGACCTTGAAGACTTTGCCGACGACCTCAGGAAGGCGAATTATTTTCCGGAGAAAGCAATAAGGCTTAAAAAAGCGAATGGTACAGTAGAGATGCCAATGGTTTTGGTCTTACTTGAAAATAATGAACACAGTAAGTCATTTTTGAGTTTGAAGCGTGTCGGTCGTCTTGCTGTTATTGTTGAGTTATTTAGAGGCAACAAAAGGCCCTTACAATGCTATAACTGTCTACGTTTTGGTCACGTCTCCCAAGGGTGCACCGAGTCGCCTCCATGTAATACGTGCGCTGGCGACCATCAGTCGAGGGATTGTACTAACATAAAAGGCAAAGACCCCCCAAAATGTATACGTTGTCCTGGTCAGCACACTTCTAGCTACACCAAGTGTCCCAAATATCCACAAGTCAAAAGGATCAAAAGCACCAAAGTGGTAGAGGGAAAATCCTATGCTTCGGTCGCATCCAGTTCTGCTGATACACGGGACACACATACGGTCGACCACAATCAATTGCGTGATGTTTACAGGTTCCTGGGAAATTTGCTAAATCAATATAAGGAAAGTGTATTGCCAGATTGATTTAGCAAAAAGTGCATTGAAAAAGTGTTCCACAGATTGCCTCTCACGAACCTAACAAATGATCATGGACAGACACCCATAGAAGATCATAAATCAAGGGAAACTCCGTTGCAATATTTGGAATGCAAGAGGAAGCGCTCGCAAGCGCATCGAATTCTACAATTTCCTTGCAAACTGGAATGTCGACATCGCCTTCGTGTGCGAGACGCACCTGAAATCTACTCAAGTCTTCACCTTACCTGGGTATCGTGTTTATCGCAAGGATCGGCCACTGGGTAATAATGCCAGCCACGCTTTTGGCGGAGCAGCGATCATTGTTAAGGACGGCATTGATCATCGTGAGTCTGTGACCCCAGACTTTGTGGGAATGGAAGTAGTCTCCGTGATTATAAACGATGTGGACGTAGGCGAAATCAAGTTCATCTCTTTATATAACCCACCAAAGCACAAGCTTGATCCGTGCGAACTTGACGAGCTGCTGTCTGGGCCCATCCCAGTTGTTATTGCGGGCGACTTGAATGCCAAGCCTCATGCGTGGAACTCCAAATGCCCCAATCAAAACGGCAATATCTTATATGGATATACCTTAAACGAGATTGACACCTTCGTTGCTGGTCCCCTTGATGACACATACTACTGCGACCACTCACCTGTTAGCGACGTGCTAGATATTGCAGTACTTAAAGGTTTCCTCAAGCCCTATAATATTTTCACAGTCGACGATTTATCTTCTGACCACCGTCCAGTGATGCTTATATTTGAGGGCTTAAACATCGATAAGAAGATTGTGCTCCACTCTAAACAGGACTGGAAGCTCTTTAGGGATATTCTTAGAGAAAATAGCATTCCTTACAAGGAGGTTATTGATAAGGAGGATATCTATAGTAATATTAATGCTATCACCCGTGTTGTCAAAGATGCCACTACTTCCAGTACCTCTACTATCGATCGTAAGCGTCCTGAACATCTCGACCTGCCTCCTTATATCAGGCGTCTTATTCTCGAAAGAAATTCTTACTGAAGATTATGGCAGCGTAAGCGACTTCCCTTCTTCAAAACCAAGTACAACCGGCTTTCTCGCAAGGTTCAAGAGGAGGTTAGAGCTCTACGAAATCAAAGGTGGAGCGAGAAACTGAAGTCCTTGTCTGTCCAGAACAACTCGCTCTGGGGAACTGTGAGG
Source organism: Rhysida immarginata (assembly GCA_023313115.1). Lineage (NCBI taxonomy): Eukaryota > Metazoa > Arthropoda > Chilopoda > Scolopendromorpha > Scolopendridae > Rhysida > Rhysida immarginata. Next base: position 170,456 of record JAHWFO010022513.1, read on the forward strand.
GTCTTATTGGGCAACAGACCAATCAAACTGCTGCCACTGCTTGCAGGAAATGGCAACGTTGTCATCAGTGACGGGGATAAGGCTCAATTGATCGCCGATTCCCTGAAAAGTCAATTTACCACGCCTGGTGAGACAAACTTGGACAGCCTCCAAAACACTCAGCTAGTTAACGATGGGTGTATCGCTTACCAGTGCATTCATCGTGTTCCCACCCCTGAGGAAGTCATTAGTACCCAAGAAATTTCCGACGTCATCAAGCGCCTTAAAACAAAGAAAGACTTAGTATTGATTCCATTACTAACAGTGCGCTCAAGAACTTACCTTCTTATATAGTCTCGATCATTACCAAAGCCATGAATGACTGCTGGAAACTTGGTTACTTCCCCGACCAATGGAAAGAGTCCGTCATAGTTGCCATACCAAAGCCTGGTCTAAACCCTGCTCTTGCTGTCAGCTACAGGCCCGTAAGTTTGCTACTCGTGCTATCAAAAGTTTTCAAACGCATCATTCTGAAGAGGTTTGACGAATTCTGTGTAGCAAACAATCTCGTTCGTGATGAGCAATTTGGCTTTCGCCCAGGTCACTCCTGCCAACTTCAGATCTGGAGGCTCGTTGCAGATCTAAACACTCCTCTAAACTGTGCTAAGTATGGTGGTCTTCTCTTTTTGGATGTCCGTAAAGCTTTAGATCAGGTTTGGCACAAGGGCCTCATATATAAGATGATTACTTGTGGTTTTTCGGATGAACTGATTACCTTGATTAGTTCCTTTCTGTCAAACAGGACATTTCGTGACAAGGTTGGCTGCTCCATGTCTAACCCTTGTGACGTCAATGCTGGTATTCCTCAGGGCTCTGTCCTGAGCCCTGCACTGTTCAACTTTTTCATCCATGACTTTCCAACTTTTACCAAGTGCAAGCTATATCTCTTTGCTGACGACGCAGCCATCATGACTGCTGACCGCAATCCTGCTCACGTTATATCACGCTTACAAAAGGCCTTACGATTGTGCGAGAAGTGGTTTGCAAAGTGGAGACTTGACCTAAATGTTGACAAATGCAAGGCAATGTTCATTACGAAGAAACGTCGGAAACCACCGAGTCCTCTCTTCCTTTCTGGTAAAGACCTCGAATGGGTTAAGAATTACAAATACCTCGGAGTGATGATAGATGCCAGGCTGAATTGGAGTGACCACGTCTCCAATGCGATAAATAAAGCTAAGAAGGCTAAGTTTAGTTTAGTTGCTCTTCTGGGGCGAAACAGCGCCCTTGGAATGGATAGCAAACTCTTGCTTTATAAGATGGTTATACGAACCATTCTTCGTTATGGTATGCCTGTCTGGGCTACAATATGCAAATCCAGATGGAAGGATATCCAAACATTCCAAAACTTTACTCTGAGGACTATCGCCCAACTTGACAGGAGAGTAGCAACAAATATTTCAATTGCTGAAGATTTCCATATACCTCCAATTGGTAACTATGTCCAGGATTCGTTGAATAAGTTGCTTCCGAAGATTAAGGACCATCCCAATCCTCTTGTTGCAGATAATCTGGAGCATCCACTCACGTTTAGAAGTTTACTCAGGCATCGCAGGCCTCGACACGTCCTGGACATCAATATCAATAAGGAAATTAAGGACTCTCGTAGAGATGTTATTGACAAGATAAGCGAACTTAAGGAAGCCTTTGGGAAATGCTCTGGGACTCCGAAGGCAAGAAATTCCACGGAAGATAATCCAGTTGATAACAGCAAGGTAAGTAATGTCTTAACAACTATTTCCTGTTCTAATAGTATGGAGTCTATGGATATAATAGAAAATAGTGACTGTTCGACAAACGGTGGCTGTAAGAGAAGTCACTCTGACGGAACTGATGAAGAAGTGGATGATAGTCCCTGGATTGGTGTCACTAATAAAAAATTCAGAAAAGGCACGAGGATCGATAATCTAAAGACCGTCTCCAGAGTAAACGAGGAAGTCGTCAGCGCGTCTAGAATGAGGATAATAAAGAATGGACAAGGTCGCTCGGCTAAGGAAGACCATAGAATCACGAAAAGGTATGTACCGCCGATTATCGTGCGGACTCATGGCGTCCCGTTTGAGACGATTTTAACTAAGCTCAAGAAGCATCTTCCTGTGGAAAAGATCACCGTTCATATGGGCAGAGCTGAAACCGTCAAAGTTAAATGTGAAGACGAAGAAACGCACAACAGGTTAGTCTCTGGAATTATATCTGATAATATTTTAAAAATTCAGCATTATCAACTGAAGTCGGAGAAGGTCTTGAAATACGTGATACGTAATGTGGATATTACGTATGACCTCAATGACTTCCAAGAAGACCTAAAAAGAGCCAACTACTTCCCAGGAAAATTAATTCGCTTGAGGAAAGCCAAAGGATCCATTGATATGCCGATGGTTTTGGTTCTGCTCCCGAACTCCGAACACAACCAGTCATTGAAAAACATAACACGTATTGGGCCGCTTGCAGTAACAGTGGAGGCCTTTCGAGGGAACAAGAAGCCACTACAGTGCTACAACTGCCTGCGCTTCGGACACGTATCCATGGGCTGCACGGAAGATCCTCGTTGTAATAAATGTGCTGAGGGGCACCAGTCAAGAGATTGCCCCAGGATCAAAGGACAAGACCCCCCAAAGTGCAACAGATGTGGTGGACAGCACACTTCAAGTTACACGAAATGTCCAAAATACCCCCAGGTTCAAAGGATGCCTAGTTCTAAAGTGACAGTAGGCAAATCCTATGCTGCTGCTGTGTGTACGTCGGAAGATAAAGGCCTCAACATCAACGATCTACCAGGTATGTATAATCAATTAGGACGTATCTTTCATCTGTTTTCTAATCTTGGCAAAAGTTACCCACAGTTGAGTGGGCTCCTTACGACCAACTAATTTTAGTATGGCTGCACAACGTTATACTGTAATCAGCAAAGGTGAACTTCGGTGCGTGATATGGAACGCTAGGGGCATTCCCCGAAAGCGAATCGAGTTTCACAATTTTCTGTTAAAGCAAGACATCGACGTTGCTTTCCTTTGTGAAACTCATCTCAAACCAAGCCAAGACTTTAAGCTACCTGGCTATTGTGTGTACCGTAAGGATCGAATGGCTTCAAATGCTGCAAGATGTGCTTCTGGGGGCGCTGCGATCATCATTAAGAAGGGAATTCAACACTAAGTATTAGTCTCCAAGTCTTATGCAGGTATGGAATCGGCCTCCATCATTATCAATGACGTCTCCTTTGGTGAAGTGAAGTTCATGGTGCTCTACAATTCAGCTAAACATTATCTTGACATTCGTGAGCTTGATGAACTCTTCAGTAGTGACACTCCAGTCGTCCTAGCTGGTGACCTAAATGCCAAACACCCAAGCTGGAACTCCAGAACGCAGAATTACAATGACATGATTCTCTATAGGTACATACAAGGTAGAGATGATATCATCGCTGCTGGACCTATGGAGGACACCTACTACTGCGACCACTCCCCTAGTAGTGACGTTTTGGACATCTCGCTCTTGAAAGGTTTCTTCAAACCGTACAATATCTTCACGATTGATGACCTTTCTTCTGACCACAAACCGGTGACGTTGAACTTTGACAATGTCGACATAAATTTCCGAGAGGAAATGATACATCATCAAGACTGGAAGCTCTACAAAGACATTCTTAAGGAATATGGCTGCCATCCCGACGTTGCTTACTGTACAGAGGACATCAATCAACGTGCTGAAGACATTACCAGATGTATTAACAGAGCCGTAGAAGCTAGTAAGTATCCATCAGAGAATAAACCTCCTCATCGAATCCAACTCACTCCTAGAATCCAACGCCTAATTTCTGAAAGAAACAGGACCCGTAGACTATGGCAACGCTATTGTGAACCTTGGCTCAAAATCAAGTACAACAGGCTAGTGCCAAGTGTCCAAGAGGATATAAAAGAGCTTCGCGACGCTAGATGGAATGAAAAACTCAATTGATTGTCGGCTCGCGACAATTCCATTTGGAGTATGGTCAGAGCTTTACAGAAGAGGAAGAATGATACGCTTTCTCCACTACGTACTCCACAAGGTGACTATGTGCAAACTGATCAGGACAAGGCCCAATCATTGCAGATTCACTGGAAATGCAGTTTGTTACTCCTACCAACGATAAGCCCGAGAGCCAAATCATGTCTCAGCGTGTGGAAGAAGGTATTGTCAACTTTGATGAAGTCCCGCTTCATTTAACGAAGTACAACTTCGAGGCTGGAGAGATCGCCAACATCATAAGTAAACTGAAAAAGAAGAAGGCTCCAGAAAAAGACAAGGTGAGTAATAACGCCCTTATGAATCTCCCAAAGAACTTTATTGACCTTCTCACCAATATCATTAGCGACTGCTGGAAATTCTCTTACTTCCCCGTGGCTTAGAAGAAATCTATTGTGTTGAGTATCCCCAAGCAGGGGCAAAATCCTGCAATCCCCGCGAGCTACCGACCTATTAGCTTGCTACCCTCGATGTCCAAGATGTTGGAGAGAACGATCCTCGTCAGATTCCATGATCACTGTCTAGCAAATGACCTATTTCGGGAAGAGCAGTTTGGCTTTCGTGCTGCCCACTCTTGTCTGATGCAGATATGGAGGCTCGTTGAAGACCTGAGCACCCCCCTGAACCTATCCAGGTACTGTGGGCTGGTATTTCTCGATGTCAGTAAAGCTTTTGACCAAGTGTGGCATGAGGGCCTTGTCTACAAAATGATCAGAGACGGGTTGACTGCAGATTTGATTTTAATGGTGCAATCCTTTCTTGACGGCAGATCCTATCAAGCCAAAGTTGGAGAAACTATTTCCACACCCCGTGTTGTAAAGGCCGGTGTCCCTCAGGGTTTTGTCCTCGGGCCTGTGCTATTTAATTTCTTTGTACATGATTTCCCGAAACCCGATAATTGTAATCTGTATTTTTATGCGGATGACACTGCCATTATGACATGGGCACACCAGCCGGCTCACGTTATCGCTCGGCTGCAGTGCGCCTTGAAGCTGTTCGAAGACTGGTTTAACTGCTGGAAGTTGAACCTTAACGTCGGAAAGTGCAAGGCTTTGTACCTGAATTGGAAGCTGAAGCATCCCACAGGTTCTCTTGTTCTGTTCAATAAGAAACTGGGGGATGCTCTGGGGGATGTTCTGGGTGGACAACTACAAGTATCTGGGAGTTATCATTGACTCAAGACTCTCATGGAACCAGCATATGTCCAATGCTCTAAACAAAGCGAAGAGGGCTAAGTACAGTATCATAGCTCTCAGCATTGACAACAAGCTACTTCTGTACAAATCGATTATCCGGACCATACTCCTCTATGGCATGGCTGCGTGGGCGACTATATGTAAAACCAGATGGAGTGAACTACAGTCATTCCAGAATGTTACCCTGAGGACCATTGCCCAGCTGGACAGAAGGACGGTGAAAAACCAATCCATCCACTTGGATTTAAACATGGCCCATATCGGAAAGTTTATACAGGATCGCCTTTTGATTATGATACAGAAGATGAAGACTCACGACAATAAGCTTTTGAAAGGGATACTGAAGAACTTAATGAATATGAACTGGCATACGAAGTATCGTAAACCGAGGCAAGTTCTTGACATCAATTTTGAAGATATTAGCAAAGTCTCTTTCCCAGACTACTGGAAGATGTGATAATCTTCTTTCTCCTTGTATTTTTTATTTCATTTGTTTTTTGTTTCTGACAATCGTCAATCTTATTTTCTTTTTTGTATAATATGGAAGACCGCTTGGGTTGGTTAGGTTTCTTGACTACCTCAGTGTATTTCATTTGGAGTTTATTCTGGTTGGATGAGCTTGTGAAAGCGCTGATTTCGTCCCATCCTAACAAGTGTACACTTCACTGTTCGATTGTCGATTGTCGATTCCAAGTCAGTTCTCACAAGTTCTCTCGAGTCATTTTCTAAAGGGTGAAAAGTTAGTTTTTATTAAATTAAATAAGAATAAAATAAGATGTAGAATAAATAAAATAAAACAAAAGATAAGTAAGGGGAAAAGGGGGGGGGGAGCACTGTATCATAAGTAAGGCCTAGAGTAAACTTTAAAATAAATCTTGGAAGTGTTAAGGAGTAAAAAGAAATAATATGAATGAAATTAATAAGAGAAATAATGTTAATGATGAGAAAATAAAAGTAATAATTTGGACTAAGTTAAAAAACAAGTCCTTAATTAAAATCATAACAGAAAAAAGGAAAACTTACAGAAAGAAGGCAGAGTACGTGGACTTGGATGGGCGGCTTGCTTGGAATTAGCGGGGATCAGTGGGCTGCAGAAGGGGAAAAGTGGAAACTGGGATGGGCAAGGGAGCGATTTCAGACACGTCTAATCTCCACGAATTCCACATTCATCATAATGTAGAATTCCTGCCGCCCGTATCTCCTAATGTATCACCCCGTGGAATTCCTAATGTATCACGTCCGTTCCAGCCGTATCTCCTGCTAACGGACTGCAATTACGATATCGGCGACGTTTGTGGAATTTTCTATCTTCCTTTGCCTCTCGCAGCTCTGGCTTCCACGTCGACCGCTTTTCCAATCGAGGAGCCCCGTTTTGATTCGTTCTTTCTCCATTCAAAGCTTTTGACCCTCTGCCTTGTAAAATTTCCTTCTCGATTTTTCCTCTTTCGCTCTTTACTTTTTTGACGAATCAGAGCTCCCGCTGATCGCTCACCTTCCGACTACTTCCATTATTTTCAGCAGGGATCGGCTTTTTCTTCGCCTTGTTTTCGTCACTCTTTTGCTCCTTCTTCAATGTCACCTCGTTTGATTTTCTTTTTATCGCTCGCAAATGAGGTGACAATGGTTGAAAGTCAGGATCATGATAGTTTAGGTCATCGGAGGTGTCTTCCTCTGAATCAGTATTAAATTTGTCTAGAGCTGCAGGTATAGGAAGATCTTCAGAATGAGGAACTGGTCGCATAGCGTTTCTATATGTGCTACAATATAGATACGTAATAATCTAAAATGTGAATTTTTTGGAAATTGGTGCATGGTACACAAAAAATAATTACAAATTCCTTATTTTCAGCCAAAAATATACAAGAAACACATATTTTCATGTAAAAGACATTTTCATATTGTACAGTGTAATTGATTATATCACGTTCATACTGTATCTCATCTAGTTTACACTTTTACTCGGGCTAACTCTATTTACGATAGTCGAGGAAGCTAAAATTTTACCAGCAAAATGGTTACGTTTAATAAGTGAACCTACGTCTACAACAGCGAGTAAGTGCGTGATTGTCTTTTTCGTTTGTGAGTGACCCTCCCCCCGGTGACCTGCGGGGGAGGTTTCACCCCCTCCCTCGAACTTTTTCTTTCTCTCATCACCATGGAAAACATGGTGATGATAATTGCCGACGGCCTGTTCGCTGTTGGCATGTTTATTAAGGAGTTATACGCAAAAACGTGTATTGCTCCGGTTCTTTCAGCTAGCGACCCCGCAGCTGAATCGAGGATGCTCTGCCGGCAGCGAAATGTGGCAGACAGAATAGTAGCTGCCGACTGTGTTAAGGTTGGACAAACCACCGTCCACCTGCTTCACGCTGACTTCGGACATCTGCCTATCCTTGTCCGAGGTGTATCATCACTGATGGAAGAATCGTACCTGAAGGACTACATGTCCGGCTATTAAGAGGTGCTGAAAATTGCTTATCCACAATACCCGGATTCTCCCCTGCAGAAGACTGGCGACATCATTCTGGACATGAGAAATCAGAAAGATGTTCCCGACACCCTTGTGTTGCACGGAGAAAAGTCTCCGTGTGTTACAAGGGCCAAAGGCACTGCTGCTGATACTGCAAAAAACCGACTCACGTGAGGAAGGATCGTCCTCTTCTCAAAAAATGTGAAACATACCAGCGCATCATGGGCAAATACCACCATTGCCCGGAGAGGACCTCCGCAGCATCAGCAGCTCCACTGTCGGCATCAAGAGGAATGTCGTCCCAGCAGCCAGCAGTGATGGCATCGCCGGCAAGAACATCTGTGCTGCGCAGTGCTACACCGCCTTCACCTTTTCCTCGTAGACTGCGTACGACGCCATCTCCGCCGCCTCTTCCTAACGAACTGAGGGAGGAGATGCCACCTCCGCCTCCCCCCTCTGCCTCCAGTGGTTCCGAAAGTGGTTCCCCCTCCTCAGCCATCAAGCGACATCTCGATGGTAGAGGAGGCAAGCTCTTCAGCAAAAGACGACGTAGACACTTCATTGTGTTCCGGATCGCTGTTTACGGAGGAATAATTTCCAGCTCTGCAAACATCGATGTCGCAGCCGCTGCAGACGGTCTGCACGTCTTCTCTGGCGAGATTGTCATCCTCTGCTGGGAGTACGAAGCCATCAATAACGAAACAGCAGGACTGTGTGTTGACCAAGAGTCCTCGCAAGAAAAATTCCAGACGACATCACAGCAGAAGGGATGGGTTTGCTGCCTCTTCTTCTACTGAGTGAGACAGCTGCGCAGACCGCCAGCACATCCATTCTACTTCTTCGGATCGGCTCCTATCCTCAAGACGGAAGACATCAGAGCCTCCTTCTACATCTAAGAGGCTGAGGACTACTGAAGACACAGGTCAATCTCTGAATCTTAAATCCTTTATGAAGGTCATTTCACTAAACGTGCGTTCTCTTGGCTCTTCGTTCCAGCAATCGGTTCTATCGACTTTCATTGCCCTGTACAGGCCGGATATTCTCATGGACCCTTCACAACAGTTCTACAATTATCCCGGTCTTCACTGCCAATATCCATGCGGACAATTTTTCATTAACTTCTCGTTTCGATATGGGCACGGGGTTGCGACTGTCATTTTCAATCCCTCCATTATGGTGTAGAATTGTGTATATGAGGACGAGTGCAGGGCAATTGCGACTGACATTTCATCATTTTGCATCGAGTTCCGATTGCTTAATGTGTATGTTCCATGTGTGGAGGTAGAGAAACGAAATGTTTTTAGTGGTATTAACAACTTTTTGTGCACAACTTTGCCTATAGTGATTCCTTGGGATTTGAACTCTCGTCCAGACGATTGTAACATCTTTTCGTCGGGATGTGTGTGTCGTCTACGCCAGCAAAATGCATTATTCGATTTCGGGACACACCACCACGAAGTGAACAACCTGGTTTCAATTTCCATCAAGGACCCTCTGTATCATCAAGACTCGATCTATTTTTGATTGATAATGCTTTTGGAGGTACAGCTGGTACAATGGAGGTTATTCCATGCCCATTCTCTTATCACAGTGTCATCATATGCTGGTGGAACCGTGCATTTCCAGCATCAGATGCAGGCACTAGTCATCATCGCAATTGGTTCCTAAATGTTTCTCTATTTGACGAAGAAGAGAACAAGCGTATGTTCATTCAGTTTGTGGAAAAACATCTCCAAAATGTGACTTCTACGTTAGAGATGTGGTTATTAATAAAGAGTAGAATCATGGGCTTTTTTTCGGAAGATTGGGTTGGACGCTACTAGGTGTCGTCATCTCTTCATGCTGCAAGAAAACCTGCATCTCCTCCGTTGTTGCTGATGACATACGCCAGGTGAAGAGTAAGATCAGTGCTCTAATGATCCGTAAGGCTGCCGGCGCCGCACTCAGGATCATGCCATCAGCCGTGTTTGCTGAGAGACGGAGAGCCAACAAGAAGTACTGTCGTCGTTTGGTGGTGGATGGTGGGTTAGTGGAGGCTGACTCCGACATCTTATTAGCTTTTCGCTCCCACTTCGCATCTTTCTTCGACAACCCAATCGTTCCATCCGACGCCACGAAGAAGTGGATAGAGGCACTAAGACCTTTCTCGGAGGATACTGACCTGTGCATTACCCGTCTCTGCACTGAATATGAAGTAAAGAAGTTTTTGTCGAGGGATGGCCGTCGTGGGTCCAGTCCGGGCTTACAGGTATTGGACATTGAAACTGAAACACCTTCGCAAATAGCACTGGTTATCCCCAGGACTGAATAGAACCTTCTGCTAGGTAATTAATCGTATGCATATCAATGAATCACGTGTCAGAGGTCTTGGTAGTCACTCCAGTAGAAAAGTTCGATAGTAAGCTTCAAATTGTCTGTGCAGAGCGCTATAATGGGAGACATATCCGACTTCAAAAGAGGGCAGATTGTTGGGGCGCGTCTAGCAGGTGCATCTGTGTCCAAAACTGCCACACTTTGTGATGTCTCACGTGCTACAGTATCCAGGGTGATGTGTGCATATGAACAGGAAGGACGAACCACGTCCAGGAGGAGCAGCTGCAGGGGAAAACGGAAGTTGTCGGAAAGAGACGTCAGGACATTAACCAGGATTGTTGCACGAAAGCGGAAAACCACCGCAGCAGAAATCACCGCAGAAATGAATACACACCTCCAGGAACCTGTGTGCATGAAGACAATCCGTCGTTACCTGCATAAATCCAACATCCATGGCAGGGTTGCTATACGAATGCCTTTCATCAGTAGTACAAATGCCTCCAAGCGGGTTCAGTGGTGCCGGACGCATAAAACCTGGACGTTGGATGACCTCAAACGCGTCATATTCTCGGATGAGTCCAGCTACACCGTCTTCCAAACAACAGGGAGGGTATTCGTCTGGAGGAGCCCCTCTGATGCCTACAACCCAGACTGCTTGGCACCCACAGTCAAACACGGAGGTGGATCAGTAATGGGTGGATCAGTAATGGTCTGGGGTGCAAACTGTGCTGGACCTCTACCGATCCTTCCCAAGACGTGTTGCTGTTGTGCTGGCTGCCCACGGTGCCCCAACACCTTATTAAATAAAGACTTTGGATTTCTACCAGGTGTTTCAGTTTCAATGTCCAATACCTGTAGATGGCATACCTTTTTCATTCTACTGTTCCAAAAGTTTAGTTTGCCAAAAGTGTGCACGAAAATGAAAAACCACCCATTTGAGTGACTTTCGGTGAAAATCATGAAAGTTTGCCAATAAGTGTGCAGGTAAAATGTATTAATATATGTATTTTACTTTCTAGACAGATATTGCTCACATTGACACTGGAAACTTCTTGGGGCTTTCCTGGTGAAAGTGCTTAATTCTATCATCCAAGATTCTTCTTCCATCACATCGGAATTAGTTAATGTGAAGATTATTCTGCTCCCCAAAGTGCCAAATCCAGAACTCGTGGCCCAGTGGAGACCGATAACACTACTCAACACAGATTACAAGGTCTTCACTGGGGTTGTAAAACAAAGACTTAAATTGTTCGACGATGAATTTTTTGACTTGGAACAATCCTGTTCGATACCATCATGGCGAATAATTAATAATCTTATTGCTATCTGATGTGTTTTGTAATAAGCGCAAATTCGACAGGAATCATTGCTATGTTAAGTCTTGACCAGTAAAAGTCCTTTGATAAGGTGAACCACGAATTTCTCTTCAAACTCTTTCATTATCTTCGTCTTCAGAAATTTGCTGTGATAATCTCTGCACAGTATGCTTCGGCCACATCATGTGTGGCGATAAATGGCTCCATTTCGTCCGCTATCCCCCATCCTGTACATCATTTATTTGGAGCCATTATTTCAGCATGTAAATCGTCCTGATGTTCGGGGATATGAATTTCCAGTAGCGTCGATCAACATCCGGACGCTGGCGTATGCCGATGATGTAGTGCTCTTCTCATCTGATGCATATTGCCTGAACAGAATAACGTCTCCTTTGATTGCTTTAGTGTTTCGACGGGGAGCTCCATCAACCTCGTCAACTCTAAAGGTATTCCTATTATAAGAGGACGGCTGACGATCTAAAGAACTTTCCAATAACATGGTGTACCAAGTAACAGTGTTAGGGAATGTGATTTCATTTCTCCCGGACGAAGACTCCCGTCACTGGCAACAGGTGATTGATAAGTGTATTTCTCGCCTTGATAAAAATTTTCGTTTTAATACCTCGATGTTTGTCAAGGCGAGGTTTATAAAAACTCACATCATACCAATTATGACTTCGAAGTGCCCGTTCACCTTGCTATCCAAAAAAGATTTATTAAAGGGCGCATAGCTGTTGTGGACTAAGTGTCGGGTCATAGAGACCGAAAAGTGCCATTCAGATCGGATTACATGTTTATCCCAGTAGAGAAAGAGGGAGTAGGACTACCCGACCTTCGACGCTATCTTATTGCGGACAGAATGGCTGCTTTGATTAGTGTGTTTTTATTTATTGTGATTAGTGTGTGCCTCCCCCCTCCAATAAGGGCTAACTTTGTATTTATGCACCTGCGCTTCTTTTTAAAGGAGAATAGGTTACCGTTTCCGTCTACATTGCAGTGACGATAGACCTCAAAACACCGGACTTTTATGTTAAGTATCAAAGGACTTTTGTAATTTTTATTCCCGGACCTAGACATTTAGACCCACAAGACTGGGGCAATCTTCGTTTATCATGTTTTTTCCAGCAGCCAGACCAGGGCGTGACACTGACGTCGTTTAGTTGCATCCTGATTATCCGTGGTCAAGCTTTGTGAAGATTATCAAACCTATAGCCTTTGAAGGATCAGTAGTGTACATCCAGTTTCGGTTGCTCCACCACGGATTTATCACTCTCCAGCACCTCCATCTATGGTCGGATCTATGTGTTTTATGAGTGCCCATTCACAAAGTCAATCTGGGATTGCCTAAAACAGCAATTTCGTCTGGAAAAGTTTTCATATCAGTGTGTGCGATTCTTGATGGATGACGCCACTGGCGCTATGTTTAAGCTGGTTCTAGCTATTTCCATCGTCTTTTTGAACTATGAGCTGTGGTTGGCCAGGAATAACAGATTTAAAGAACTAATTTCATCGACTACAACTGTACGGAGAAGCGGGGAGTTTCATCTCAGGTTCTTCCTCCGACTGGAATGGCAAAGGTTAGGTCCAGCTACATTCAGGAAACGCTATTGATCATCAAAGCGCTTATGTACGGTCATCGGGGAAAGCCATTATAAATATACGTTCATTTTCACCTTTCCAACGGACTTCGGATGACCGGCCGGTGGGCGAGCGGACCTCCTTTGAAGGCGTTTAATTAAGATTGCATAGGGCTGTAAGATGCTTAATGCATGTGTACCTGGGCACCCTGCCTGTTATCATCATTTAAGGGTGTTCGCTGGGGCAACGACATCAGCCCCAGCTCCAACAGCGCTCGCCCTCGTCACCTCGGGGAAATGCTGCTATGGGTCCGTCCAGTCGCGGTAAGGAAAATGTAATTTCCTCTTTTAAAGACTGTAATTTCTAAATCACTAATGGAACTGTGCTTAAGCATAGAGAGACGCCCACGATTATTGGAAGTCGGATTTACGAACGGAGCGATCGAAGGAACAAACGTTTAGTCCTTCCGATTCACAAGCCACACGTTTGGAGTACGATTGTGTATCAGCCCTATTTTCGCCGAAGCCGCCTCCCTCTCGGTTAGAAGATAAGGGAACACAACAAAGATCGTCACGTGAAGGCCATTCATTCAACGAGCAGCATTCATCGCCAATTAAGGCTAGTTAAACTTTCGATATATATTGCAACAACTTTTTGAACTCTGAAGTTTTTCATGATGATACTGCAATTGCTTATATAAGTGTAGATGAACTATTTTCACCTGTCTCGTCAGGTCATTTCAATCGTTCTTCATCAACTGTAAGGGAAGACCTTGATTCCGTCAGCCGGACGTTTAACAATACTTACCTGTATCAAGACATTACCACCTCGGTGTGCCGTTTACCGTTCCAGCGTTCGTCAGCGGAAACGCTATGTGCAGTAACCTCTGCGATGAAGGAATCGTCTAGCCTAGAGACGAGTTAGGTTGAACGCAAACCAGCTGCTCAAGATAAAACGACGCCTGGAGTAAATGCCAGCGGTTTAGCTTCCACAGCAGTTAATGGATCGAAGGAATGATTCATCTCCTCATCAGCTCTAACCCATTTGCATTCGCGCTCGGGGTAGCGTCGACAGGGGCCCTAGTCGATCTACCGTGCTTGATAGTCAGCGTAGCGTCGTTCGTTATTACAAGTTTGCTCCTCTCATTAAGACATTAATGCTTTCTAATTACTTTGTCTAAATTAGATTGTTTATATTCTGCTAATGCTGGAATTATTTTATTTGCTATTTTTAGTTCATCTTCCCGAGAAGCCAAACATTCGAGGTCGCCGTGCTCCCTGGATACGGTACCTACGTTTACTTACCTGTCTCCATTACGCAAATAATCTGCGTCGGCCTGGATTACCCATTCCAAGGATTCATCGAACTCCACCGTCTTCTCCATATATACGTTTTCAGCTCAGTTGGTTGGCGCCTCGTCGTATGGTGAAGATGGAAACTTAAATTTGCGTTATTATTTTACTCATTTAATTTAAATACTTGAGAATATATTTAATGATAATAATTTCAAGTCAAAATTCAAGATTTGTAATATGTAATAAGATTCTTTATTGTAAATTAAAAGATTTATTTACAATTTTTGTCTCCAGTCCCTTCTCTCTCTGTTCACAATTGGTTTCAAACACTCTGCTGCTTATTTAAATGTGACAAACGCAAGCTAATTTTAACGTCGTATTCCATGTTTTAGGTCCTGTGGTGTATACGTCCCAGAATACATCTCGGCAAAGCTAGATCGCCTTTTCGATCTAGTTTAACCCTAGAATACTAACTTACAGTAGCATATTCTTGTCACTAACTATACCTCTCCCAGTCGTACATAACGTTGAAACGCAGTTACGATTAGTTGTGTAGTTGTATTTATTGAATTAAGGAGATTTGTGTATTTGCTTATTATATAAGAAGTAATTTAGAACAATACATTTATTATAAAAATTGTTTATTAATTATTTAACAACTCCATAGTTATGGCATGATTAAAAAAAAATCGATATAAGAATATTTGAAAAAATATATGTATAAAAACGAAATTTTATAATCTAATATGTTTTAAAAGACAAACGAAAAGAGATCTTTTTAGAATTTCGAAAGAAAAAAACTGGACTGAATATTGACCTTTGAGAAATACCATTTGTGATCTCAGAAACTGAACTTTCAGGATTATTTATCTTTAATTTTTGCATTCTCTTCGTATACATTCTTTTCACAAATTTAAACATTGTCAATAAAATTGGTAGAGACTTTACAACACAACAAAGGGAGAACAGAGTTTCCGACTAGTTTCGCCATTTATTCCCGGCTTTATCAAGGATACACACAAGAGGACATAAGCCTTTATATACAGAAAATATGGTACAGAATGAGAACGATTGTACATATTGGTACATGATGAAGCCTTTATATATAGAAAGGCTTCATAGCCTTTATATACAGAAAATATGGTACAGAATGAGAACGATGGTACATATTGTTTTAATTTTAAAAACAAAATATCACGATTAACCAAATCCTAGGCTTTATTTAAATCCAAAAAACCCTGCTGAATTAAGACCATGATGAATGGATTTACATTAATCAATTTTGAGTTGACTTCTTTTTTCTATTATCATATATTTCTTTACCAAAAATATTGTTCTTTTCTCAAAAATCCTCGAGTTTTTTTTAATCCAATGTTCAAAATTTTTTGTAATAATAGAAAGTATAGATACTGGTCGATTATTATTTAAATCTGTTTTTTTTTTTTTACCTTTCTTATAGATTGGCATATCCTTTGACATTTTTATCTGTTCTGGCCATTCATTTGTCTTTAATATTACATTATATAAATGAGTAAATGGTTTAACAAAACTTTACCAATGTCCATTGCCCAAATTCCATCAATTCCTGAAGACTTCCAATAATTTTTCAATTTCTTTTTCTTCCATAGAACTCATAACAATGAAATTTTGTATTGATGTAAGCAACGTCACAGAGGGTATAAATAACCACCATCAGTCATAACAACACATCCAAGAGACGTACAAAATATGCGTTGAATACTAACTCTACATCTAAAAGACGCACTATGTTTACGAAAACAGTCAATACACGCTATTGGTATGCAAGCTGAACAACTGAAATACCACTACTCGAAAGAATGCTTGTTTGATGAAGCATACCTGGAGGAGAGGGCGCTCTTTCAAGGTCAAGGGCAACAGCTGATGTTGAAAATTTTAGCTACGTCTCCAAGACGTATAGTAAATATTCTAGGGTTAAAATACTAGGCTAGTATTACTAGCCCAAGTCTATCTAGTTCGAAAGGTTGGGCTAGATGCCTTCGCGCATCTCATATTTCGAAACCGATTGAGAAGTTGATTTAAATTGAAATGTGAATGGGGTATCAGCCTTGGTGTGATTATGTATTCTAAACTCTTCTGAAACCATCATGTGACATACACTACGTTTACATGCACGTTTCGATCCGGATCGACTTGAGCTAATCCAAAAATGCCTCGCGTTTACATGCATCTAACTCGATCCGGATCGAGTCCTATAAGATGCCCTGTGGGTAAAGCTGTAGATTAGGAAAGTACGCCAGACTTGTCATCTGCTACAGAATCCGCTATTGTTGGCTCAGTCGGCCTTATCACTTGAATTACGCTTCCTCTAAAATACGGCTGAAATACAATTTTTAAAAATTTTCTCATTATTATCGTCTGGAAATATAGTTGACAATCAATAAATTTTGTAATTATTGATTTTTCTTTTAAATTTTGTTTTCAATTAAAATTTTCTATATTTAAATAATAAGGTTGAGGTTATTTATAATGTTAACTAGATCAAGTTTTTGATTTACTTACACCTCAAAATAATAATCCTTAATAACTTTTAAAATGCATTTGCATGTTTAAGTTTTTTATACTTACTTTTATCAAAATATAATTTTATACATTCTTATCAAAACATAATTTTAATAGATTTTTATCAAATTAATTTTTAGATTTATATCAAAAACTTCAATTTATTAGTTTATTTTAATTTTATTAAATTATAAAAATTATCAAATTATAATTTAATAAAATAGAAATTGTTAAATTGAAATTTTTGATATAAATATAAAAGTTAATTTGATAATTACAACTTGATAAAAAATTATTAAATTACATTTTGATAAAAATATATATATAAAACCCCAATTTGATAGAAGTTAGAAAAATTTTAATTTGGAAAAATGACATTTTGATAAAAGAAAAATTACAAAAAAAAAACCTAAACATGCAATGTATTTTAAAATTTATTCATTTATTTATTTATAGATATTTATTGTGTTGAGGTGTAAATCAACCAAAAACTTATTTTAGCTAAAATTTTCTATATTTTTGTCTTTCAACCAAACAGCAAATTTAAACTCGATCCGGATCGGGGTGTTTACATGCGCATTAGTGGATTGACCTCTTTCCTGAGGCATGCTTCCCTGGTTTCAAACCACCTCTTTCGACTGGATTGAATTCGATCCGGATCGGGATGTTGAAGCCTGTTTACATGCCACTTTTTTCAGGATTGACTTGAGACTGGTCTATCGATCCGGATCGAAAGTGTGCATGTAAACGCAGTGATAGGGCTGAACAAAGCGGAAAAAAGCCAAATACATTCTGAATGCTCTCATGGGAATTAACGCAACAGTGCCCTTGGGAATGACAACAGTATACCCCACTACAAGACAATCGTTATTATTATTCGGACCATTACGCTCTATGGCATACATCGTGGGTCATCATATGCAGAATAGATGAAGCGTAATACAATCGTTACAGAATGTTATCCTCAGGACAATTAAGCAGCAGAATGAAAGAAAAATCATAAGATGTTCAGTGAGGGTTTTATTATACGCCTTAAGAAAAATAATCCCAGCCTGCAAATAGCGATTTGCTTTCATGTCCGCAGTGGCGCAACTGGTTGGCGCGTTGGCGGTCTGTGCCAAAGGTTCTTGGATCGAACCCAGGCTGTGGAATTTTTTTTCTCCTATTTTTCATCATTAATTAGAACAGAAGAGCTGCGAAGAATCAGTTTGCCCATAGTGACTTTCAAATGAATGAAAATTGGTCCAAGTCCTTCTGAAGAATATGTCGGAGAAAATAAAGTGCTATAGCAACGACTTACTGACGGGAATTTAAAGCGCACACTGTACATGAAGTATCGGAATTCCTGGAACGTTCGGAATGTTAATTTTAAGGGCATTAAAAATGTCTCCTTACTGGATGATATCCTTATTTCCGTGATTTTCTTTTTTGTTCCTTTTTATTACTATTTTGAGTCTTTTTTTAGGTTTGCAATCCTCAATCTATTGAGTTAGGGTGAGAATTGTGAAAACGCTCCTTTCGTCTCACTTCTCCTCTATTCTGTACGCTCCTCTGTTGCACAGTTGATTTCCGCTTCACGTATTCGTTGATAAAGGTGGACATAAAGCGTAACAAGTAGGATAACGTTGAAAAAAGGAAAACCCAAAACCACAAGTTCTAGAGAATTATTTATGGAATGATGTTTTCGTTCTTATGTATTGTAAAGCAGCTATTTATTTTATAAAGGATTTACTGCGTTTTCCACTTAAACTGATCTGAATATTTTTAATTTCTTCGTGGAAAACCAAAACTCTCTGACTACTCCAGAATTATGATATTGGATAGAGTTAGATAATTAGAAATCAAAATATTTGTTGAAATATTTTCACGATTATTCAATTTTCTGAAAAAATATTTCCACAATTATTCAATTCTCAGAAAAATATTTCCTAAATTAAATGGAAAATTTTACACTGTAAAAGACAATGTCAAAAAATGAATGATAATTGAAGAAATAATGAAAGACCCTTTGAAAATTGTGAAGAGTGACATTATTTCTCTTTACAGAAAATTTGTTTTTTTCACCACATAAACTTTATCTTAAAATACTTTAAAGAGGTAAAAAAAAAGCTGTTGTTTAAGGATTTTATTCGCAACGAATTTTATATAATTTTAAATTTTAGTAAATATATTTGTTCTCAATTTACATTGTGCTTATGTAATATCAAATTATTAAATAACGTCTATTTCTAAATACAATAGTCTTTATTTTCTGAAAATAACATACATCTTGTTTGGACATCTCCAGGCCAATGAGAGACAGGGCAGGGCACTCAAAAGTCACCTGATCATCGGGGTTCGAGCAACAATTCATTCTTCTTTGTTTGCAACAAACGAAAAAACACTGATTGAGATGGAGACAATGAAGGATGGATTATTTTTCGGAACCCGATGGCAGCTGAGTTTTGAGTGCCCTGGCCTGTCTCTCGTTGGCCTCCGGACATCTTCAGTAGTTATCCTATCAAAGACAACAATATAACCATCAAGCGCACAAATCATTGCAATAACAACCATTGTTAGAAATATAAAAACATCAAAAAAAATTTCAATTTTAAAAATAACTACTGAAGATGTCCAAATAGGATGAAAGTTAATTTTAAAAAATGGATATTATTTAATATTCTTATATTCTAATTTTAGTATAAATAATTTATTTCGTTTTTAATGTCTGCCGAATGATGACTTTCTCTGAGATAAATACCTATACTCATACTGCGTCAGTCATTATACCTTTTACATTACAATAATAATTATTATAGTTATTGTTTAAGCAATTATTGTTTAAGTTCAATAAAATTCTCAGGGCAAACTTACATGTTAAAGAAATGTTTTATAAGAGTTATCACATTATAATTAAATATTAAATTTTTTGCAAAATGGAAAAGCCAGCAAAAAGACACCACCAAAAGAAACGATGTTGAATTACGTTTCCGGTTTTTTTTCCGTTCCACGCTTCTTTTTTATATTATTAAAATGAAAAGAGATAAGGGAATAAATACTGGATGAAATATTTTGTCACAACTTTGAAGATATTTCGTCTAAATCTTTTTTTTTGAACTGTTATCATATTTAAGTTCATAGTATTAGAAGTACAATATTAATTTTTTTCTTCTACTTGTAATGTGTACCATATCTCTTATTGGGAAACGTAGAGTTGAATTGAAATTTTAAAAGCGAGAATATGTATTTTATTAATAGTGAAACTGACGCAGCAACTTTATAATAAAGTTAAACGATGAGATGCTATTCTTGGCATGCTAAAGAGGGTTTCTTTTTTTTTTTTTAAAAAAAAAAAGCATAACAAACGTCTTTTATTTGTTTATTTTTGCACTTTTGCTTCGCGGCTTTTCTTTTAAGAAGTATTGTCGGTTTGCTTATTTCTTTTTCATGTTTAAGGTTGTTTAGTGTGGACGCTGATCAGATCTGTTTCGTGGAACTACCTCCAAGGAAATGAAAATAATAAACAGTTTATCCGGCTGAGAGAAAAAATCGAGTAACCGAAGGTTGACCGCCCGAAAAATAAAGCTGTTCGGGAAGCTCTGATCCAACAGCGATGACAGACACATTATTTGGACAATGACTCCAGCTTTAGTGGCTCTTCTGCCAACACATTTTAACCAATCCACTCATTCTCTCCTTTCATTTGAGGCTCTCACAGAAAAATAGATATTTTAATAATCCTATGATATCAATATGCTGCCAAAATCTTATTTAATAAGAGTAAATCAAGCCTCAATAGGGCGGACACACAATAATATGAAGAGTGAACTTCTAGAGAATACTTAAGTAGAACTAAGACAGAATATGATATGAGTGATAAGACAATTTGCTTCTATTCGGATAATAATTGTATTATAAGACTAAATATGAAATTCCCTTTACGATATTTCTTTTCCATGACTCTTCGATTATAAAAAAAATTCAGACTACTTTTAGGCAAGTAGAAAGTAGAATTTTCGTTAAAACTCTCACGGCTTACGTAGATTTTGACGGAACAGTACGTGAAAATGTAATGAATTTAATTTTCCAAGTATTCGAGGAAGATTTCCTCGATCAATGAATTATGCCTTCAGGTACTAGAGTAGTTTCCCTGGTACTTGTACAATTATTGACCGTTCTGACTGAAAATCAATCATAGATTTTGAAGAAAGTTTTGATATTTTGACCCTATCTATTTTCGTCATTGATGGATATCTCACTAAAATTTCCTTAGAGAAAATATTCTTGATAATCAATTACCAGAAAATGCCGATATCACCAAAATCTATATTGCGAGGTTGGATAGCATTTAAGTTGGATACATTTTATCCAGGAAAACAAAAGAATAAACATTCTTGCTTAGCAAAGATAACGAGACTGAATCAAAATACTAATTACAAGCATCGCAATTGTATTTGCTCACAAAAAAATTATGTACTTCGCACACTTATAAATATGACCAATCGTGGGCGAAAATCACCGCAACTTTACTGGATGACGGCGATGACTATGCATATAATTGTGAAAGGAATTGTTTAATCGTGGGCGAAATTCCAGCCAAGTCCTCCATCTATACATTCCTTTAAACCCTAGTGCACTATTATTTCGTATTCCTGGTAAGGGAAGACGGCTATCGGTTTTTCTTCCTTAAAGATGACTGGTTCTGCTCTGTTGGGCTGCCGTAACTCTCCTCCCGTATCAGCCGCAGCACCTGTGTTGACCGCTTAATTGGTCCTGCTCCAGTGTCCCCATGCGTCTATGTGTCTATAGTCCTCGATACCTGTATTCGCTCCATTATCATGGTCAATACGCCGGTTATTTACATCAGGAGCCCCTAGCAAATGTGGAAACCAATGGGGTATATGTCTTACATAACCTAACACTCGTTATTACCGAAACGCTTGGACTAACAGATGCATTGGCGGAAAAATCAAGCTTTTTTTAAATTGCTTTTCATATCTTGCTTTACGGCTTTTGTCTAAGGATGGTGGTACGACTTTTTGAAAATGAACTTTCCTAACTGAACACACATGAGAAGATGGACGAGGGATCACCGTCTCTCTGCTATAAGAAGTTACATTGGAATAACGTTTGCTTAGACACTCCATCTTCAAATCTCTTTGTGTATCTGCAAAAGTATTTCTGACTATTTCTCAGAAAATTTATCTTCTAATGTCACATGACAACCACTCTCTTAAGTTGCACCCTCAGTGGATTATTTTAGATCAAGTATGTTTATTTGAGATCTATCTGCATATATCCCACTGTAAGATAAAAAGGGTTATATATTATTATACCCTTATAATTTATAACTGTCCTTAGTGCTGGGTTTTTGTTTACTATCTCTCTATGTAGAGGCATTAACTTTAACATCTGCTTGTAAGAGGAGGCACTAACTTTAACATCTGCTTGTAGGTGCAAGTTAATATGATTATTACTAAATTGTAGAATCTATAATAGACAATATTATAAATTTTGGAGGAAATGCAAGCGTATGTTGAAATTCCAATGCTATTCTTTGACCTTAAGTGTATTCGTTACCGTGGCGAATATAACTTACTGATAAAGTATTCGTTGGATGGTGGCTTCTTATGGAGAATTCATTACTTCCAATGTTCGAGCTCTTCTGCGTTGTTCCCAACAACTTTGGCCTTGGCAATGGATTAATTAACTCTCGAGAGGTTTTCCATGCTTTGCGTGAAAACCTTGCATGAAATGTGGCTGCGGCCTTTTCTTCCTCCTGGACTCTATTAATGTCGTCTCAGTAAAAGCTATTATCCAGTCTTTTTTGGCCTGACGACCTCCCTTTTATCCTCGCTTCTGATATTTATGTCCCGTTCCCCAACCAATACCAATGCTCCTTCTAGCTTTGGTCCATGGCTTCGGCGATTATTCTCCTTGGGGGTGTGGCGAGACAAGCGAAGACTGCTCTTCTCTTCTTGGCAAGATCCCACCTCACATGACCTCTGATTGATAGCATCAGCTGAGCTGACACTAACAGAGGGCCATGGTCCCTTTCGCGAAAACTGCCATCAAGAAAACTACAAGCTAGTTCACCAGAGACCCGCAATCTCTTCACGCAATAATTATCAGCTTTCTACAACTCTGGAATGCCTTCAGAGATCCGTAGTGTCTCCACGCGATGCTACCAGCAAAAATTTTATATCGAAATCTACCTGTTAGCAGAAGAAGTTAGTGCTTAAAAAAACATGAACAGATTGAAAAAATTTATTTTTTTTCATCACATTTTTGGTTTTCATATTTACAGGATGTGGAGACCTCAGCAACCAGTCTCCGAAATCGCCACCAGATGGCGCCGAAGCCTAGTTCCCGGCAGCAGCCACCAGAGGGCGGAGGAGCGGAGACACACAGGAATAAGAAGGATTAAACGACACACCTGATCGAGACACACACCTGACCGGATCACCATTCTAATTCAATCAATGTTATTATTATTTTTTATCATGAAGTAGTGTAATTATATATATTGTAGTATTGTACACGAATTAAACAGCTTTCATAAAACTAATGGAGTCAGATCAATCACGTTCACCACAGTTCACTACAGTGGTGACCCGGACGTGATACTTGGACAGAACCACGTGGATCGAGGCCAGCCAGGATAGCGCGGAGAACGAGGACTGCGACGGCGACAGCAATTGGCAGCAGGTCAGCCGACCGACGGCATCCAGGGGACGCAGCAGCGGATACAGCAGCCAACAGGGACGACAGAGCAGCAAAGAGAAAAACAAAAGGTACGTGTGACCATTTCATTGCCCCTGAACCCTACCACAAAGCCTCGTCGCGTGCTGAATTTGCATTTTCGCAGATAAACGAAACGTGGCGAAGCAACGAGCTCTGTCTATATTGGTGATCCGCCACAAAGAAAAGAAAAGCCAACACGCGGCATACAGTCCTGTTAGCCCTAACCCTTTGTCCCCCATTCTAAGGCACCATGGCCGGCGACGACGCCGAGGCATCCACCCCGCAGATAGCACGTGTATCAATCAAACCACCGCCCTTCTGGAAAAATAACCCCCAGTTGTGGTTTGCCCAGGTGGAGGCACAATTCTCCATCGCGGGCGTGACGGCGGATGCCACCCGGTTCCACCACGTGGTAGCCGCCATCGCGCCCGACATTCTAAACGCGGTGCAAGATTTGATCTTACAGCCGCCGGCGACTGACGCCTATATAACACTTAAGAACAGGTTAATCCACATTTTCGCCGAGAGTGAAGCCTCTAAATTAAAAACGCTTCTGCAGGGAATTGAGCTCGGCGACCAGCGCCCGTCCCACCTGCTTGCAAGGATGCGAGACCTCGCAGGCACACATGTCAGCGATGACATCCTGAAGTCCCTGTGGACTGCACGGCTCCCCCAAAGCACCCAGGCCATCATCGCCGCCTCCGGCGAGGACCTAACGAAGCTGGCAGACATTGCAGACAAAATCGCCGAAGTGGTTTCCCCTTCCGCGTCGCAACTCCACGAAGTAGCGCGTGAGGCCGCTGACACTTCCATTCAGCAACAGTTAGCCGATTTGGCTAAGGCCGTCGACGAGTTGCGCGTCCAAATCGGAAACAACAAACGCCCCATGCGCGATCCATACACGCGCCGCGCGCGCACCAGACGCAGCTGATCTCGCCCTGGTCGGCCTCTCCAGACAAACACAGGCATGTGTTATTACCACACGAAGTTCGGAGAGCAGGCGCGGAAGTGCACGCCTCCTTGCTCGTTTTCCCGAGAAAGCAGTTCGGGAAACTGAAAGGGCGGCCGCTTACGGCCACAAGCGGCGACCGCCACGTTGATCGCATTTTTTTGGCCGATAGGATTTCGAAGCTAACCTTTCTCGTCGACACTGGCGCTGACGTTTCCGTACTTCCAAATGTTGAGATAAATTTCCTATTTGAAACTGGCCAGTTTCCTACTTCTAAATGTTGCACCTTTAGTAAAAGATACAGTGTTTTACTTCAAAATGTTGCACCCTTTTAGGAAAGACTGTTTCTTACTTCAATATGATGCACTTAAAAAAAAAAAAACAGTTCTATCTTTAAAATGATGTCCCTGTTTATATTTTAAGTGTGCACCTTACTGAGTGATACTGTGCATATATTAACTTAATCTCTTTTCTATAGTTATTCAATTGTTTTTTCCCTTAAGAGTGTCACCCCATTTAAATATTCATTTTCTCTGATTGAGTTAAGTGGAGAATCTGATTTGAGAACTGTTCAGTTGTCTAATAGTTTAACTTTATGGATATTATTTCTAATCTTAAATATTATTACTATTTATGTGTTATTTCTTAATATGCTTAGTAGCTGAAGTGTACTCTTTTCATTTGGGAAATTAGTGATTAATTTTCTTTGGAAAGGTGTGAGTGTTTGGTGTTATTAATGTCTAAAATAGTGGCATTTTTTTTCTTTTTAAAATATAGCTGATTTTATGTGAAGAAAAAATTATATTTTGAGATATGGTTTTTTCGTATAAAGGCAAAATTTAGAATTCCGTTTAAAATGATATGTCTGCTTGTGATTGTTAACTAAAATTTTCAACTGTTCTTTCATTTACATGAGTGTGCTGCTGGGAAGTGACTGTCCATTGTCATCACTTGCTAGCCATGTGCTTTTGGATTGTACCTACTGAAAGTATAAATTCAGGTGCTGAAGATTTTTATATCACTACTCTGCCACTTCTGTACTTTATCAGTTGCTTAGAGATTAGTGTGAGTAAACGCCCCACCCCTGGTGTCTCCTGGGGGAGGTCTTTCTTTCTTCTTTCCTTTCCGAACTTTTTACTGTCCCCATGGAACGCATGGTGGACATGATTGCTGACGGGCCCTTTTCTGTCGGCATGTTCATGAAGGAGGTTTACTCCAAAACGGGTATTCCTCCTGTTCTTCTGTAGGGTCATCCCACTGTTTCTGTCCTGCAGAGGCTTTCTCCGACTGAGTCGAGGATGCTCTACAGGCAACAGAATGTGACAGAGCGCATAGTGGCTGCTGACTTTATCAAGGTTGGGCAAACCACCGTCCACCTGAGTTATGCTGAACCCGGATATCTTCCAGTTCTCGTCTGGGGCGCATCGCCACTGATGGATGAAAAGTATCTCCGAAGCTACATGTCAAAGTATGGGGTAGTGCGAAGAATTTCGTACCCCCAGCACCCAGATTCTGCTCTTCAGATGACAGGTGACATCGTAATCTACATGGATCTCCATAGAGACATTCCTGAGTTCATTGTCATGCGCGGAGACCACGTCTCTGTGTATTACAAGGGACAAAGGCAGTGCTGCTGGTACTGCAAAAAGACTTCTCATGTTAGGAAAGACTGTCCTCCCCTTCGGAAATGTGAATATTGCCACAAGACCGTGCACAAATTCCACCAGTGCCCGGAGAGGTCAGGCTTTCTACCAGCAGCCCCAACGCCATCTCCTCGAGGAATGTTGTCCCAGCAGCCAGCAAAGATGACTTCTCCGGCAAAGTCACCAAAGCCAAACAGAACAACCACGCCTCGTCCTTCACCGAGGAAATCGAAGACGGCCCCACCATTGTCGCCTCTTCCTACGAGTCCTGGAAGGGAATGCCACCTCCCCCTTCTCGGCCTCTGCAAATCGTCTGCGCGCCTGCGCCTGCTAAAAATCTTTTTCCTCTGCTGGGACCTCAAAGCCATCAGCGTCTGATCAGCGGGATCTTCTTGAGACGCCTAAGAGCCCTCGCAAGGAAAAGGCCCGACGTCATCGTAGCAAGAGGGACGAGATTCCTGTGTCCTCTTCTTCTGAAAGAGACAGCTGCACAAACCATCATCATCGCAGCCCGTCTTCCTCTTCGGGACGTGCTCGTTCCCCTAGACGGAAGACGTCTTCCTCTTCGGTGAGGCTCAAGTCTCCTTCAGATACAGGTCAGCCTCCGTCAGCTTAATTTTGCAGTGAAGGTCTTTTCCCTAAACGTTCGTTCCCTTGGCTCATCCGTCAAGCAATCGGTTTGCCACACTTTATTGCCCTGTACAGGCCAGATTACTCCTTCTTCAGAAGGTGAAGCTTGCTGCTTCTGAACAGCTTGCTAAACTCCCTGGCCTTCGCATTCAATATCCATCTGCACAGTTCTTCATCCATCATCTTCAACCCCTCCATCTTGTGTCGAACCGGGTCTTTGAGTGCGAGTGCAGGGTAATTTCTTTGGACCTCCTGCTATCTGGTCTCAAATTCTGATTGCTTAATATGTATGCTCCGTGTTTATCATCAGAGAAACGGACATTCTTTGAAGATCTGGACTTTTACCTGTGCTCATCTCTGCCTGTAGTGGTTGCTGGGGACTTCAATTGCCATCCGGATGAGAACAACATCTTTTCGTCCGGATGTATTTACCAGTTGTGCCAGCGGAATGCACATTTCGGCCGTTGTACGTCTTCTTCCCATTCCAGCCTGTGTGGGTCCACCTTTCATCAGGGGCCCCTCTGTGTCTTCGAGGTTGGACCTTTTTCTCGTAGACACCGCTTTTACTGGTGCTTCGGGTTCCATGGAGGTCATTCCATGCTCGTTTTCTGACCACAGTGCCATCAAGTGGTCTTGGAACCCTCCATTCCCAGCCTCCTCTGTAGGCCCTACTTCGAACAATTGGTTTCTGAACGTTTCTCTGCTTGACATCGATAAATACAAGGGAATGTTCAAAGACATCTTCACAACCTGCCTCCGTCGCTAGCTTTGTGTCTTTCTCTTAAATCCAAGATCCGTCGTTTTTTCAGAAAGATTGGGTTGGACGCCTGATGCTGCAAGAAATCCTGCTCCTCCTCTGCTGTTCCAACCTGAAGGAAGCATATGCTGATGACATCCGCCAGGGGCGAGATCAATGCTCTAATGATCCGCAGGGCCGCCGGCCAGCTCTCAGAACCAAACTGTCCTGGGCATCTGACGTCCGAGAAATGTCGTCAGTTGTGTTCGCTGAGGACAGGCGTCGCGCCAATAAAAAGAGATGTCTTCGTTTGGTGGTGGAGAATGGGACAGTCTGATATCTTGTCTGCCTTCCACTCTCATTTTTCATCATTTTTTGGCCACCCAGTCTTTCCATCCGACACCACGATGAAGTGGATCGAGACACTTAGACCTTTCACTGCTGACGCGAACCTGTCAATTACCCGTCCCTTTTCCGAAGATGAAGTTTACAAGTTTCTGTCGATGGATGGCCGTCATTAGTCCAGCCCTGGATTAGACGGCATCCCGTACTCGTTTTTTAATGCGACTTGGAAACTTCTTGGGCCTTTCCTGATCCATGTGTTCAATTCGATCCTCAAGGACCCTTCCTGCATCATGTCGGACTTTACCGCGGGGAGAATCATCTTGCTCTCCAGGTACCGAAAGCATCATCTGAACTTGTCACCCTGTGGAGGCCTATTACTCTACTTAACAAATATTACAAGGTCTTCACTAGTGTGCTCCAACAACGGCTCAAATGTTTCGCCAACGAGTTTTTCGATCCGGGGCAATCCTGATTACCATCAAATGTGTTATGGAGGAAGCGTGTGTGCGTCGTCAGACTCTCCCCGTGCTAAGTCTTGACTAGGAAAAGGACTTTGACAAGGTGAATCACGTGTTTCTTTTCCGAGTGTTACACCATCATCGGAAATTTGCTACGATTATCTCATCACTGTATGCTTCTGTTATATCATGCGTGGCGATTAATAGCTCCACTTCGCCTTTCTTCGAACTGTCCAAAGACGTCAGGCAGGGGTGTCCCATGTCTCCCCTCTTATACATATTCTATTTGGAGCCACTATTGCAATATCTTAATCGCCACCCAGATGTCCGGGGGTATGATTTGCCAGCTGCTTCCATCAACATCCGTAACCTGGCATATGCTGACTATGTAATGCTATTTACATCCGATCCGTATTCCCTGGGCATTTATAAAGAATCTTTCGATCTCTTTAGTACTTCGACAGGAAGCTCCATCAATCTCGTCAATAACGTAGTTCTGGGATATGTTTTTTTCCTTTCTACCTAATATGGACTCTCGTCACTGGCAGTTGGTAATTACCAAATGTATCGCCCGCCTTGGCAATGACTCTCGTTTTATCACCTCGATGTTTGTCAAGGCGAGGTTCGTCCAGATTCACGCTCTACCAATTTTGATATCCAAGTCCCTGTTCGCCTTGCCATCTCCGTCTCTTTTAAAGAAGGTGCGTAGTGCGATAGTTGACTATGTGTGGGGTTATTCAGTGGCCCGTCATCTTATCCTTCGGAGCTGCTGTTTATCCCCTTCAATGGGGTGGGCCTGCCAAACATCTGGCGATACTTCATCGCGGCCAGAATGGCCGCCTTGATTCGTGCCTTCCTCCCCCTATCTGGGCTAACTTCTTTCTTCATCTGCGCTTCTTCTTGAAAGTGAACAGACTACCTTTTCCGTCCATGCTGCCAGTGACGATCATCTCACGTTAGCCGGACTTTTATCATCTAGTCTGGCGAGACTTGTCATCTTTCCTGTCTGGCCTTCGACAGTTCGACCCCCAAGACTAGAGAAACCTTCGTCTATCATGGTTCTTCTAGCAGTCTGACCAGGGTGCGACTACTGACATCGTACGGCGGCACCCTGAGTATTAATGGTGAAGAGTATTAAAGCCATCTTGAATGAGTATTAAAGCCATCTTGAAGACCGTCAAGTCTCTCGCCTTTGAGAGGGCCGTCTTTAATTTTCAATGGCGTTTGCTGCAGCATGGGTTCTACTCTCTGCAATGTCTACATCGTCGGGGAGTTGTCAGATCTGCTGGTTGCCAGTTTTGCGGGTTGCTTGAAACCATTTCTCATGTTTTTTATGAGTGCCCGTCTGCACAGTCCCTTTGGGATCGCCTCTCTCGTGGCTATCTTCTGACCGACTTTACCTACCAGGCAGTGCGATTTCTGATGGACTGCTCCAGCGATGCTGCGTACAAGCTGGACCTAGCCACTTCCATCGCTTTTTTTGAACAAAGAACTTTGGATGGCCCGTCAGAAGCGATCTGATGGTGTCCATCTGCCAGCCTTAGCCATCTGGAGGAGAGGCGCCATCCATCTCAGGTCCTTCCTCCATCTTGAATGGCATCGGCTTGGCCCAGCTACGTTCCGGAGACGTTATTCATCATCTCAGCGTCTCTGTAAGGCCATTGAAGGGGACACAAACAACATCTCGTACCTTTTCACCTTTCCCCTCGACATCGATGACCTACCGGTGGGCGGGCGGGCCTGGTGTTTACATAGGTGGTGCAGCCCTTGAGGGTTGCGCGTACTTCTACAGCATGTGCGCCTGGGCACCCTGCCTGTTTCACGATCTCAGGGTGCTCCTCTGGAGCCATAACATCGGCTCCAGTTTCAACAACTGTATATGCCAGCCATGGGGAATTATCATCATCTCTTGGCCATTTCAGTTTCTTCAAAGATAATCTACCTTCATTGTCTCAATTTCTTTTCAGTACCGGATATGTAAGATTTTTCCATTTATTTTTCCTTTGCTCCTGTAGAGATGGACATGAATTGTAATGACTGTGATCCAGACGATTTTGGCTATGCCAATCTGTCTCTTCACCGGAAGTGATCAACACTCACAGACTATCCTAAGACGTCACATTCCATTCTTATTCTGATGTGTGCCATTTGATCCCCAATGGGGCAGGATTATGTCTAATTTGGATTTTATAACCTGTCAAAAACTTTTAATTTTTAAATTTTTTCCTTATATCTTCTAGTCTTCTTTCAGATATGTTTAAGGGGGTTTTTTAATTTAGTGATCCTTGTCCCACTTTAAAGTTCGCCACTTCGAACTGATACTTTGGTTTGGCCTTTTGTAGTGGAGAGGGGTAGTTCCATTTTTTTACATTATTTTCCTTGTATTTTGCCTTACAAGGAGAGGGCTCCAACGAACAATCGAGTTTTTTGATGCCATTTGGTAGGATGGTAGTCTGAAATGTCCTTTTCGTAAAACCAAGTCCGCAGCCTTCAACTTGGCCTTATTTTCGAGAAAAATCCCTTTTAAAGTCTTTGTTATATAACTAGTGTAAACTGTACATTAACACTCATCACAACAGCAGCAGCCGAACAGGTAACTTCATGGCGTACGAATCACGAGATCCTGGGTTAGAGTCCATGCGTTGACTTTTTTTTTGTTTTAATTTTTATAACGCTGCTTTTAAAGACCGACAGTAATTATAGTGTACAGTCTTTGTAAAAATATAATTTCTTGCAATATATGTAAAATTTTGATTGTATTTCTATCAGATATGCCTGCTATGTTGCCAAATTGAAGCCTACAAAAGAAAATTTTTTGAATGTAAATCAAATTTCTTTTCCGGAATGCATGTAAATGGAAAACTGCAACTGCAAGATTAGTCCTGCATTCATCCAATGTTCTTCGTGTCGCACACATTTGTGTTTCAAATGTTTTTTTTAAGAATACCATCCAGCACGTTGTATTCGACAAGCGTAACTGTAAATATTCTTCAACTTCGAAATTATTTGTTATAACGATTATTTTATGTTATTTTATTATAGCGCCGAATATGGGCAAGAACCAAAGACATCAAAACCTGAACATAAAAAGAAATGAAAAGTTCAACATTAAAAAATTTGTTTTTTCTTTAAAATCGATATATTATTATGAATTATTTACATTTTTGTAATAGAAATTATTATCATAATTAGTTGAAAATATGTTCCTTATTGCTCTTGTTAAAAATATTTTTTTTCATTATAACAGCATATTAAAACAGAATATATTAAAAAGTGGACGATAGCACAGTTACAAAACATTAAAAGAAAAAAAAAAAACAAAGCCTAACACGAGTGGATTCGAATTCGAGATCTTACGGTTCGTACGCCACGACGTTACCTGTTCGGCTGCCGCTGTTGTGATGATTACTAAAGTACAGTTTACGCTAGTTATATAACACAGACTTTCAAGGGATATTCTCGAAAATAAGGCCAAGTTGGAGGTTGCGGATTTAGTATTTACGAAAAGGACAAATCAGACTACGATCCTACCAAAGGGCATCAAAAACCTCGATTGTTCGTTGTGGCCCTCTCCTTGTTAGTGCAATTTAATTTTTTTGAAATGTGATTTTCTTTTTTAAAAAAAGGAAAAATCCAATTATTATGAATGATTGTGCAGACAAGTCAATGTTGAAATGCTAACTATTTTCTGCCAAAAATGCCTTTTCAGCATGTTATTTAAGTCTTTTTCAAATGTCTAACTTGAACATCTTTATTTATGAGTTCATGTCAAGCTTTCTTTGTGTTGGCCACACAAATAATTCGCTTTTCTAGTACTAACATTAGTTTGTTAGTTTCGGTTTTTCAACCGTGCAATCCAACTATTTTGATAGTTTATTTTGAGAATTGCGACATTGATTCCACTCGAGACTCTAGATTTCAGTGTCATAATCTTTGTTTGCTAATCAATCTCACATCATTCCCAATTAATTGTTTTTACTTATTTTGTGTACCTTAGATTATTACAAATGCTTTTCTTATTGGAATCTAGTATTCTACAAGTTAATGAAATTTGTTCTATTTGTGGTTCTTAACTCCTTTCTCTACTTAATAAATTAAACATTATTTTTGTGTTGAATTGGAAAGGGAAGAATCTTATCCCATAAATTGGAAAAGTAAAGATGTGGTGTCGACTTTGGCGAAGTCGTTGCTTGCGGGAATCATTGATATTATGGGAATAGTTTCTTTTGTTCCTATCGTCTCTGCTACGTTGTTAACCTTCTCCCCGTCATTGACGCGTTTTCCTTCATGAGCTCTAGAAAAGTCTAGAAGTTTGTTAACATTAGTAGGCGTGAATAAACCCTACTCGTATTCAAAGGCATTAATTCCTGACGTAGCGGCTATGGCTACAGGAGAACATAATAAAGTATACTCCTGTATTACCTTGCAAATTCTTGTAATGGCTTAACGTTTTTCTATTAGTTTACTGAATGAAGACTAACGAATCCTAGTGTAGTGGAATAAACTGTTTTCCATTACAGTAAATATATTTTATTACTCAAAACTTAATTCATATTTTATAATTGGAAACATTGAAGAATCCATTAAATGTTCTGAACTCAATGCTTCGCCTGTGTCAGCAAGTTTTAATGACTTCTGACTGAGAAGCTTGTTCTCTTAACTTTTGAGAGCACACAACTGAGCCGCTTGCTCTTCAAATTTTCTGGCAGTCTCCGCTCTTTCACTTTTACTCTCTCCTCAGATTTCTAGCGCTTCCTCCTAATGCTCCGATGTGTAGACGCTCACTTATTATCACGCACTTCCTGTTCATCTGACTCTTTAGTTTAAGAATAACTACTTTCACACTGATGACGCCACAGGTCGCTTGCTATCTAACTTCTGACTTCGCTTCTTTGAGGGCTGTCACTTCGCTGCAGCCTCACTAAACCGTGGCAATCTACGCCGCTTAGAGAATTAAATATGTAACAGGCATAGAGGATAGGAAGGATGTTGAAAAATGAATTTACGTTGAGCTTAGATACTGGTCAGAATAGGTGTAATTTGGCTATTTATATAAAGTTTATGTTACATCTACTCGTGGTTAAACAGTTTTTCACAATTAGGCTGGTAAAAAATCTCCGTGAGAAACAAAATTGAAAGTTTTAAAGTTCACCAAAATAGTTCATAAAAAAGAAAGAAAATTTACATAAAAACACCGCGGATACTTACAATTCTGATGTTAATAAAAGTGGAGTCGTGTTTTGAAGACTTCACAAGTCCAAATACATAACTGGTTGGTATCACTTGTTGTAAGTAGCTTCAAATTCACTTCACATTCGTTGTTGTTAAGTTGTAAATTTCATGCTGATCTGAAGTTGCCATCTCTTTCCAGATTTATCCATCTGAAGGACTTTGTTGGAGTTACGATATTAATCATGGAGAACATGAAATAATAAGATGGAAAAACACATTGAAGTATAGCTAGTAATGTTGTGAAGTAAAAGTGATCAGTCAAAGTAGTATGAAAGTCTGAAATGACCTATCATCAGTTGAAAATTATATTCTTTACAAGAAACTGAGTTTACATGATGGCCGACACGGCGGATGCAGATAATTTGCTCTTCTGTAACCAAACAACCAATGAGAAGACACTATTCCAGAATACGTATGTACATCTAGGAGGCAACGCCACGTTCATCAGCGTGTTACACAAAGTCTGATCATACAAATAATTCTGATATTATAAAGAACTAGCAAAGGTACCCGGCGTTGCCCGGGATAATTACACTTGAATGTAAACAGAACAATCTCAAAAAATTAAATTAAATTTTGCAATATCTTAAAAATAAACACATGAAAATGCTTAGAATTAATACAGTAAAAATTCTTAATGAAAATTCTAAAAAAAAACTTTTTAAAGGCTCACAATGGCTGGACCTCCAAGGATGCCACTGCTATTTTAAATAATTTCTTACTCACGTAATCTTACCTCAGATGTATACTTAGTGTTGTTGCAATTTCCACTCTTCTCTCGATGTGTTGAAGCAAAA
>JAHWFO010022513.1:234718-248822 GCA_023313115.1 Rhysida immarginata
TTAGTATGGCTGCACAACGTTATACTGTAATCAACAAAGGTGAACTTCGGTGCGTGATATGGAACGCTAGGGGCATTCCCCAAAAGCGTATCGAGTTTCACAATTTTCTGTTAAAGCAAGACATCGACGTTGGTTTCCTTTGTGAAACTCATCTCAAACCAAGCCAAGATTCCAAGCTACCTGGCTATTGTGTGTACTGTAAGGATCGAATAGCTTCAAATACTGCAAGATGTGCTTCTGGGGGCGCTGCGATCATCATTAAGAAGGGAATTCAACACCAAGAATTAGTCTCCAAGTCGTATGCAGGTATGGAATCGGCCTCCATCATTATCAATGACGTCTCCTATGGTGAAGTGAAGTTCGTGGTGCTCTACAATTCACCTAAACATTATCTTGACATTAGTGAGCTAGATGAACTCTTCAGTGGTGACACTCCAGTCGTCCTAGCTGGTGACCTAAATGCCAAACACCCAAGCTGGAACTCCAGAACGCCGAATTACAACGGCATGATTCTCTATAGGTACATACAAGGTAGAGATGATATCATCGCTGCTGGACCTGTGGAGGACACCTACTACTGCGACCACTCCCCTAGTAGTGACGTTTTGGACATGTCGCTCTTGATGGGTTTCTTCAAACCGTCCAATATCTTCACGATTGACGACCTTTCTTCTGACCACAAGCCTGTGGCGTTGAACTTTGACAATGTCGACATAAATTTCCGAGAGGAACTGATACATCATCAAGACTGGAAGCTCTACAAAGATATTCTTAAGGAATATGGCTGCCACCCCGACGTTGCTTACTGTACAGAGGACATCAATCAACGTATTGAAGACATCACCAGATGTATTAACAGTGCCATAGAAGCTAGTAAGTATCCATCAGAGAATAAACCTCCTCATCGAATCCAACTCACTCCTGGAATCCAAAGCCTAATTTCTTAAAGAAACAGGACTCGTAGACTATTGTAGCGCTATCGTGAACCCTGGATCAAAACCAAGTATAACAGGCTAGTGCGAAGAGTCCAAGAGGATATAAAAGAGCTTCGCGACGCTAGATGGAATGAAAAAATCAAAAGCTTGACGGCTCGCGACAATTCCATTTGGAATATGGTCAGAGCTTTACAGAGGAGGAAGAATGATACGCTTCCTCCACTACGTACTCCACAAGGTGACTATGTCCAAATTGATCAGGACAAGGCCCAAGTCATTGCAGATTCACTGGAAATGCAGTTTGTTACTCCTACCAACGATGAGCCCGAGAGCCAAATTATGTCTCAGCGTGTGGAAGAAGGTATTGTCAACTTTGAAGAAGTCCCGCAGCATTTAACGAAGTACAACATCGAGGCTGGAGAGATCGCCAACATCATACGTAAACTGAAAAAGAAGAAGGCTCCAGGAAAAGACAAGGTGAGTAATAACGCCCTTATGAATCTCCCAAAGAACTTTATTGACTTTCTCACCAATATCATTAGCGACTGCTGGAAATTTTCTTATTTCCCTGTCGCTTGGAAGAAATCTATTGTGTTGAGTGTCTCCAAGTAGGGGCAAAATCCTGCAATTCCGGCGAGTTACCGACCTATTAGCCTGCTACCTACGATGTCCAAGGTGTTGGAGAGAACGATCCTCTTCAGATTCCAAGATCACTGTCTGGCAAATGACCTTTTTCGGGAAGAGCAGTTTGGCTTTCGTGCTGCCCACTTTTGTCCGATGCAGATATGGAGGCTCCTGGAAGATCTGAGCACCCCCCTGAACCTATCCTGTTACTGTGGGGTGGTATATCACGATGTCAGTAAAGCTTTTGACCAAGTGTGGCATGAGGACCTTGTCTACAAAATGATCAGAGACGAGTTCCCTGCCGATTTGATTTTGATGGTGATATCCTTTCTTGACGGCAGATCCTAACAAGCCAAAGTTGGAGAAGATCTTTCCACACCCCGTGTTGTAAAGGCCGGTGTCCCTCAGGGTTCTGTCCTCGGGCCTTTGCTATTTAATTACTTTGTACATGATTTCCCGAAACCCGATATTTGTAATCTGTATTTTTATGCGGATGACACTGCCATTATGACATGGGCACACCAGCCGGCTCACGTTATCACTCGGCTGCAGTGCGCCTTGAAGCAGTTCGAAGACTGGTTTAGCTGCTGGAAGTTGAACTTTAACGTCGGAAAGTGCAAAGCTTTGTACCTCAATACGAAGCTCAAGCATCCCCCAGATTCTCTTGTTCTGTTCAATAAGAAACTGGACTGGTTGGACAACTACAAGTATCTGGAAGTTATCATTGACTCAAAACTCTCATGGAACCAGCATATGTCCTATGCTCTGAATAAAGCGAAGAGGGCTAAGTATCATAGCTCTCATGGGTCGCAACAGCGCCCTCAGCATTGACAACAAGCTACTTCTGTACAAATCGATTATCCGGACCATACTCCTCTATGGCATGCCTGCGTGGGCGACTATCTGTAAAACCAGATGGAGTGAACTACAGTCATTGCAGAATGTTACCCTGAAGACCATTGCCCAGCTGGACAGAAGGACGGTGAAAAACCAATCCATCCACTTGGATTAAAACATGGCCCATATCGGAAAGTTTATACAGGATCTCCTTTTGATTATGGTACAGAAGATGAAGACTCACGACAATAAGCTTGTGAAAGGGATACTGAAGAACTCAATGAATATGAACTGGCATACGAAGTATCGTAAACCGAGGCACGTTCTTGACATCAATTTTGAAGATTTTAGCAACGTCTCTTTCCCAGACTACTGGAAGATGTGATAATCTTATTTCTCCTTGTATTTTTTTTATTTCGTTTGTTTTTTGTTTCTGACAATCGTCAATCTTATTTTCTTGTTTGTTTTATATGGAAGACCGCTTGGGTTGGTTAGGCTTCTTGACTACATCAGTGTATTTCATTTGGAGTTTATTCTGGCTGGATGAGCTTTGTGAAAGCGCTGCTTTCGTCCCATCCTAACAAATGTACACTTCACTGTTCGATTGTGGATTGTCTCTTTTACCTTGAGGACCATTGCTCAACTTGACAGGAGAGTTGCAACAAATACTTCTATTGCCGACGATTTTGAGATACCTCCCATTGGGAATCACGTCCAGGAATTGATGAAAAAGCTGCTTCCGAAGATGAAGGACCATCTTAATCCTCTGGTTGCAGGTATTCTTGAGCACCCGCTTACCTTCAGAAGCCTTCTTAGACATCGCAGGCCGCGTCACCTACTGGACATCAACTTCGACGACATCCAAAAGGCGATATTTCACGAATATTGGATCTCCTAGCTCCTCGTGTCCC
This sequence comes from Rhysida immarginata, assembly GCA_023313115.1. NCBI lineage: Eukaryota > Metazoa > Arthropoda > Chilopoda > Scolopendromorpha > Scolopendridae > Rhysida > Rhysida immarginata. The sequence goes on from JAHWFO010022513.1 coordinate 238,026, forward strand.
TTGTCCCTCGTCAATCAACAATCAACACTATCGTCCTGATAGGAAAGGACTCCATCTTATCCTCTGGATGACTTAACTAGGTTTCATCTGGCTTCTTGCCTAGTTCAGTGTACTTCCTGTGGTTACTTTCTGGGCGAGTATGGCAGTGAAAGCGTTGCTTTCGGACCACTCGTTTCGTTTTACCTGCACTGTTCGATTGTCTCTTATGCAGACTTGAGAAAGGCAGGTAATAAAGCCGAAACTAGTCGTCGTTTTTATAATGCAGTATTGTAAAGCCTCTATTTTTTTCGTTAAGAAGTACAATACTATGACCATTCCACTACAAGATATTTCATTTGTTAATTACTTAACTTATTTTATGTACCTTCTTTTCCTTATTCTTTAATTAGTCGATAGTTTTAGTCTATTTATATGTATTTCATTAACCCCGTTTTTGGGCCTCGGCCTGTTTGGGGGACAACGCTGGGTTCTTTCCCTCCAGTTGTTCTGCTGGTCGGACTCTTTCCCAGTTGTTGTTACAATTATTATTATTACTCTCCATAATCATTCCAAAGGAACAAAAAAAAAAAACAATCATTATGTCAATCAGACCTCTGCCTCCCTCTGAACGAGGCAGGGTGAGTCTTTCAATAGCTGCGTGTGGATGTTGCTTTCTGTGCTTTGTAACTAGTTTACGTTGTTTCCTTTCAAGCCCCTCAAGATCTGTGTGTGTCCATTGTGGTACCCGATCATTTGGCCGACGACAAATGACCGACGGACATTTTAGTGAACGGACATTCGGCCGAACGGACATTACAGCGAACGGACATTTCACCGACGGACATATGACCGAACGGAAATTTAACCGACGGAGAAATGCCTGCATCTCACCGACATTTGGACATTCGACCTAAAGAGATGTGTTTAGCAATATAATTCATCTAATGGGAAAAAATGTTTTCAGGAGGTTATTTCGTATAACAAATCTTATGAGAAAAATCTGTTTAATTCTTTCTACTAAGTAAGCATATTGTATGAACCTATAAAGTTATTCTTTTTTATATGTCTTTTTAAATAAATGTTTGTTTTCATATCGTAAGGTAGGTTAAGATGGGAAGCAGACAAAATGAAACTTAGGGTCTTGTATTATTAAATAATATCAAGTCTTTTCTTATATGTCTTTTTAAATGAATATTTTACTTCTATAAAATGAGATACTCATTAGAGATGGGCAATATTTGTTATTAGTATCGTGGTATTAAAGGTTTATTCCATACACATCAGGTTTCTGTCCTGCTTTATGAGGAGACTTAAAAATTCTAATATCGGATAGTATCAAATGCGACAGTTCTGACAGTATCGATGGCTCTAAAATATGCGATACCATAGGGATGTGCGATATTCTTAGATATCGATAAATATCGCGATACTTTGATAAAAGAGTCGAATAATTCCAACTCGATATAGTCTTAACTATATCGGATTTTTTAATTCGATTATTTCGATTCATTCCGGCGTTTTTTTGTTTCCATTATTAAACCAATCTGAAAGCTCATCCCCGGAAAAATTCAGAGAAGTTTACAAAATATCAGAAAATTTTACGAGAAAGTCAGGAAAAAATGAGAAATTGGAACGAAAAATTTGAAGAATGTCAATGATATTCTATGGAAGTAGATTTTTTTGTGCTGGTGAGCGGGGAAAATTACGTAATCAACCGAGAAAAGCCAGGGAATTTTACGAACTCGTTTTGCTAGGCACCCTGTTAATTTCTTTAAAAAATTAGTCGTTTTGTGTGATTTTGTCGAATAAATTTCCAAGCCATTCGAATAAAATCGCCGATTACTAAAATTTTATTCCATTCTACATCCGTAATCGCCCATCAGTAAGACCCACCATGAATTTCATTAGGTTACGTTGCTAAAGAGATGGCTCTCTATACGGTCCATGTTTTCGGCACTGAAATCCCATTAATGTTTTAAACTGCATAATTACACCATGCACTATATATGTCAGATATTCTGGTAGAGTGTCCATATCATTGAAAACTCTGAAAATGAACTCTACAGTGAAAAATGTCAGAAATACTCAACCCATTACCAGTTGATTTACATATTTGGCACTATCCGATTAAGAATTTTTATTTCCCCCTCATACACGATACTGGTATCGCTCACCACTAATGAATATCTCATTCTATAGAAGTAAAATATTCATTTAAAAAGACATACAGGAAAAGAATTGATATTATTTAATAATACAAGACCCTAAGTTCCATTTTGTCCGCTTCCCATCTTAACCTACCTAACGATATGAAAACAAAGATTTATTTAAAAAGACATACAAAAAAGAATAATTTTATAGGTCCATACAATATGCTTGCTTAATAGAAAGAATTAAACAGATTTGTCTCATAAGATTTGTTATACGAAATAACCTCCTGAAAACATTTTTTTCCATTAAATTAATTATATTGCCGAAAACATCTCTTTACGTAGAATGTCCAAATGTCGGTGAAATGCAGGCATTTCTCCGTCGGTTAAATTTCCGTGCGGTCGAATGACCGTCGGTAAAGTGTCCGTCGGCCAAATGACCGGGTACCGATAGAGGGTGCAACCATAAGCATCTTTTCTCTATACTGTTTTTAGGGAAACTCAACCCCTGCAAAGATATGAGGGGATTAAAGTAGGATGCACCGTCTGCAATGTGGCTGACCTGCGTACAGAACAGCTCTAAACAACCAATGACGGTAATTTGAACTCCTTAAACTATGTCACCTTATGACCCCATGTCATGTGGATTGATAGCAGAGAGAAATTCAGACAAGATAGCGAGAACGTAATACAAAAATAAAACTTTTATTTTTTCTAAAAAAAAAAAAAAAAAAAATGTCTCTAGGAAATAGAATAAGGGATTAATAACTCAACTAATATCAAAAGTCTGTATCCGGATAATTGATGAGAAAATTCTAATGAAGAAAGATATACGCGTTGCAGTGGAATGAAGATACTGTAAGGGTTTCAACAATTGCTTGAAGCCTTTGCGAAGCGCAACACAGTTCAATGGCGTCGTCCCGACACTATAAAACGAAAGCAAATCAAACTCTTGCTACACGTGAGGGATTATCGTGCACACGGGTTTTGAAGTCACAGTTCAAAGTTCCGGTAAGATCGGGTAAAGTCACGCGTTGACAGTCATCGACGAGAACAATAACAAAGTTTGTAAGGTGAGGACGTGGGGTAGCTTATGAGTCGAGGCTAGTTAACTCGACGTCATAGCATACCCTGAAGGATCTATTAAGAGATGATTGTCGATGCTCTTTTTACCGTTGACGTTGTAGGAACGATCTTGGATGTAGGATCCGGTAACTGGCCACGTCTAATATGATTGGTATAAAGAAGCCACTTGCCAACGAACACCGAGACTAGTTAACTCGATGTTCGCTGCACAGCGTGGAAAAAATAGAAGTCTAATATCGAAATTTGTTCGGAAGCCTCTCAAGCTTGTTTTTGAGAAAACGTTGGATTCACTGACGTGAAGCTCAGCGAAATACGTGGGGCGAATCCTTTTTTTCCCACAAAACGACGATCGAAACTAGCTGGAGAAATGGTGAACACAAATATCTCAGATTGGTGCTACGTCGACCTTGGAGGGACGTGTAATCATATATAAGGGTTTTGACGTAAAGGGCAAAATAAGGAGAAAGGTTGACACTAATGCAGATCAAACTCACAAACACTCGTAGCACACTGACAGGAAGGAATCTAAATAATTCTATATTTAGATAAACGATGCACTCTCATTAAACACAATAAGGCCACAATCATCGACGCCTTACACTGTCACACATAAAATATTAATAAAGCACACTTTTGCTTCAAACTTTGTGATTGCCGATTTCTTATAAGCACTTAACACTCGGGGCACATGATAAACACATCGTAATAAACGTAACACTGATTCGGTGCTGCCCACAAACACTCGTGCACCTAGGCGCACCAATATCGTAAGCTGATTAGCACAAACCACACTGCACACAAAATCACTTTGAGCAAGCACCTGCTCTCTTTCACGTGTCGCACTTTATCACCACAAGATTCAATTCTCCCCGCTGGCTTCGAAACTCGTCGCGAAGTCTGTGACGTCAACGCTTCTATCACACATGGAAAAAGAAAGGAAAAAGCATTAGCACATTGACAGTGCATCCGTGCATCAAATTGAAATAGTGCTAGTAAGTACGATCGCTAACGCTCACGTCGAGAAGTTAATATAGCAGCAAAGTTCCAGTCCAATCCTGCTTTCTCAGGTAAACTTAATTAATGAATAGGTAAAGCTATCGAGTGGCTGGGAATAAACCCGCCTAGGCCGCTCAGTAAGCATACGCTGAGCGAGCTTGGGAAGACCTCCACAACTGATAAACTTTTCTCGAGTCCAATGGCGTCATATGGAAATGTCCCTTGAAAAAATTTCAGCCATGTCAAATTTTTAGTTGTTGAGAATATTGTAACAAGACGGTAGCCATTAATTTGAACTACGAGGTTAACTTGGAAAATATTTAAAGTCCTACCGTAATTCTCTTGCAACCAGCTGTGGAAATCGAGTCCGCTTTCAGTCGACGGGAATCCTCCATTCATTCTATTAATTCAAGGCAGGGGCAGTGGGTAAAATTTCTTTTTTCTCCCGTTGCACAGAAGTCGGAACTCCACAGTCGCTCTCCTCCAGGATTTGCTCGATGGACTTAATTAATAAGCTTTGCCATTTCTCGTCCGCCAGGCTTTGATGGCATTGTGACCCGTCTTCACAACCGCTTCGACGGAGAAAATCATCCTCTCGCTCGCCGGCCGCTGTCGTCGTACGTTCGGGCCCTCCTCTGTTGAACACAGGTTCGCTCGCTCATGTCTCAGGCGGGTAGAAACACGCTTTCATGCCCCGGCGTAAATTTCCTCTCCGTGTTCGATAGCTTTCCGCTCTCCTGGGCGACTCCAAAGATTCCTCATTCACAAAAAACGTCCGTTCATCGTGCTGCCATGATAATTTTTTCCTCCCTTCTCTCTTTACTCTCGAGAAGCTTTCGGAGTGGCTCTCCTAAAATGACGTCTTCTGGCTGCGTCATCAGCTCCTCTCGGTTTCGCAGGTAGCTGATTATGCTGAGATCCACGTGACACCCTGTTCGGGTAAACTCAGATTTTTTATGTAAAAATAGATATATTTTATTTGTAATTAATTATTCTATTTTTTCTATTCTTTAAGTTTTTTTTATTGTTTTGCAGACAGTGATTGTTGAGTATATATTGTTTTAATAAATGTTAATTAAAAAATCTCCACATGATTATCAGTGTCTGCAGCTAGTTGTTCCTCGCGAATAATTTTCGTGATCACGAGGATGTATGTCCCACTATTGTTGATGTTCTTTCCGTGGTTACTGTTTTTTTTATTTCAGACAGACCACTTCCAGCTTCTGGCTTGACCAGTCGTCCCTCCTTCTGGTCCTCCACGTCCTTACTAGTCTGCAGCATGGCGTTCAACTACCATTTATCATTTTCATTCCAATGCTCTGCAAATTACTCCTACCCTGCCGTTCGATGTTTAGTTTCTTATTGAATTTCTCACTTTCTCGCGGTAGCCATGATTCTTTACCGAGCAGCATTGTTTTGTGGGTTTACACATTAGGTAATAATGAAATTTATTTTGATGCTATTTCAACAATGACGCGCATAAGGGACGCCATGCTGCACATTTCAATTCTTATTCCCCATTAATAATTATGATTTCGCAGTCTTTCTTTAGACATTAAATGGGAATTTTTGAAATTTCTTTTCCTTATTCTTTATAAGGAATTGGTCTGTCTCAATTTTTTTTATATTTAATCTCAATTCGCTCAACGTAGCAATTAATATTTCTCGTTAGTGTTTTGCTGTATTTAACGTACATTTAAGTATTTCTTTATTTTATTCCGAGAAATATTTTCTTTTGTAATTGAGATCACAATGCCTATTCCTCAATAAAATCATATTGTATAGAACATTCTTTTGTACAGAATTTTTGTATTTTATAAATAAATATCACAATTTTTGAAGCAAAATAAAAGTTTTTTAACGAGCCACTTTTACTCTTAAGTTTTGGGGTTCTTTCTTTTAAAGTACCACCCATTAAATTCTATTTATTTTGCTTCCCCTCTGAACATATGGTAGCAGAGGTTCGAGGTTTCTTTCTTTTATTTTAATACAATATGGAGGAATCATATTTTGAAGAGGGTCTTTCCCTCCCTAGGCCAACGAGTGCCAATTATATTCAATGGACGTATCGAGCTTTAACCTTTCTCGAAACCAAAGGGCTAGCGAAATATGTCCAAGAAAAGATCTCTCTCGCTACAGAAGCATCAGCCAGCTCATCCATGCGCCTTGATTGGGCAAGAGTACGGCATTACCTCCTGAGTATGGTGGGTGATGATATTGTCATCATGCTTCAAGATGAGAATCCGTATACATCATGGGAAGCAATTAAGCATCGATATGGAAGGCTGGATTCAGTGACACAGGCTGAAATAATGCGGTGTCTCTCAGTCTAGCGTTTCTTAGACGCTGATGATCCGAATGCCTATATAGCAAGAGCACTACAAATCTGTGCTAACACTGGAGCCGTGTCCCTGGTTCTGGATGATAAAATTTTGATTGACCATATGGTCGCAGGTCTACCTTCAACTTATACTTCATTGAGACTCGCGGTCCAATCAAACCCATCAATGTCAATTGAAACCTTCCTGAGTCAACTAAATGTGGTTTTTAAGGACCACACCACACTTAATTCCATAGGTGTAGCCTCGTGTGCCACCTCTGTTTCTTCCCCGCGTCCACATCCAAATGAGTATTGTACAAATGACGTAACATGCCATAATTGTGGAGGCCGAGGACACGTAAAAACGGATTGTCCGTTCAAAATTTATCCCACTACTGCAGGTCTAGCTACTTCACACACTGCGATACCCTCTCGTTCACAGGATCCTGCATCAACAAAGCGCATGCCTCGTGCATCAGCTTCACGTCCTAAGCGTAAGCTTCGCAAATCGGGTACAAAAGGACAAAGCAAGAAACCTGTAGCCAGCTGTGTTGTTGTTCCAAACAAGGACTGGATAGTTGACAGGGGCAGCTCATTTCACGTAATTAAAGAAAAACAGTTCTTTGATTCTTTTCAAAGCTGTCATAAGCGGATACATACTGCAGACCGTAAAAAAAACGATTGCTGCCATCGGTACTGGTGCGGCAAGCATGTTATTAGATTCAGGAGCAGTTTTAAAACTCCATGACGCGCTTTATACCCCAAACGCGCGCCTTAATCTTGTCTCCATGAGTCAATTATCAAAGCAGGGTTATTCCATTACTTCGGCCCAACTGGTTATTCCATTACTTTACCCAAGGGCGCAGGAGGGCGTGGAGGACCTCCCGTTCCTTCCCGTGGTCTCAAATATCCATTCAGTTTCCTGAACGGACCCCCATTACTTTCAATGGCTGTCACTTATAGTGACATTCACAATGCATTGGGCCATCCGTCATGAAAAAAAACTCACCGCAGCCGTGAATCACCATAGCATGCGCGGTCTTTTAGTTTTGCCGCCATTAATTGATGACCAACCATGTGTTGCATGCCTTCAGGCATGACTATGCAACGCCCCTCACAACCTTGTACAAGGTCAATGGTCATGACGGCCTTTAAAGCTACTTCATGTGGATATAGTGGGATCAATGCCTACCACTTCTATCCATGGAAACAAATTCCTGTTAGTAGCCGTCGATGGTTTCTCACGAAAAACTTTCATTTGTGCTACTCCGACAAAAAGTGAAGTGCCAAAAGCGTTAATAGACTTAATACTAAAGCTACAATGCTTTACAGGACAAAATCTGGCGTATATACGTTCCGATAATGGAACAGAATTCACCAATGCGGAGCTAGGTGAGTATTGTACGAAGCAAGGCATATCTCAACAATTCACCGTTCCTGAGAACCCCCAGTCAAATGGTGTTGCTGAGAGAACCGTACGCTTTATTTGCGATGGAATTTGAGTTCTTCTTGCATCATCAAAAGTTCCGCACAGATTCTGGGACCATGCTGCGACTACAGCAGCATTTAATCTGAATTCTCTGCCTAGACGAGGTCAAACTAAGTCCCCTGACGAAATATGGTCCAAAAAGAAACCGACCATCAAATATCGAGCTCCTTTCGGTTGCCTGGTATAGTATTATATACCCAAGTAGCACCGATCAAAATTTGACGCTCGCGCCAAAAGTAGTGTTTTTATGGGATACTCCGCTTCATCTCCTGGGTACCTTATTTATGCGCTCAATGAGAGCAAGTTTTTACGAGCACGTACCGTTCGTTTCTTTCCTAAGGTATTTCCAGAATTCACAAGAAAATCAGATCCATCATCTGTTCCTCTGGTATTTCCAATTCACATGGAACCCCAGGTCTTTGAAGCACCACAGCCTGATGAACCACATATCTCACCCACTTTAACATTAGACGAGACAATAATGCAGGTCCTATCAGGACACACCTCAGTTAGAAACCACATCGATGGAAGATGCTCCAGTTTGTTCGTCTAAATCACCAGTGAACCAAACACCCGTTGAAGTCCCACAACCGGTATTACGACGTTCACAAAGATTAAAAGAGAAGGCGGAAAAACAACAGGCCGCTACATGTCATCCTGACTTTACTGACTCCGAATTGATAATCACTCTGCCAATCACACCCCAGTCTTATAAACAAGCACTCGCTTCTCCCCAACATCATCAATGGGAAGAGGCCATGCAAGATGAATTGAATTCAGTCATGCTTCATCATGTCTGGGATTTAGAGCTTCCACCACCAGATGTCAAAATTTAAAAGAGCAAATGGATCTACCGCATCAAATACAATCCTGGTGGTTCGGTGTCCACATTCAAGGCAAGGTTGGTGACTATCGGCTCGTCAGAAGTCTACGGGAGCCAGTATGAGTTAACTTTCTCACCTGTCATCAGAATGGAATCCCTCCGCTTACTGTTTGCCATAGCTGCAAATACAGGTATGTCACTGTGCCAGTATGACGTCAAATGTGCATATCTTCACGCACCGATAGATCACACCATATATCTATCGCCACCCAATGGATTATCAACGCCAGTTAATCACGTTTGCAAATTGCATAAATCACTTTACGGCCTCAAACATAGTGGAAGATGCTGGTACGTAAAATTGTGTCAGCTTCTTAGCCGATTAAAATTCACTCCATCCAGAGCAGAAGATTGTTTTTTTCGTGGCAGCAACAACAAATGTCTCCATCCTAACCTCCATCATGGACAAAGTGAAACAAGAAATCGACCTCGTGGAGTTAGGAGTGGTAAAGCATCTGCTAGGTATGAATGTGTCACAAGTGAACGGTTCAATTCATCTGTCACAGACACATTGCAGCAAGCAAATCCTGCATGATTATGGCCTTCAAGACATCAAACCAAAGACCATGCCACTAAGCCCTCAAGTGAACCTTGATGATATTGCGGATTCACAACCGGTCAATTCTACCAATTATCAATCTCTTCTCGTTTCTTTAATGTATGTAATGACTTGCACGCGGCCGGATATAGCTTTTGCAATTACTAGGCTGTCGACATTTGCTAAATCGCCTACACATTTGCATATGACTATTCTTAAGGGCGTCGCTTCTTATCTTAAACACACCTGTGACACATCACTCGTTTTTACCCCATCTACGGGTCCTTTGTGCGCATTCGCTGACGCAAGCTGGTGTGTCACCCCACAGAGTAAAAGATACTCTGGAATTTTGATGAAAATGGAGTTAAATACCATAACCTGGTCATCTAAGAAGCAACGTTTAGACGCCCTGAGCAGCTGCGAAGCCGAAATAATCGCTATAAACTGTAACGTGCCATAGTATTGGACGTTATGAGTCTCCTCCTCCTACTCTTCTCGCATCACAAACCGTTGATGCAACTAACATAAGGTTGTGATGGGCTACGTCATTCACTTGTAGCCCCTCTCCTAACAATAAAGTAACAGTAATAAGACAGAAAAAAAGAGATTAAAAAATATAATTTTTTAAGGAGGTAGAGAAAAAAACTAGTCGGCAGCAGAGTGGACGGAGTCCATCTTGATACCGACGATTTGGAATGGAGCTTATATGACAAAGAGTCATAAGAGATTAATGCTCATCAAGAAACAAGATAAAGTTTCGGTTCTCAATCAAAGACGATGAAGACCCCAAAAGGATTCTTGAAACGTTTAACAGACATTAGAAAGTGACGGAGCGAAGATTTGCTACACCTCGGAACGAGAATAAAGAATAAAGAATAATGTGGAAGCCTATCCAGTAATGAGAATGGTATGTGGGACATAAAGGCCATAAAGGACTCTTGTTGATATTTTGTTTCTATTCTTACTATTTAGAATCCCTGGTATCCGGAATCTATAGAAATCTTTCAGAAATGTTCTTCTGATGCAAGAAGAACCTTTGTCAAGACATGAAACAAAATGTATTCTTCGATGACTAAATGTATTCGAAAGAAAAAAAGATAACAACAATTTCAAATGATGAAAGTTGGTGCCATAAGTTACTCCTTTTACTAACACCTTCAAAACCACTAGATTTGTTTAAATTGTTTTGGAGCAACCCCTACCTTTCCCACAATTATTATTAGCATAGTTTTAGATTTTACCTTCCCCAAACTTACTTGTACATTTCTTCATGATCAAAAATAATAAAACCTTGAGTTCAGTGGATACTTACCTGTTTTTATGAAAAATAACTACAAGAGTTAGAAGAAAAAAAAA
>JAHWFO010022513.1:250971-288381 GCA_023313115.1 Rhysida immarginata
CTTTTTCCCCCGGAGCCATACAGTTAAAAGTCAGTATCGAACTTTGCAATGGGACAGCGTTTCAAGCAGCAAGAGTAAGGACAGGTCGTATCTGCTATGTCAAGAATTCATCGTTGCTGGAAGTCTTCTAGTTTTGGTGAGATGATTCCATTATTGTATTTTTATAAGTGCCATGAGAGTGTTGTTGCGATCGAACTGCGTCAGTGTTGGTGTTTAATGCTGTTTTAAAGCGTTTCAGCGGACAGTAATTTATCCTCTCATTTCTTTTTTGATAATTACCTGTCTTGTTAATGCCTACTGTAACGGAAAACGACGCTTAAATTGTATTATTATTACGATATAAGCTTATGTTTTTAAGTGATAGTTTTCTGAGTGCATGTTCTCTGTAGCTTCTGGCTTGTTAGTTGCACTTCGTTGTAATAATTGCGTAGTAAGAGCGCAGTAGGAGCTTGGCTTGCAGTATTTCACGGGTGGAGCATTGCGTTAGTAGTTGAGTTCAAGTCAGTATAAAAAGGGTTACTGCCTCTCTCCCTGTGGTTTGATCCTCCTGTCCATGATGCAGTCACAATGCAATGGTCATTTGGTCAGGGGATAATTTAAAAGGGAGGCGTGACGCTCTCCTTGCTCACTCGTGTCTGGGGGCATGTGACCTACTGCAAGGTGTTAGCTGATTGGTTATCAACAGAGAGCATGGCCTCTGATACATATTCTGATGCATTATAATTAGATAATTATTGTGTAATGCAGAGTAGGCATTATAGTAAAATTATATATTTATGTGCTAATGCATAGTTAGTGGAAGATAAGGGGTATTGTTGAGTTTAAGGTTGCAGCACTGTCCTGGGTTCCTAAAGCTAGGTTAAAGGGGAATAGAGGGAATGATTACGAGTTGTGCTCATAATGGTAATTCTTAAAGTTAATTGGGAACTAATGATTATATCTTTTGGGAATATTTTTTTGTTTTGGGATTTTCAAGCCGTATAATTTCGCTGTTACATTGTTTTATTTAATAGGTGTAAAAGAGGTTTCCGCATCATAAAAATAGTAGTTCTATTTTTAATTTACGTGTTCCTTGATTGGTATTTCTAGCCTTAAACAAGTCTCAAACCCTCGGCCCCACCCGCGTCGGAGTTGGCTTTGCCTTGGGTCTTCGAGTAGGCCCTTCCCACGCGGGGGTGGTCACAAGAGTATAGAAATGTCAGAACTGGTTCTTTACTTCTTTGTATCCATTAAATTGTTACAGAACGAATGCGTGAAGTCACTGAAATGTCTTTGGGACCTCATAACCGAGTTAAGACAAGAGGAGTTTGTTTCTTTCCCCAAAATCATTTATACTGACTCAACGTCTGCCATAGCATGTCTGGGAGCATTGGAATTGAAGAGTAGGACAAGGCACATCTTGAGATTGCATAATTTCATCGCGCGAGAAATTAATCATCAGAATGTGATTTTTACCTACTGTTCTTCCCCTGACATGCCAGCAGACGCACTAACTAAACCTTTACCTGCCCCTGCTTTACGCAGATTCCTGGATTTGTTATCCTTATCTGAGCAGATAAGTAATTATTTATATTAAATTACTTAACTCATTGGTTTGCTGGCCTACACGAGGGTATTTACAAAGTTTATCTTGTTCCTTTAAACTTCATTATTGCAAAGTTATTTACTTCGCGGGATGAGAGGGGTTCTAAACGCAATATTTTGTGTTTAATGACTTTAGCTTTAAAATCACAAAAGGATATTTTTTGGGCTTGTTCTTACCTTACGTGGAGGCAGTAACCACATTGTTTTTTTACTACATGATATGTATTTTTTACATTTATTAACGTATTGTACGTTTAATATACATTTTATTTATGGTATAACAAAATGCAAAATATACTTTTTTGGTCTTCTTTTGCTAAAAAGGCAAAACATACTGTGTGTGCACACAAAAATGAAAGGAAACAATAAAGGCATAAATGTTTTTTTGTTTATTGTAACTTAGACAATTTTTCTTTGGATCTGTATATGTAACGTCAGTCCCTAAACTTCTATCTGTACAAATGACCGTCATTTTTTTTGTGTGTTCAAAAAATTACAGGGGGCTTTGTTCGGGAAAACTCAGATTTTTTATGTAAAAATAGATATAATTTTATTTCTAATTAATTATTCTATTTTTTTTCTATTCTTTAAGTTTTTTTTTTTTTACTGTTTTGCAGACAGTGATTGCTGAGTATATATTGTTTTAATAAATGTTAATTAAAAAATCTCCACGTGATTATCACTGTCTGCAGCTAGTTGTCCCTCGCGAATAATTTTCTTGATCACGAAGATGTTGATGTTCTTTCCCACTATTGTTGATGTTCTTTCCGTGGTTACTGTTTTTTTTATTTCAGACAGACCACTTCCAGCTTCTGGCTTGACCAGTCTTCTCTCCTTCTGGTCCTCCACATCCTTACTAGTCTGCAGCATGGAGTTCAATTTCCATTTACCATTTTCATTCCAATGCTCTGCAAATTGCTCCTACCCTACCATTCGATGTTTATTTTCTTATTGAATTTCTCACTTTCTCGCGGCAGCCATGATTCTTTACCGACCAGCATTGTTTTGCGGGTTTGCACATAAGCTAATAATGAAATTTATTTTAATGCTATTTCAACAATAACGCGCATAAGGGACGCCATGCTGCACATTTCAATTCTTATTCCCCATTAATAATTATGATTTCGCAGTCTTTCTTTAGACATTAAATGGGAATTTTTGAAATTTGTTTTCCTTATTCTTTATAAGGAATTGGCCTGTCTCAATTTTTTTTTATATTTAACCTCAATTCGCTCAACGTAGCGATTAATATTTCTTGTTATAGCGGTTTGCTGTATTTAACGTACATTTCTTTATTTCATTCCGAGAAATATTTTCTTTTGTAATTGAGATTGCAATGCCTATTCCTCAATTAAATCATATTGTATAGAACATTCTTTTGTACAGAATTTTTGTATTTTATAAATAAATATCGCAATTTTTGAACCAAAATAAAAGTCTTTTAACGAGCCACAATTACTCTTAAGTTTTGGGGTTCTTTCTTTTAAAGTACCACCCATTAAATTCTATTTATTTTGCTTCCCCCTCTGAACGCACCCCATTACCGAAATGTTACTGAACCACAATTACTGACACTGATAAATTAGTTTCGAATTGTTTTGCTTTATGATGATCTCTCCAAAAAACATAGGTGTGATCTCTTGCTAATTGATTGTCGTCAATGAAGTGTCACTTGTTAAAACGTATTTAAATTCATCAATCACCCCTGTTGTAAAGAAAACTTCACAATATGTAAATGCATGCAAATTCGAAGCCTACCGATAAAATGTTGCTATTACAAACAAGCCTGTCCATATTGTTGTGGAATCAGTAATGTCATGCAGCGATTCACAAATGCTGAGCTTGCCGACATGCATTACATTTACGGTGTAGCAAATGGAAACAGCAAAAACGCTGCACGAATTTATCGTCACCAGTTTCCACGTCGAGTACATCCTGACAGCCGGCTGATTACCAGAATTCACATTCGACTTCGCGTAAATGGAACGTTTCATGTTCAGTGACCTGATGCTCGATGTCCACGAGTTGCTCGGCAGGATATTGAAGTACTTGAATACTTTGAAGAACACCCATTCAGTAGCACCCGCATGACAGCGCAGAACCTGGGTATTTCACGAGGTACGGTTTGGTGTGTGCTTCTTGAGAACGGCATGTATTCATTTCACCATGAACGAGTGCAGCCGTTGCTTCCCCAAGATTATCCAGCTCGAATGCAGTTTGCACAATGTTTCTTTCGGCTCTAATCGGAAAGAGATTAGCTGTTCCCATCATATGTTTTCTTCACCAATGAAACGTTATTTAACCATAATGGAATTATCAACTATCGAAACAACCACAAATGGGCAATGGCCAATCCACATGCGATATTTCGCCATGGTCATCAACAACAATTTGGGGTGAATGTGTTGTGTGGCGTACTTGACAATACGCTGATCGGGCCTTACCTACTACCTCCTCGCCTCAACGGACACATTTATCAAGTGTTGCCAGATTTGTTGGAGGATGTTCTATTAGCTTGTCGACGATTGACTTGGTTTCAGCATGACGGATCGCCAGTTCATTTCGCTGGTAATGTACGCAATGTGCTTGACAACTTCTTTGACGGTTGGTGGATTGGTCGGGGAGGCCTGGTACAGTGGCCACCCCGTTCGCCCGAACTGTCTCCTCGATTTCTGGTTGTGGGGCCACATGAAAACATTGGTGTATGCAACAGAAGTCCAAGACATTGATGACCTTACTGCGAGCATTGCTGTTTCAGCTGGTGAAATCCAAGCCCATGCACAAATTTTTCAACACACACGCCAATCATTACTACGCAGATGTCAACTGTGTGTACAGGTTGGTGGTGGAAATTTTGAGCATTTGCTGTGAATTAAATACGTACTTCTAATCAAACACTGTACTGTCAATGTTCGTATTTCGTTTTTTGTGTCACATACAATTACAGTCATTGGATGTTTAGAGCTCTCCTGTGCGCAGGCGGGATATCGTACTTTTAGCCCCTCATATCTTTGCAGGGGTTGAGTTTTCCTAAAAACAGTATAGAGAAAAGATGCTTATGGTTGCACCCTCTCTCACATCGCAAAGTTTATACCAGAAATTTGAGACACCTTGTATATCAATTGTGTATGACGCACCAGTGTGAGGCCAGCGCCAAATCTGGAAACCATATTGGCTACTGTAGCCAGTTAAAGTACAATGATATGACGTAATCATGCCTCAAAGAGTCTGGTTTTCCATTGGTCTTCTCGTCTCGTCCTCATTCAGCATGAACTAATCAAAAATGAATAAAATCCTAAAAAATTTAGTAAAAAACCAAACAAACCCTAAAAACACAAAAAATATAACAAAAATTCATAAATACTAAAAATCTACTAGATGCGGAAAGACTTCCAAAATATATCAAATAGGTATAAAAAATACTAAATCTGGCAAGACTGACAATGATTGCTGCTGCTATGATATGATGGGCTAAAAATTGCTTTGTGTTTTCTAGCCAGGATACTTGAAATAAATATGTTCGTGACTCATCAGGGTTTACCCATTGGTTTTACCAGTTTTTTGCCAAATTAAAGTCTTACCTTTTAACAAATTTGTTCGCCGCAGTTGTCACGCAGCTCAGGCACAAACTAAGGCACATTCAACGTGAACAATGACACTAAGTATCACGCTAATCCACCCAAACATGAAATACATTTGTTTGTGGCCCATTGGAGTTTATTCATGAGTTTCACCGTTTATTAGGCTAATTCAGTTCTTTTTTTAACAAATTTGATTGGCCCAATGTCACATGATAATGACTTGCACATCATTTAAATAGCTTCCCACACCTTCAGACACAACTCTGCTTGGACATTGGCAAGAATGGGTCGTTCGGCAGAGCTCAGCGAGTTCTAACGTTGTCAGTAGTTGTTGTGCAACTCAAGCCTAAACTACGGTGCGTTATGTGTGAACAGTAGTGGCCACTGCTAATACAATAGGAGATGGCAATAGATTTCAAGCTAACACAGGCTAAATATTCTTCGTTATTTTTAGATAATGTATATGCCATATGTTTGATCTTGTGGGGCGTAAATCTTCTCTCTTCCTGTAGTTTTTTTGTCTACAGTACTCTCCCTAAATATATATAGATTTTGCATTTATTTTTAATTTCAAATAGCATGGTCAAGGTAATGGTTCAAATTATTCAAATTATCCATTTTTTCTCTGAACAGTGGCTTGATGGGGTAGAGGTGGGTCTAAACCCATTCGGCGTTAGTTCCCTGGTTCGATTCTCAAATCAGGTACAGAAAATTTTTCACTTTCTCACTTTGGTCATGGCATTCAGTTTGGTTAATGACTCATTTTATTTATTTTTCTCTCTAAAAAGTTTAAGCTTCAGCAAGTTTAAAATTCCAATTCTCTTCATGATATTTTTCAAATCATGATATTTTATTATGATATTATATATGAAAGTTTCCTCTACCATTTTTGCTGTGGAGTTATAATTAAGAAATGCTAAGGGTTTCTAATTTCAAATTATCCATTTTTTCAACATTTATTTATTATTTATTTATTTATTTATTTATTTATTTTTGAAGGAAGGAAATGCAGAAGATATCCACCCAGGTCCGGTATGGCCATTGGCCGACAAGTTAGGTCCCTTGGTGGAAGCAATCTAATAGATAGTTATTAAATTGAGAACAATTGCAAAATAGGTAAGATATTAATAGGTGGATTTAGTAAGAAGAGTCTTCAGTCTGGATTTAAAGGTAGATATGGAAGGGGTGGTGCAATCATAATAAATAGATTTGATTTGGCGGTATAACCCCAGAATTGTATTCCATATATAAGTGAAGATTGTATTAGTGTGTAATATAGGAGAAATAACATCTTTTTTAGGAGGAAGTGGAGGCGGTAAAACATGCCTTAACGTTGATTTAATGAGGATGAGAGGATATGTATATGAGAATCCCAAGAAAGGTTGTGTGAGAGATTGATTCCGAGAAATTTAACATTTTGAGAAGGTGTAAGGGTCAGTTCATTGTAACTTACGGAGAAGTTCAGGAGATGTAATTGTTTGTTACGTTGATGAAAAATGATATAAGTAGATTTGTCGATATTTAAATGTAAGCTATTTAATTTGTTCCGGTTTGATAGGTTGTTGAGTATATGGTTAATTGTTTGTTGGATTAGTGATAGAGATGAGTCAGCACATAACAGAGTGGCGTCATCGGCGTATAAAATAGTAGTGAAAGGAGAAAAGCTAAAGATTAAATCATTTATGAACATGTTGAAGAACAAGGGTGATAAGACGGAACCTTGACGGACACTGGTATTTCGGCTTAAAATGGAGGAAGAGATATTGGAGAGAGTGACTGAGTATTGCCTGTCTTTTAAAAAACTTGCAATCCATTGGAATAGTAAACCACGAATGTTGAAAAAATGAGTAATTTAAATAGGAGATTATAGAGGATAGAATCGAAAGCTTTCGAGAAATCAAGCAACAGCCCCATGCTATTTGTCATGTTGGCGATTCATAAGTTCATAACAAGTTGTTGTAGTGTTCCATTTGTGATTAAAGCCGTTTTATGAGGGAGAGAGCAGATTATTAGTATGTATGTAATAGAATAATCGGGAGTTGAAGAGTTTTTCAAAAATTTTGGCATACCAGGGCAAAATGGAAATTGGTCGGTTGTTGGTGAAGTCGGTGTGGTTACCTTTTATAGGAATGGCAGAACTTTAGTGAAGCGGAGTCAATCTGGATAGATGCCTTGAGATATAGAAATGTTGAAAAGTAAGGAGAGGGGGGTTGAAAACCCAGTGCAAGCCGAGATTAGGATTATAGAGCAAAGGCCTAAGGAATCAGGATGATAGGAACCCAGTGCTGATTAAAAGAATTTATAAGTAAGCAACTTCTTCTTTTACCATGGGGGGGGGGCGACGACGAAAAAAGCATTGTGATTCAGAAACTTAATTGTCGTGTAATCGAGGCGGGGGGACGAACTAGAAGGTGTTTTAGGTAACAAGGTTTCTGAGAAAGTTGCAAGAAGAGGATTTATGGGGTTTGAGTCTGGGAAATGTAGTAAAGGAGGAGAATTTCCATATATTAGCTTATGTAACGTTCTCCATTTGGATTTGTTGTTGGTAACCCTATTGAAGAGCTGGTTAAAGTGTTACGACCAAAGGTTTAAGGTCGGTGAACTCAATGTGGAAGATGAATTATCACTTACATTTCAAGAACATTACCATGATGTTCAAGCACCCAATGTTACACTAAGGGGAAGTTACTGAATTAGGCAAACAAAACTGGCACCACTTATAACGTTAAAGAACGTTAAAGATAATTAAGTTACGATACCAAAAATATTAAATATTAATTTTAAAATTATGTTTGCTTTTTATTGAAAAGTTGTAAATTCTTATCAAAGAAAAGATGTACTAAAAAAAAATTATCAAGAGAAATTACTTAAGATGCTCCGCTAGCACCAAGAAATTGAATTACTAAAGTGCCATATAGTGGATTTATGATCCAAACATCATTTGAATCAGATATTGCGTTGTGTTTATTTTTTTTTTAACCAAAATCTTAAGTCATTTAAAAATTGGCTGAATAGAGCTAAATAGGTGTGTAAACAATTTAAATAGAAGCAGAGACAAAGGAATAGAAAATATTCAAATTTTAATAAACAAGAAAGTTTATAGATCTATCTCATATCTCCCTTTTTTTAAAAAAAAAAAATCAGATTAAATTTCCCCAAGAAATATAATAAGAATTACAATAGTATTTCAAATAATATATGGAAAATGAAATATATTTAATATTATCCCCATGCTTGAATCAAACCAAGTTATTATATTACTTTAAATGAAAGAGGCATAAAATACACAGAATAAGTGTATAGTAAAACATGGTTTTAAAACCAGTTGTGTGGCCAACACAAAATCATGCACCGATTTATTGGGATTCGTTCCGATTGCCAAGGGAACGAACGTTTAGGGAAAAGACCTTCACTGCGAAATTAGGCTGATGGAGGCTGACCTGTATCTGAAGGAGGCTTGAGCTTCACCGACGAGGGAGGAGGCTCAGAAGTCTTCCGTCTAGGGGAACTGGCACGTCCCGAAGAGGAAGAGGGGCTGCGATGATGGTCAGCGCAGCTATCTCTTTCAGATGAAGAGGACACAGGAAACCCGTCCATCTTGCTACGATGGCGTCGGGCCTTTTTCTTGCGAGGGCTTTTAGGTTTCGCAAGAAGATCCCGCTGAACTGGCGCTGATGGCTTGGAGATCCCAGCAGATGAAGAAATCTTTACAGACACAGGAGCACAGGCGATTCGCAGAGGCTGCGATGCCGATGAAAGCGCAGCTGGAGGAAGAGATGGGAATTCCTCTGCAGCAAACACCGACTCAGAACACAGCGAATCGTCCAAGATGACCTCTGCAGAGTGACAGTCCTCCAACATCGGGGAAACCTCAGGCGAAGGTGGACGAGAAGAAATAGTCTCCCGAACCACACGAGGCCGAGGAGTGGGAGTCGGCATCCCCTTCCCAGGGGTCGTCGGAAGAGGCGAGGATGGTGGGGCCAACTTCGATTTCCTCGGTGAAGAAGGAGCCGACGATGGTGAGGCCGTCTTCGATTTCCTCGGTGATGGAGGCGCCGACGATGACAAGGCCGCCTTCGATACCCTCGGTGCAGGACGAGGCATAGTCACTCCGCTAGGCTCAGTAGACTTGGCCGGTGTAGTCATCAGTGCTGGCTGCTGGGACAACATCCCTCGAGGCGATGGTGCTGGGGCTGCTGGTGGTGCACCTGTCCTCTCTGGGCACTGATGGTATTTGCCCACGATTTTCGTGCAGAAGTCGCTATTCTTCAGGAGAGGACAGTCCTTCCGGACGTTGGAGGACTTCTTGCAGTACCAGCAGCACTGCCTCTGGCCCTTGTAGAACATGAAGACACGTTCTCCGTGCAACACAAGGGAGTCAGAAATGTCCTTCTGAAGGCGCATGTCCAACAAAATGTCTCCATTTTTCTGCAGGGGGGAGTCGGAGTGCTCTGGGTAGAACACTCGTAGCACCTCCCCGTAGTCGGACATGTAGTCCTTCAGGTATGATTCTGCCATCAGCAGCGAGGCACCCCAGAGATGGACGGTGAGATAACCGGGGTCAGCATGAAACAAGTGGATAGTAGTCTGGCCAACTTTGACGTGGTCAGATCCTACTATCCGCTCAGCAACATTTCGGTTCCTGCAAAGCATCCTCCAATCAGTGGGGGAAAGCTTTTGCAGGACCGAAACAGCGGGAAAACCGGATAGGAGAACAGGGGGTATGCCTGTACGGGCATACAACCCCTTCATGAACGCGCCGGCAGTAAACGGACCGTTGGCGATCATCAACACCATGTGTTCCATGGTGATGATGGTAAAGACAAAGTTTTTGTTTTTTTTTCCTTGGGAAGGACCTCCCCCAGGAGACACCAGGGGGGGCCAACACACCACACAAACTTTCAGGCCAGGAGCAGACTTATGCTGGCATCCTGGCTGATGGTTTGAAGAGCAGTGAAGAAAATTTGCCGTGTTGTCCAATATGGCTCATGGCTAGCACATGAAAACAATGGCAATGCACTCTTTGAAGCATGATCATGCAAATTGTGGAACCACACCTGCTGCTAAATCAACAACTGATAAACCAAAGTGACATTGTTGGGTAAATCTTCAAGATAAAGAAAAGGCATTTTATACAAATCATGGAACATATATTATTATATCCATAGTATTTGTTAAAACTAAAATTATCACAATTCACAATATTTATTATCAGGATCCTGTTTCTTTATATATATCATGAAAATGCCTATGCACTAAACTGCATCTATATAAATAATATTAAAGAAAATATGATTGACTAAAGAAGGAAAAGGCCTAAGAAATAATAAAACTTTCTTAGAAAATTTGCCCAAGAACAATATAGATGGTCAGC
This sequence comes from Rhysida immarginata, assembly GCA_023313115.1. NCBI lineage: Eukaryota > Metazoa > Arthropoda > Chilopoda > Scolopendromorpha > Scolopendridae > Rhysida > Rhysida immarginata. The sequence goes on from JAHWFO010022513.1 coordinate 261,511, forward strand.
ATAAAATTTTATAAGGTAAAACATTGATTCAAAGCCACACACAAAAAAAAAATAAATTAATGATAAATAATATTATTCTGGAAAACAATAAAAGGAAAAAATAAAATGCTACATAAAAAAAAATATTTAAACTTAAATATTAAATTGGCCAGGAATCAATAAAAGATATAAAAAAAAATGTGATGTGAAAAATTTAATTTTGAGCATCACATACCTTAAAATTACCCCCCAAAAATAAATTATATACTTGACAAAAGTATATATAAAAAAATATACTGAATTGTTTATTTAAACAAAGTTCTCTTTTGAATAGTGGAATAATCCACTCTGGGCATCTTTCTGATGACATTATTTTCTTATTGGACATATAATCTTGAAACCAGCTAAGATATCAATTCTCAAAATGCCGTCATATGGCCTGTCCTGAAGGTCAAGCAAAAGAAATTCCTTTTCCCCAAGACTCACACCTTGAATACTGACAGACCCACGTCCTATTTTTGAAATTTTAGTACAACCACCACCAACTCCCTTAACATAAAGGTTCTTGTTGATGACATTAAAACCTGGTATTTGACCGGTAAGAGATTGATTTAAAAAAGAAACTTGCGATCCTGTATCAACTAGGAAACAAAAGTTTTGTAGGTTTATCAAGATGTTTATCTTATATAAATTATCATCATTACACATAACTGTAATATCGTGTGTGTCATCTTGAGACACCTTAGATTTTTTATTCCATAAGAAATATTTTGGGGCAATATGACCTTGCAATCCACATTTATAGCAGATTACTTTAGGCTTCAAGGGCATTGAGTTAGCTGATAACTTATTAATTGCTTCAGATAACTGGGAAACCATAGTTTCCAATCCAAATGAATGCTGTGTTATTGCTGGTACAACTGAGGCAGACTGATCTATTAATGAAGCTGAAGATTCTAAGATTACCTTCTGCTCAAGCTCTTCATTTTCAAGGGCACATTGCAAAGCATCCTCAAAAGTTTTGGGTTTTGCTGCCAAAAGAACTCTTTTATGTATCAACAAGGTGCTGTTGATAAACCTGGATCTTAAAAAATCATTTCTCTCTGGTTTAAAAGATGGATTTTGCTTGATAAATTTGACCACTGCTAGAATTAATCTACTGGTAAAATCCTCAACAGACTCACGTCTCTTTTGGATAACATCAGACAAGTCTCTAAAAACATCTTTTTCAATCTTAATTTTACAATAAATTTGCAAGAACCTATTCTGAAATTCTGAATAGTTTTCAATATCATATAATTCAAATTCAGCAACTCTTTTAGCAGCTGTACCCTTTAATTTAGACTTGAGAATGGCTAGTTTAATATCATCAGGCCATTTTGCGATTAAAGCAATTTTATCTAGCATAGCTAAAAAAGCAGAGACATTCAGACTATCATCATCGCCTGTAAAATATGGGATAGCACCAGTATAACCAGCAAGAACAGGAGCAGGTTCAACAGTATCAGGCATAATGAAAAAAAAGGGGGAAAAAAAATCTAACACCGTCTATAAAAATTGTAATACACACACAACAGCCAATATAAAATATTTTGTAGTAAAATATTTAAAGACTTCTCTTATTTTTTTTTTATTTTAAATAAAAATTAATAATCCATAACTAGAACAAGATTTGTTCGAAATCCTGGCACTAGGCACCAAATGTCACGACCAAAGGTTTAAGGTCGGTGAACTCAATGTGGAAGATGAATATTATCACTTACATTTCAAGAACATTACCATGATGTTCAAGCACCCAATGTTACACTAAGGGGAAGTTACTGAATTAGGCAAACAAAACTGGCACCACTTATAACGTTAAAGAACGTTAAAGATAATTAAGTTACGATACCAAAAATATTAAATATTAATTTTAAAATTATGTTTGCTTTTTATTGAAAAGTTGTAAATTCTTATCAAAGAAAAGATGTACTAAAAAAAAATTATCAAGAGAAATTACTTAAGATGCTCCGCTAGCACCAAGAAATTGAATTACTAAAGTGCCATATAGTGGATTTATGATCCAAACATCATTTGAATCAGACATTGCGTTGTGTTTATTTTTTTTTTAACCAAAATCTGAAGTCATTTAAAAATTGGCTGAATAGAGCTAAATAGGTGTGTAAACAATTTAAATAGAAGCAGAGACAAAGGAATAGAAAATATTCAAATTTTAATAAACAAGAAAGTTTATAGATCTATCTCATATCTCCCTTTTTTTTAAATTGTGATGTGAAAAAATTGTGTACATAAAAAAAATGTGATCTGAAAAATTTAATTTTGAGCATTACAAAAGTACTGGTAGATCCCGTTATACACGATTTCAGTATCCGCGATTTCGGACATACGCGGTTGTCATTTAGTAGCACCATCGATCGCCAACATGCGAAAGCTGTTCTATTTTTGTTAGGAGTTGAATCAGTTATTGAGTTTTCTTTTGTTCTTATCCCTGTGTTTTGTGCACATTTAGCACATCACTGGCTATCTATGAATGACAAGGTTGTTATACATCAGTCTGGAGAAGATCAGCTGAGTTTCTAATCTGTTTGCGAAAAGATTTATTGTTGTTGGACTTAAAATGCCGCCGAAACGTAAAGAAAGTATTATTACCCAAAAATCCCACTCGTTAGAAACTGAGTTGGAGGTCCTCGGTGAAGATGAAAAATACGTTACAGCCGACCATCAAGCAATTTTTAACGAAACGTCCTGCCAGTTCGAACGATCCCTTAACATCCAGTCCGAGCTCCTCTTCCAAACTCTCTTCGAGATTTTACCAGCACTATTACAAGAAAGAGACTGTTGGAAACAGCAACAGAATCTTTTGCTACAGATGAACCCAAAGCAATATAAAGTTTAGATTGTGGACACTTTTTTTGTTGTACATGTACATGTATTTTGAGCATTTTAGTGTATCTTGAGTTTTATAAAATAAAATAAGGTGCTATTTTAAGACTAAAACATGAAGAACTGTTGTATTACTAATCCTTTACTTCTATAACGCAATTATTTATATTATATCAGGAAAATAATTAACGCTTATGAGAACAAAATGTTAAATGGAACCCGTTTTATGCGAATTCGGTATACACGGCAATTTCGCGGAACATATGATTCGCGTATAACGGCATCTACCTGTAGGTCTTCTTCGCTTCATAGATTTTTTTGCGAACGTAGTTGGAGAAAGTTCTAAAAGCATGATTGAATCTAGAGTTCGGAAAATGTCTAAATTTACGATATAATGAATTTTTGATATTAATTAGAGAGAGAATGCAACTGGGTTTATTGGTGGGAGGACGTGGGGGGAAATATCTATTTATACCAAGATTTACGTGAGCTACAAAGTAATCAAATAATATATTAATATCCGTATTACGGTTTAAAATAGATGCCCAGTCGGTTTGTTCGAGGAAAGAGTTAAATAAATGTCATCTTTTGGGAGTGATGGTCAAGGAATTTTGAAAGATAGAATTTAAGAAGAAGGAACTGGAGAAAGGTTGTAAAGTAAAGATTGGAAGGTGGTCTTGACATGTGGCAATCTATTGAGCCACTACTGATGTTGTCTAGAGATGATGAGAAGTATTGGTCAATAACAAAAAAGGATTTAAAAGAATTTGAGAAATGGGTCGGGGAGGAAATTAAGAGCGAAAGTCCAATCCGGGATGTTAGGTCAGTTAAAGAACTTGTATTTTGATAGGTTTAAGAAAAGTCAAGGTTGAAATCTATTGAAATTGTAATTTTTTTTATTAGAGGAGCTTATATCTAAGAGCATAGATGGTAAGTGAGAAAAGAAGAGAGGAAAGGATCCTGAAGGAGGGTGATAAAGAGAAATGAAAAATAATTAGGTATTGATTAAGAGAGTTAAGATTTCAAAATCAGGAGTGCAGGTAGAGTAAGAAGGAATAGTATTGTAATGTAAAGAATTCCGGATATAGATGACTAGACCTCCACCTCTTTTGGAGGGGCGTTGTAAAGCTTCAAAAGAGTAATCGGACAGAGGCAGGATGCCAAGTGGCGCTTTGAACCATGTCTCAATTAGTGCTATAAGATGGGGTGGATATTGGATGAGGGATAACGTGGCAAAGAGCGTAGCAGAGTTGACAAGAACACTGCATATGTTTAGACTGAAGACAAATAGTGAGGGAGGGGTTGAATTGTAAAGGTTTACCATGAGATTGTTTAAATTTGAGGCTGTGAATGGGGGAATTAGAGAAGGCATTGGGTTATTGACGAGTGAGGTAGACTGTTATAGAAGGTAAGGTTGAAGGGTAGGGAAAAATAATAAAAGCTTATATATAACTGAAGTTATGTAGCATAAAACATCAACTTGGGGCCAAGCAATTAATACAGAAAAATAGTAAATAGAGAAAAGTAAAATTGTTATTAAAATAGATTGAGAAAAAAATTAATATTTAAATACAGAATAACTGGAAAAAACAAATTAGAAGTCGTTAATGTTGCGGATAATGAAAATTTTGCCCTCAGAGTCTTTAGAAAGTATCTTGCCACTAAAAGAACACACATTCCATATGCCTAGCTTAATTTTAGCTGCACATAAAAGACGATACCGAGATAGAGTTAGGTCATCAGCAATGTAAACCGGGAAATCAGCAATATGATATCCTCGAAGCATCTTGCGATTTTTTATTATAAAATCTTTATATTGCAATGCTGAGAATTGGTAAATAGGCCGGATTTTGGAGTCGGAACGGGGCCTGATTCGGCGAGCCGTGAAGATAACTGACGGGTTAAATTTCACGTCAAGTTTGATAGCGAAAAGATCAAGACATTTTGCAGAAGTGGTTTTTATAAGAGATTCTGGGAGACCATACATTTTTATGTTGTTTCATGACATTAAATTGATTAAAATAAATTTTGTAATTCTAATTGGAAAGTTTTACTAGTCGTATAAAGAGAAGGGAGAGAGACGAAAAATTTAATTGTTGAAATCATTAAATTTAATGTAATTGATTGCGATATTCTACAAACAACTGGAAAAATTTTTCATTCATTTAATAATGAAACAAAATTGTACGAAAAATATTATTTGGTGTCCATTAACGTCGAAGACGTTCTAGTCCGGATCGGGATGCAGGCCTCAAATAAAACTTATTAGAACGGCCATTGGCGTCGGGTTCCTGGGGTACTCGTTATCGCTATTGTAGAATGCGGCGACCCTTGAGGGTTTGTAGGAGCGTTACCCAGTACTGTGAATATATCAGATAAAGTACATATATTAGTTTCTGATGCAAGGAAATGAAACTACTTCCAATTCTTAATGAGGACAGTTTGCGTCAGAGAGAAAATTTACAAACTAACTTAATAGTACCACTCAGTTTTAATATGAATAGATCTAGCCAATAACAAATGTGTGCTACAATACCCTGTGTCGGAGATGCTAAAGCCGAGCGCGGCTCGCAGCTAGAGATCTCTGCCAGGCGCGCGCTCGCGAAGCGATCCTTGCCCGAATGCAAAAGGTCTGGGATGCTCGATGGGCTCAATACGTCGTTTGCGGACGTCGAGCAGCTGAAGTTTGTCATGGCTAGCGTGCTGGGATCAACGTCCTCCTTCGTTGAATAGCAAGTCTGGATCGGGACGTGGTTCAGTAGACCAGTCGAGTCTATGGCGACGTAGAACTCAGAGGCTGATGAGCAGACGGCGGCGTCGTCAGGGGTCGTCATCGCATCGAAACGTAAGCAGTTGTTCCCTCTCGAAAATTTTGCCTGGATGGGTTCGGGTCCATTGTCCAGCAATGGCGACTCACTATGCCTGGTCGGTTCCTCGGGCGGAGTCGGAATTCTATCATAATGTCGTTCCCCTAGCGTGATGGCGACGGGCGTAGCTGACAGCGAGTTCGTCGGCCTTGCTTGGGCGTCCTTCGTCGGCGTGCACAATTACGACTAGAATTTACAAAGGTTCGGTTGCTTAAAACTAGAGTCAGTTGCCTGAGCAATTGTCTGAGACCACAATCGTTTCAATCCTGGGGCCGGAGATTGAATTTGTTCTACATTTGGCCAGTTTGAAACTCCCTTGCTAGAGACACCTGCGTTCTTCGTTTTTCCAAAGCAACTCCCGTCTCTCCCTCGTTCGTTTCTTCTCCTCTGGCTCATGGAAAGAACCTTATTAATGGAAACATAATGAGAGTCCATTCTCTGCTTCTCTTCTAGGCTTTCGTTTTCTTTTCTCGCATGGCCCATGTGGTTCGATTTCAGTCCTCTTTTCCTCGTCCTTTCTCTCTGGTTCCAAAACTCTCTCTGTCCTTTTTTTTTCTCTGTCTCTTGTACATCCACCCCCTCCACCAATGTGCGGCTTGGTTTCCTCCTCCTCTCTCTCGCACATCTTCTATTTTCTTCTCGGGGTGGCAGGGGACTCGATTTATTCTCTATCGCATATTTTTTTCTCTTGTTTCTTCTTCTCCCTCGATCTTGTTCTACTTCTCCCTCGATCTTGTTCTCCTTCTCCCTCGATCTTGTTCTCGAGTTAGATCGTCGACTTTTTCTCCTTTATTTTTTTTCTCAATTCGACGATCTGACATGTTGTCTCTTCTAGCATATTGTTCGATGTCATCTATTTACTGTTGAACAAGAGTTAGTTGCGAAGAAGGGGGAGAACTGAAGAACTTTTTGGGGAAGAGTAAAGAGCATTGAAGTTTGTTATGGAACAATCTATGTTTTTGATAGGGAAGTTAATTCCTCAATGCGGGCTTCGGAGGAGGGATACAATAAGGAATCCAAATAAGGAATCCAAATACTTATCCAAAATATCAGTATTCAAAAAGTAGTTGGGGATGTTCTTTTCAATTGACGAAAGCATATGGACGCCTGACTTAGGTGACGAAGGAGAGTTAGCCAATGTTTGTCGGGTGCAAGGCTTATTTAATATGCCTACTTTGGGCATTCTTAGGATAGAAGAAGCAAGAACGTATCAGGTTGTGGCAGAAAATATGAAATGTGTCAGACAGGCAAGTTGAGTAGTTACTCAGAGCTACCTCACTCGATTGCAGAGTCAGCAGCAGAAGCTGCCGGGCATTATTTATTTGGTATGGTAAGAGAAACTAGGTAAACGAAAAGTTGACGAGGTGTGAATTGTTAGAAATTCGTAAAAGGGGCAAAGAAAGTATATTGCCCAAACGATGCTCAGCTTTAGACTAGAGGTACAAGGATATACGAAAGATTAGTGGCGGATGCAACGAAGAAAGAAATAAATGATTGTTTACTCCCGGTCGTAACAATGGTAAACGTAGAGGAGAGTCATTGTTAAAAGTTAATGTTCTTATAGAGGATATATATTTTAAAATCAATGTAATATACAAAAAAATTAAAAGGCAGCAATGGAATACGACCTGTAAATTCGGAACCAAGCACAGTGAGAACCTGGATGGTTCATAAACTCGAGGCACTTAGTAACAGTGGGTTGCAGATAGTAGGTATCAATCAGGACACAGTTTTAGCAGGAGCCGATTGAGCGTTGCGGCAATAATTTCAGATACAACCTGCATATCAATCTTTTCATCCTTTCAGTAGTTATACCGTTCAATTTGGAGACCTATTTTTAATGAATAAATAATTATTTCCAAAATTATTAATTTTAATACTAGAGTAAAAATTTTTTTAATTACAACTTTTTGTTCGTAGAGTGTTGGATGGCTCAGCAAATACAAATTGTTTTAGATAAAAAATCACTACGATGTTGTCGATGTTTAAAAGTGATATTATGAGATAAATGATGGGGGCAACATCTCAGGTTTCCGTTGTTTTTCCCACATGAGAGCATGTGTATTCGTATTAAAATCATCTATCAGACAGACAGCAGCAGCCTAATTTGTACTGTTAAAAGATTGTTACCCTACACAATTTCAATTGAAAACCGTTGTTAATATTCAATTCAACTACTCCTTTTACTGTGACAATCAGTTTGTACGAATCATATAATTTTTTATCCTTTCTTGCTGCTGTTATTCCAAGAGAATATGTGAAGGCGTGGGTTAGGGTTCTCAGGGTGAAGCAAACGACAGTTAGCACTTGCCGCTTGGTCTCTCATGGAATAATGAATGAATAAGTCTTTTTGCTTGCAACTTCCCTTGTATATCACATTTCTCCACGATACTTAGGGTAGTCACTATAAGTTTCCTATCTATGGTTCGTCTATTGTATGGTTCGTCTATTGATCTCGATGATGTGCACATCAACTGATGTAGCGCTCGCCTTACAGAGCGCGAGTCATTTATTATTCGATTTGTAGCACACACATCTCTTAGACCATTTGACTGTTTACTACGAGTATACTACATACTAATTAATCTAATTTTGACAAAAGATCATTTGCTAATCACAGAAGTACAGAACTTTTATGGGCGCTTTGAATCGGCATATCGCGCTTAATGACAGATACAATCAACAATGAATTTTTTCGCGTGGCTCGACTCCAATCAACAGAACAATGAATTTTTTCCACCCCGTTTCAAAGATATTTAATTCGAAATAAATTCTTTGTTGTGTTTCCTCATATTTTCTTTTTTTATAAATAATAAAGCTACTTTTCAACAATTAGGAAATGCACCAAACTAAGTTTTTCATGTGATCATTTCTTGATAAAAACAAAATGTTCAAACATTTTTAAATTTAATGAAATATGACACGTACATTCACCATGGACTTTTATGGTTAAGAATAAAACCTAAATTCTTGTCTCTTAATTATTAAAATCATTTATGGCATTAAAATCATTTAAACCTCTTTTCTTTAAATACATACTTTTTTAAATTTACATGGCAAAAATTTGAATTTACCTTAATATAAACATAATTCCAAACGATGCAGTTAAATTAAATTAAAATGAAAATTTACTTATGTGGGAGGATTGCCTTGTATGCTCGGATTGGGGGTCTTGTTTCTTTTAATAATTTTTACAAAAGTAGCCTTTTGCGAATTTATTCTGAAAATAGAAGAGAACCTGGCTTTGCCCGGGATAATTACATTTGTAGGTAAACAGAACAATCTCAAAAAGTTAAAATTATATTTCCAAATTGGTTAAATAATAAATCAATCAATACAACACAGAGCAAAGGGTCTATCCATTGTACTAAAAATCCCTAAAACCGTAATTGTAGGTGATATATCAGGAAATTATTTAAACCCTTCTTGATTTTCCTCAAATTAAAACAATGTCCATCTTCACCACCGGGAACTTCACTGAACACTATGGACCACACTTTTTTTTGCCCTTCACGTAGAAGTTCCTATACCCTCTTGCGCTATTCGAATCTCCTGTTGTTCAGAGGTTCACAATAATTATATAGCCTTTTCAGTTTTAGTTGCAAAGTTTCTCTGACCAATACTCGTTCTTTCTCTTTACTTTCCAGACCCATAAAATTTTGCCAGTCATCTGGATGTTTGATAGGGAGTCCAAGGGAGACACGTGTGACTCCTTTGCCTCCTCAATAGATGCTGCCTTATTTATGTCCTGTCACTGCATCCTCATTTAATGCTTATTATTAATAATTTTTGGAAACGAACGTTCAATAATGGCATTGTCAGCTTCTCAGTTTCCAAAAAATTCACATTCACACACAAGATAGTCAAAATGTATTTTTATGAAATGTTTGAAACTGCTCTACCAAAAGCTAGTTGATCGGACTCTTTGTTTTTTTGGTTAAATTTTGCAGTATCTAAAAAATAAACACATGGACACGATTAGAATTAATGCAGTAAAAATTGATATTGATTATTCGAAAAAATGTTTATTACTGCGCACAATGGATGGACCTCTCCAATTATGCCAATACTCTCCAAATATTTCTTAGTCATGTAATCTTACTTTAGATGTACCCTTGGTGTTGTTGCAATTCCCATTCTGCTCTCGATGTCTTGAAGCAAACCTTGGCCATTCATCATTCTTAGTAGTGTTGCGGTCGCCGATTCCTCTATTGATATGCTTACCGTTTGCTAAATACAGCACGGTGTTAACGGACTGCTTCCTGTGTCGTCTTGCCACTCTTTCTCAATAGTCTGCTAACTCTCTGCTATCTCCAGTTAATGATAATTTTTAAAGATTTTCAAGAAATTTATAAAAACTAAGCGCTTTCAATTCTAAAAATGCCTGAATCACAGAAATTCTATGCGTTGTTACAAATTGAACCTTACGTATATTGCACCAAGTTTGCCTTGCATAGTGTTGGTGAATTACGTGTTGATACCATTGATGATACCTTTTGTTGCACAAACTTTGCGTTGCATTGTTGGTCATGTGATCCTCTTATTAATATGCACTGCCATCCTTATGAATATCGATTTATTGTCGATAATTATTATTTATTCGAAATCTGAGTTAGTCAGTGACCTTCCTCATGCCTTCTTTCAAGGTCAAGTATCCAAAATTTCATCTACATCGGAATAAAACTGTAGATTTGTATAAGGAACAAACAAAACCACAAACCTACAAACATTCTTTATATATATAGAACTAGCAGAGATACCCGGCATTGCCCGGGATAATTACACTTGTAGGTAAACAGAACAAACTCAAAAAATTAAATTATAACTTCCAATTGGTTAAATACTAACTCAGTCAATACAACACAGAGCAAAGGGACTATCCATTCTACGAAAAATACGAAAAACAGGATTTATAGGTGATATACCGGGACTTTATCTAAACTCTTCTTGATTTGCCTCACCACTGCGGAGCATCACCAGATGTTTTAGGCTGAAGTTTTTCTTTCACTTGACGTAGAATCTCTTATACCCTCTTGCTCTATTCGAAACTCCCGTTCAGATGTTTCCAATACCCGTATAGATTTTTCTGTTTTAGCTACAGTTTCTACGACCAATACTTGTTTTTTTCCTCTTTCCTTTCTATATACACAAATTTTTGCCAGTCGTCTGGACGTTTGATAGGCAGCTCAAGGGAGACACGTGTGACTCCTTTGCCTCATCAACAGACGCTGCATTAATAATGTTTTGTCACTGCATCATCATTTTATGCTAATTAATAATAGTTCTTGGAAAGGAACGTTCAATCAGCGCATTATCAGTATCTCAGTTTCCAAAATATACACATTCCCACAGAAAATAAAACGTGGTATTATGGTTGTAAATCTACAACCTCAAAGGTTGTATGTATTTGCCACAAATACAACTATCCCATTACAATCCTAAACATTGTAAATTTACAATCATGTCCAGAGTTTGTAAATTTACAATCATGTTTTAAGGTTGTAAATTTACAATCGTGTCCGGAGTTTGTAAAATTACAATCACGTCCTGAGGTTGTAATTTTCCAATCATGTCCTGAGGTTGTACTTTTACAATCCTGCCTTTGGATTGTTAATTAACAATGCTGCCTTAACGTTGTAAATTTACAACACTATACTTTTCAATTGTAAATATACAATTCTTCTTTTAGGTTGTTAATATACAACTTTTACTGGGACAGTTGTATATTTACAAAGTCGCCTTGTATTAGTATTGTAATTAAAATCCCTGACATGCAAATTTCCAGCAAAATCCATCTGTATAATGATGATCATGCAATAGGATATTCTATTTTAATCTTTTAAATCTGAAATTGCAAAGATATTCTTAATGGACTGTCAACAAATTTTATAACATTGAAAATACATGTGTTTTAGCAAAAACTTGCCTTAGAAATTCATAAATGTAATAATAATTAAAAGTACTATATTAATTTTAATATTTTATCTAAAAATGGAAATAGGTGCAATGTAAACATAAATGAATAAAATCAAAGTTCCAAATATAATTAAAATTTTATTCAGAATCATTTGTTTCTATTTGCTTCATTTTTTTCATGATTTTAATTGGACAGTTGCTTACTTTTAATTTATACATAAAATATTCCGTGAAACAAAATGTGTTGTTAAAATTGTTTGAATATTTTTAATTTAAGATCCAGAATGATGAAAACAATGCAACTGTTGCTCTTAGGAATTCATGAACAACGAGAATATGATTTTCTACTAACAATTCGAATCGCTCACATTCCTCTAATGGGGTAGAATATAGAAAAAATGTTGTCACTGGCATTCCCTCCTATTGAAATATAAGAAATAGATATTTACTTAAAGTGAAAATAATAGGAAACATGATTTAATGCATGTCACTGTGCAAATACAAATCTTACTGTCTACCATATTGTAATGTTCCTGATATAACTATCATTTACTTCCAATTAGACTTAATTTTTTCACATTTAATATTTAGCTAGTTGCAGTCAACATAAAGAGACATATCGAAACAGGAACTAGACAACAGTAAAAACCAAAATGCTTGTCCAATGAAACACAAGAAAAAAAAACGAAATTACACCATAATGTTCCTGAAATTAAAATAACATACAAAATCTACAAAAATAATGGTTTATCATAGCAAATATCAAAATCATTATTATATTTAATAAACTTATTAACAATTTTTAAAATTTTTCAAAAAAAGCTTCTTCCATTTTCTACTACAAAGAGAATAGGATTTTGATTCTTACAATAACAATTAAATTGAATTAAATTCAACAATTACAATTAATTTCAACAAATAATTTCATCAATAAATTAAATTTGGCCTGTTCTAAAAAAAATTCTATCATGAACAAGATTAATATGAAATCGAAAAAAGAAGAAAAAATTCTGCGACCTGGATTCGAATCAGGGACTATGCCTGTTGCTGACACCACTCTTGCCAACTGAGCTACTGCGAATATGAACTGCATTGCTCTTACAAGATATCCAAATGGACTTCATTCCAAGTACCAATACCTCAATCGGCAGAGCAGTCGGGAATCATCCTTACCCTTAAACCGTCAAATAAATTTATGAAATTTTAACTCAAATTGAAGGTAATAAATAACCTGAAGAAACTTCTTCAAGCAAATCACAATTACAAATCAAAAAGAGAAGGAAAAATTCGGCGACCTGGATTCGAACCAGGGAGCATGCCAGTCGCTGGCACCGCTTTCACTAACTCACCAACACAAAAAGAACCACTTAACTATTAAATATCCTATAGTATATTTTCCAAACGTTAATATCAATCAAACCAAACCCAACCAAAACATGTTCCAAGCGATGTGCAGAGGAACTAACAAATGCCAAGGGAATTACACTAAATTAGTTAAGAAGCATGATGCATCCTTTAAGGTGATCCATAATATGAAAGGAGAAATTTAACCTTCCTGGTTTGTACTGATTTTGTTTGACGATTGTCTAGACTAGAAGCAGACCACTAATAATTGATAGAACATGAAGTCCAGTAATCTGGAAAAAAAGACATTATCAATGTCATCAAAATTATCAAGTACAGGTGGTTATAAAATAACGTGAGGGCTCCAGAGCATTCTAGCGAGTAATGTAATGGACGAAACATAAGCAAATTGATGAACGTACACAGTAGACCATGAGATTTCGATGTCAAAAAAAATAAAACGTAGTACTAAAAGACGAAACTAATACATTTTTGGCACTGCTTACCGAATAAAATACATTAATTTGCCGAAAACGCGTTCCATGAAGCGATCAGGAGTATAAATGGAAAGTCTGGGAGAATTCTCATTATTCTGAGGCTCTTACCATACAGGACCGTGATTTGTTAATCAAGCTGTGTTATCAGCGGATCGAGAACGCCAATGCTGCCCTGCATGAAGTTCGGTGCGGAAGATCCTGCACCAGATGTTGAAATTTTACCTGTATAAAATCTTTTATCTTCAGGAATTTTTCTGCATCATCCCTGGCGATGAGGCAATTCAATTGGATTTTTCATTTAGATTCTTAGCACGCTTGCAAGTTGAAGATCAATGGCCATAGCAGGTTTTATGGAGTGACGAACCACACTTTCATTTGAATGGTGGTATCAACACACACAACTGCTGCATTTGGGCTGCAATAAATTCGCACGCTTCTGTGCAGGAGTCTCTCCACTCGCCAAACGCAAGTGTACTGTGGCTTTACAGCATCTTTCATCATCGGTCCTTACTTTTATGAGGAAAATCGTGCAAGTGGACTATTGACCTGTACCGTTACTGCTGACAAGTATGCCGATATGTTACAGAATTTTGTGGTTCAACAACTGCAGCAAAGAGGATGTCTCGATTTGAACATATTCATGCAGGGTAGTGCACCATCCCACATTAGACATAAGGTACAGCGTGCGTTCTGACAGCATTTCTCTAACAGCTGAGTAATTAGTTGTGTATCTCCTCTGGTATGGCCACTAAGCCCGCACAATTTCAATGCTTGTGTCTTTTGGTTGTGGGGATTTCTTAAAGATGTTGTGTATCAAGGGCAATGTCCCCGATATCACAACATTGAAAGATCGAATAATATTATACGTGAGATAAATTAATTCTGATATTTTGTGAGGCGTTGTGGAAACTGTCGTGAATCTTAGAACATCTCAATGGTGGTCATATTGAAACTCATTTGCAAGTTACAATCATTTGTTCTTAATAAAATTGATGTGCAATGTGTGGTTTGGCATTAAATCTTTCAGTAGTCTCACTAATGCACTTTTGCAGTGCCAAAATTTTATTGGTGGCGACTTTTGGTACTGATACTTACTTACTTACTTACTTTTCAAACCCGCTTATCCGTTAGGGTCGCGGGGGCAGCAGCCCTATGGAGGATCTCCAGCGATCGCGATCTTCCGCCATCAGGCGCATGTCCTCCCTGGTAATATCCAAGCGACTCGAACCCAGATTCTCCAGGTAGTCTAGCCACCTGGTTCTAGGCCGACCCCTTGGTCTCTTACCCACCGGCTTGGAAAATAACAACTGCCTAGGAAGACTAGTTTGCGGCATCCGAATCACGTGGCCATACCAGCGCAACTGAGACCTCTCAATGCGGAGAAGTAGCGGCTCAACACCTAAAGATTCCCTTATTGTATTGCTGTACACTCTATCTAGTAAGGTAACACCTGCAACACCTCTCAGAAATCTCATTTCGGCCGCTTGTACCCGCGATCGCACTCTTTCGGTCATTACCCAAGCCTCATGACCATAGGTGAGAATGGGGACAAAGATGGATTTGAAGACGGAGAGCTTAGCTTTGTTACTCAGCTCGCGTTTCGTTACCACGGATCGCCACAGTTCACGACTGACACAGCTTGCTGCACCGATCCGAGCATCCAATTCTTTCTCCTGCCGTCCATCACTCGTGAATGCAATCCCGAGATACTTGAATTTCTCCACCTGTCTCAATGAGGCTCCACTGACATGGAGAGCGCACTGAGCAGGCTGTCTTGAAAGGACCAGAACCTCGGTTTTAGCCACACTGATCTTCATCCCAGCTTCTTCACATTTGGCTGCAAGCCGGTCTAGTGCATGCTGAAGGTTCGTGCGAGAAGACCCAAGGAGGACAAGGTCGTCAGCAAAGAACAACCTCTCCACCAGGCAGTCGCCCACACAAACACGCTCATCGCCTCGGCTGCCCCTTTCTATCCAGTCCATAAAGATAATGAACAAGATGGGCGACAGTACGCACCCTTGGCGGAGTCCAACACCCACGGTGAACGGTCTTGACTTAATGCCATTTATCCGGACACACATCTCAGAGCTTTCGTACAGAGACATGATAGCAACCAGTAATTGCCCATCCACTCCATACTCTTGCAACACTTGCCAGAGCTTCTCCCGAGGAACTCTGTCATATGCTTTTTCGAGGTCCACAAAGCAAGCGTAGACCTCTTTTGCATACTCCCAGGATTTCTCAAAGATTTGCCTTAGAGCAAAGATGTGATCCGTCGTGCTTCGGCCAGGTCGGAAACCACACTGCTCCCCTGACAGTTTGGAGTCGACTATTTCCCGACTTCTCTTCTCCAGACACTTAGCGTACACTTTCCCAGGAATGCTGAGCAAAGAGATGCCTCGATAGTTGTTGCAATCTCTCTGGTCTCCCTTTTTGAAGATAGGGATCACAATTCCTGTCTGCCATTGCTTAGGGGCCTGTCCAGATATCCAAGCAACCTGACACACTCGAGTCAGCCACAGGATACCATCCTGATTTAAGGCCTTTAACATCTCGGACCGGATTTCATCATCACCTGCAGCTTTGCCAGTCTTCAGGGACTTTATTGCCCATCTGACTTCTGTTTCAGTGATACTACCGTGACTATTCTCCGCTCCAAGGTGCATCTCGTATGTCTCAGTTGTTGTCGTCACCGGATTAAGAAGAGATGCAAAGTATTCCTTCCACCTATGCAATACGCTCTCCTCCGTTTTCAGAAGCCTCCCATCTGAACTCTTAATAGTTTGTGATGAAAGAGACTTCTTTCCACGGAGGCGGCGCACGGTCTGCCAGAACACCTTGTTTGCCGAACCATAGTCTGCCTCCAATTTCTCCCCGAACTTCTCCCAGGTCTTGGCTTTAGCTGTTGATACTGTCTTTGCTGCTGCTTTTCGCGCCTCAGTGTACCGCACTCGGCTCGAAGTTGACTTATTTGCAAGCCATAGCAAATAGGCTTCCTTCTTTGCCTTGACAGCTTCTTGGACTTCACCGTTCCACCACGCAGTCCTTTTCTCACCGCCCTGCGCCACACTCAGGCGCTTACGACCACAGCACAATGCAGCCGAAGTAATCACAGCAGTTTTAAACAACTGCCACTCCTCTTCAACAGTACCACGATCACTGGGAAGTTCTTTGAAACTTGAAGATATGTTATCTGCAAAGGTCTTCCTCACAGCTCTATCCTCCAGTGCCTCCCATTTGATGCGCCAAGTTTGTCTGAACCTAGTATTTCGCTTGGTTGGCATGGATTCAGAGAACCGCAAAGTGCAGACAACAAGGGCTCAGTACTGATTTTTATTTTTTTAGAAATCGAAATCCCTTAGTCCACTTTGTACTCCTATGAAGTTTGGTTATGCTTCGTCCAATACTTTATTCGCTAGAGGGCTCTGGATATCTCACGTTATTTTATAACCACCCTGTATACGTCTTGGATCGCGATATCTCTTTCTATGTGTGGGATGATTTAAAATGCCCTTTACTATGATTTTCAATATTGGGCAGCCTGGATTCCATGAGCCCTTGAAGGTATTTGCCAAAATGAGTCATGTTTAAGTCATTATACGTAGAGGAATTCTATGATATTTTTGCGCAATGCTTCTGAGGGTAATGTTCTGGAATCTATGTAGTTCTCTCCACCTAGTCTTACATGTTGTGGCCCAGACGGACATACAGTATGTCAAGATGGTCTGAAATTTATAGATTAAGAGTTTATTTTCAATATTTAGAGCACTGTTCTGGCCCAGCAGGGAATCAAGCTAAACTTGGTTCTCTTGGCCTTAGTCAATGCTTAAGTTGTGTGCAGGGTACAATTAAGTTAAAAGTCAATGACAACACCAAGATATTTATAAATTTTAATATAATCAATTTCTGCCATATAGTGTTAGAGAATCAGAGATCTCTTTCTCTTCTTGGAGACCAACATTGCCTTGCACTTGTCAACATTCAAGTTTAACCTCCATTTGCTAAACCAAATTTCACATTCATTTAAAGTCATCTGTACTGGCGAGACTACTAAGCCTGGTTGACGACCGCAGGTCAGTATAACAGCATCATCTGCATAAAAATAAAGCTTAAATTTGGGAGGATTCGGAAAATCTCACAAAGGAATTGAACAATACTGGTCCCAGGACAGAGCTCTGTGAAACATCAGTTTTTACTTCATACGTAGCAGATAGACTCCAACTCTGGCCTGAAAGAAACGGTTGGAAAGAAACGAGTGTATCAGACTAATTATATCCTGGGGATATCCGTTCATAATCATTTTAAAAATAAGTTCTTTGTCCCAGACTTGGTCAAAGGCTTTGTGGACATCCAGGAAGACAACCCCACACTACGTGGAGAGATTATGGTTCTCATTGATATCCGCTGCGAGCCTTCATGTTTGGAGTTGGCAGGTATGATTTGAGCAAAAGGCAAATTGTTCATGACAAATAAGATCGTAGGCATTACAATACTCACTGAATCTCTTGAGAATTGTTTTTTTCCAGAATTTTGGAGACTGATGGCAACAAGCTGATGAGCCCTGTAGCTTACAAGATTTGCAGGGTTTTGTTCTGGCTAAGGAATACTAAAGACAATCGTCTGCTTCCAAGCATCCGGGAAGTCAGTTTTCTTCCAGCAGTCAGTCATCACTTTTGCAATATCGTGAATTGTGTTTTTTTGTAAATTCTTCGAGGCCTGTTTTTAATAGAGTCTTCTCCTGATGCTTTCTTCTTTTTCAGTTACTAAATGATGCTTTGGATTTCATATATATCAATGTTATATTTTGTGACATTGTCCTGAATATTATAAAAGCCAGATAAGCAGGATTTTACTTTCTCAATGTGTCAAGCCTAATTTGCAGAAAATCAGTAGACGTAACAAACTGTTTTGAAAGCGAATTATCAATAAGCTGCCCTTTATCTTTATCATTTGTGATGAAATTGCGGATTTGGGCTAACAGTGGTGGAATATTAGAAGGTTTTTTGTTTTGCAAATATCGAATCATGCACCAAATAGAATTATGATGGGTCGACAAACTATTCACTTTATCATATCATCTGTCATTACGAGGTGCTTTTACTTCCTCGTGTGCCCTTCTAGTGAGGCTGTTATACTTGGTCTTAAACCGTGAATCACGTGTATGGTGCCACTGCCTTCTAACTTTAATACTTTTTCTCAATTAATTGTTTGAATTCTAGAGTGAGATCATGGTGATCAGCTCGCTTCAGGTGAAGTACTAGATACAGTATCTCCATTAATACGTTTTGTAAATTTTCACATTGGTATCTATGTCACCCGTTCTATATACGTTATTTAGTGGGTTTCCATCATTTTTGAGAATCTCTCTGAAAAGATTCCAATCTTGTTTGAGCCTCAATTTTTCTTTGAGGTCAAAGTTTGCATTGTCAAAATTTAGTGCAACCTGTTTATAGTCTGAAGAAAGATCACTGACAGTGAAGATACTGAATGACTTGTAGAAGCTGTTCATCAACACAATATCGAATACATCGCTTGAAAGAGAATGATCACAACAATATATATCATCTAGAAGACTACTGCAATAATACGAGATTGCATATACCCATACAAAAGACAAGATTTGATTATAGCAACTTGAATTCCTGTGTGAGTCCTTAGCGTTCAGGTCTCCTGCCACAATAACGGGGAAGTTCGCAGAAAAGAGTTCGTCAAGGTCATAAAAATCAAATTTGTTTGGGTAATTATAAAGAACCACTAATTTCACCTCTCCACGTCTGGCGTCTATACAGATAGCAGAAGCAGCTCCCATTCCAAAGTAGTCTGGGGTTAGTTCCTCACAATGCACAATGAATTTCTTAATAGCAATTGCTGAACTTTCTAATGAGGACTTTACTGTGAGAAGAATTCTGTCTTTACGAAAGGCACAGTAACCAGGCAACCTGAAGGTATCGCTTGGCCTTAGGTGTGTTTCACTTAGAAATGCTATGTTCATATCCCATTCGATTAGATAGTTGTAACACTCAATACACCTCGGGAAGACCCTGCTGGTGGTCAATATCACGCAGTGAAGTATAGCTCGATTAGTTATATAATAGTACTGATCTGTCATATTGTCAGTGTTTATTCATAGAAAAAGAATATCAGTTATAATTGATCTACTATTAACAAATCCGTGCTTATTAGCTGAGAGCCATATGTGGTATGATAGCACAAGCAGCTTCCATTGCAATGTAGTCTGGGGTTGGTTCCTTCCAATGCAGAATGCATTTCTTAATGATAATTGCTGAACTGCCTGATGTGTAAATCATACACGTTTATCCTCTTCTCTTGTTTGGAGGCCATTGAGGTATAGGAGAATTCCAGGGAAACTTTAGCACTTTGCACTCTTCTGACTTGCAGATATTCAAGACTTTTTGTGTAACTCTATTTCTGTTGTCCATTACATGGAATACATTTTGGAAGATCTTGTCTTTTTAATTTTGGGCAGCCTCATAACCGATGAAGTTTAGCACATTTGTTACAATGGGGAGATTCTGTACATCCCCTAGACACATGGCCAAAGCATAAGCAGTTATAACACTGTAAAGGTTTCTTATTATGGCAAAATATTTCAACACACACAGCAACAGGCCCTATGTGGGTTACACTTTTAAGTGTCTCTTAATGTTCTGTGTTTGAGAAAAGAACCAGTGTCAGATCGTGGAATTCGATCGAAGAGAAACACAATAAAATCCGACGATCCAACTCTACAGCAAAGAAAAGGGAGAGGAAGAAGGAATCAGAAGAAGCAGGTGAAACAGGAGAAAAACAACTACCTGCCACCCAAGAAGAATAATAGAACAAGTAGAAAGCTCGAGAAAGGCGAGCTGAGTCGTTCATTGGATGAAAAAAGCAACATGCAAGTACGGCTCATTAATGACTGGAAAAAAAGGTGGGAGCATAGAAGGAAGATTCAGAGACTTTTCAAATCAAATGGCGAGCGAAAGAAAGAAGGGGATCACTGACGGGTTTTATTTGGAGAAAGATGTCTACAAGCTCATCAAATGCGGGAATTTTCCAAGTCTGGGAATAATGGAAATAAGCACGAATTTTCCCGTGCCCAACCAAGTGACATTGCTATAGCCAGCATAAAGGTGAATCAAGTGCTTTCAACATCAAGAGGTAGGACGACCACCAAGGAGTGTAGTGGCATTCATGCTCACCCCAATCTTTAGGCAAGTGTGAAATCTCAAACATTTGTTCACAGAGCTTTTAATGATTTATGCTCTAGTGCCCTGCCAAGCATAAGAAGGCAAGCGAGATAATGGATGTTCCCTCGCCAGAACCTGGTGCATTGAAGCCACCCAAGATGATACCAGATGCAGCAATCGCATAGGATGGTTAAGTGATCGCATCGGACAGTTAAGTGACTGCATTGGACATTTAGGTGACCGAATGGACGATTCGTCAGGAATGACAGCTAACACCCAGGCCCAGCCGCTGATAAACGATGACTTGTGCTGACCTACAAGATTTGGATGGTATCTCATCGGATTTGAGCAACGCAGTTTCACCGGATGAGACATTGGAAGGCGAATCTGTTCTCCGTCCAATTAAGGAGGTTCCCAACAATTCGCCGAAACCAATTTCGACTTCTGGGAGGAAGACAATACCTCACAAACTATGAGCGTCATGCCCAGACAGCAAACGGACAAGCAAGGCATTGCAAGCACGTGCTACATGGAGATCTCTCGCAGAGAGCCGCGCTTGGTTGCCCTGCCTCCATCAAGGGGTACTGACTCAAATCATTAACCTAAGTTTAAGATAGTTTTAAAAACTTTAGAACGATAAGTGCCTTGTGTGAACCTTAAGACAAAAAAAATCTTTCACCACAACAAAAAACAAATTGAAATAATACAACCTGGTAATCCTGTAAACGCTTTTCGAATGCCTTGCACCGGATCTCTAAACTGCGGATTGTCTGCCCTTTGTACACCTTAGGGCAGTTGGAACAAGATGCTTCATATATTCCTGACTTCTGCATGTGTGGTTCGGTCCTTGAATGTACGTAGTTCTTGATCTGATTCGGATTACTGAAAGAAAGGGAAATGTCAAACGCATTTAAGATCGAGTTTAGGCCTCTAATAAAACAATTGTTGTATGGAATCGAAATAGTTTTCCCTGTGGTTTTATTTTTGCAGAGAGTGGTTTTGTCCTTTATAAACTTTTTAAACTTCCTCTTCCTTAGTAAGTTTGTGATAGTGGCTTTACTATAACCATTCCTTATTGCAATATTTTTTTTTAAAGAAATCTCCTTTTTGAGAATTGATTTTTTCAAAGGCAAATTTAAAGCTCTATCAATCATGGAAATAAAAGTTGATAGCTTTTGGTTCCACGGATGGCTGGAGTCACTTGATGCCTTGCTTAAATTCTCCTCGACTTTTACAAGCTTCTTCTCTTTAATAATGGACAATGCTTCTTCCGTAAGCTTAACATTAATGCCCATCTAATCTCAGCTAATAAACTTTTATGTTCATTACCGTAGTGTTGGACAACGCTCGAATAAACTCACGAGGGTCGCGGCTTCCCGAGTTAGTGGTGGCCAAACGCCAAGGACCACACCCATTGTTAATTTCCCACCAACTTAGCATCGAAGCTCGTGTCCTTCGTTCTCTTCGTTCTCGACATGGCTGACAGTCATGATTAATGGACTCCCATTGAATTTAGATTGTTTTCGTATTTGATTATTTTATGTAATCATATTCCTTTATTTAAAGAAATATTAAATTCTTAAAACATTAAAAGTTTTCCATCCTCCTACTTTCTCTATCCACGACTACCAAGTTCTAAGCAAATTGCATTACGTTAATTTTTCAATAATAAATTCGCGATAATCAGGACCATGGCATTTCTATTGATTCTTTGGCTCTTTTAAGTCTAATTACTTTGACAGGGAAATAGTTGGCCTATCTAACGTCTTCTATAAATTCGTCCAAGTCATACGTCACGTCTACATTTCTCATGACGTCTACATTTCTCATGACGTCCAAGCATTTTTTTTCGGCAATTTTTTGGAAAAAACTAATGCATTTCTAAGCTTCATTTTGGTCTTAATAGAAAGATCAAAGGTTGTCAAAGTTAGTTTTTGTATCCACATTTACTATTAATCAGCGGTAGTATACAATTTAAATTTAATATATACAGTCACGGTCTATAGAAATTCACAGTTATCGAGCTTCGGCCATTTTCCATTGTTTCGAGAAGAGATTGGTCCCGTATAAGCAAAACTGAGAAGCAAAACTGATCGCGCCAGGTGCCGCATAGATCGCACTAAGGCCGACCACAACTTGCGATAGAGATTTTCATTGAAACTGAATATGAAAGTAAACTTTCTGTCTGTCGATAGGGCGGCGCTGCAGGCGCAGTTGGGATGATTGTACACGCAGCGCCAATTTTCAATAGAGTTCCCGCCCTAAAAACTTTAGCTTCATTTTAACAGTGGAGCTCGATGACCATGAATATCTAAAGACCGTGTTACAGTGCAATCATAATGTAACGACTGCCTGTATTGTTGTTTATTGTTTATTGTTATTCGTTGTCATTAGTTGTATGCAATTGTTGTTATTTCATCTTCAATGCTAGCAAAATCGTTGCTTGTGATGAGTTTATGATTAGCCAGTGTAATGTATTGTAAAGGCTTTATCAAGTTACAGACATAGCCTACCGGGCAGACTTCCAAAGTTTTTTTTTTTGTTTTATATTTATCATATAAAAACATATTTGGTTTTTTTGAATAAAGACTATAAAGAATGAAATAAAAAATCTATTTATTTAACTCGGTGGCTCAGGGGTTGTGTGGTCGCCTCTGATGCCCGAGGACGCGGGTTCGACCCCGACCGAGTACGACGAGGATTTTTTCAGGGGGAAAATCCTGAGATCACGCACTTCCTTCGGAAGTGAAGTAAAGCCATTGGTCCCGTGCAGTCGTTTTCCAGCTGCACGTTAAAGAACCCTTGCGAGGCAAAATTTGCCGCCCCTATAACGCCGTCCTGAAATGACCATGGCAGTTAAAAAGGACGTTAATACCGAACAAACCAAACCTAACCAAGTTCCAAGGGTGATTCTTCGACAGTTTGTTGGAGAAAACTGCTGCATCTCTAAACTTCATTTTGCTCTTAAATGGAGGATCCTAGTTTGTAGATTTTTCAGAGTTAGTTTTTGTGTCCCTAATTATTAATTATTAGCGGTAATTTACAATTAAAAATTGATTTAAGCGCATGCGTATTTATATGATAAAAACTGTGTTTACGTACAGTTGGGTCCAAAAAGGTACAAAACTTAGGTCATAACACGGGAATCGCACATCCCAAACATATACCTGCTACCCTAGTTTCATTCAGAAGGGACAGGTCCAGTCTAATCTGCCTTGACTCTCAGTAGAAGATCCTGATTTTGAAACTGATCAACATCCAGTAAGTTCACTTCCTACGGAGCAGGTGAAAACCTTTTTGCACTCTACTATATAATGTGCAAAAATTGGCTTCCATGCAACATTCTCTGCTTCTAAGCTGCTCCAATATCGCATTTGTTGTTTTGATGATTTTAAATTTATTTATTTTTTAATTAAAGCAATGGAGATTAATAATAAGATTGGTTGTTTACCGTCAAATTTTGAATAATTTTCTCAGATTTCAGCTGATGATATTGAATCTATAGTACGAGAATTTCTCGTACATTACTTCCCTTGATGCCAGACACCATTTTGCAATTAGTCTCCTCATCACGACACTTTATCTTGATCGTTTCTGCTCTACCTGTATCTCAAAGATGTTTCTGGATCTCGCTCAGGATATCCCTAATCGGCTTACCGTGAGGGCGAATTATAATCGGCGGAATCTATACATTGCTCTTAATATGATTGGCTGCTGTGAGATTTTTCATTTTATCGCTGCTCGGACTTGCTTTCCCATAAATCAACAGCGATGCTAATATTTATGACGCCTTTTATTTGGGTTTCGTATTTTTAATAGTACGATATTCTTCGCCATTATTAATTTGTTCATAATCAGGTTTCTGTTTTTCATTCGCACTCTGCGGATCATTGCCAATAATCTTATCAGTCCCTGAGCCAGAAGTGACAGGTCCATAGGCTGCAGATCTGCTCCTCCTGTGTCAATCGAATTAATTATGGCCATATTGCCTTTCAATAGGTCAGAGTAGTGACCTGTCAGTAGACTTTGCAGTCTTTTAAAATTTATGCTGCACTCACGGCGTGGAGCAGAGATCTCATCATTAATGTGTGCCATTTTATCATGGATATCACTAACATCCCTTCTAAATGTGTCGATCTTAGCTTGAAAGTTATTGAACTTTGCACATATTTCTTGGCGCATAGATAAAAGTGTTCTCTAAGGACAGCATCAAAAGCCTAGAAACTATAATCCTTACAGGCATTTTGTATACAGGGTGATTCAAATTCAATGTAAAAAACTTTTAGGGGAGGTAGTATGGATGATTCTAAGCAAAAAAGTTCATGTGAACATGGCTCCGAATTTGAATGCTAACTGAGATGTGAAAAGAGGGAAAAACCCCGCCACCAAATCAACAAGTTCATAACTCAGGTTCTTTAAGATCTAGGATGATGAAATCTGGAGGAATGATAGGGTACATAAAAATGTGTACACTGCTAAACTTTCCTCGAATTCCAAAAAGTACTTTCCGAGTTCGCACACAACATCTTAATACGTGCTGGTTAGTACTCACATGTGAGCACTGTTACGATTTTGAACTTTTACGATTTTAGCATTTTGGTTCATTGGAACTTTCAATGCTAAAATATGGCATGTAATAAATCAAACGGCTTGGAATGATGTGTCAAGAATGAATATAAAGTAAAATTAATGGTAGTCGAAATTGTTTTCAAGGAACCTGGTTTAGTGGAACCATTATGGCTCATTGGAACTTTCAATGCTAAAATATAGCATGTAATATATAAAACGACTTGGAATGAGTTATAATGAATGAATATAACGCAAAATTAATGATATTCGAAATTGGTTTCAAGGAACCTGGTTTAGTGGAACCATTATGGTTCATTGGAACTTTCAATGCTAAAATATAGCATGTAGTATATCAAACGACTTGGAACGACGTGTCATGAAGGAATATCACGTAAAATTAACAATAGTCGAAATTGGTTTCAAGGAACCTGGTTTAGTGGAACCATTATGGTTCATTGGAACTTTCAATGCTAAAATATAGCTTGTAATATATCAAACGACTTGGAATAAGTTGAAATGAATGAATATAACTCAAAACTAATGATATTTGAAATTAGTTTCAAGGAACCTGGTTTAGTTGAACCATTTCGTTTCACTTGAACTTTCAATGCTAAAATATGGCATGTAATATATCAAACGACTTGGAATGATGTGTCATGAATGAATATAACGTAATATTATTGATAGATGAAATTATTTCAAAGGTACCTAGTTTACTGGTATCATTATGGTGCATTAGAAACATCCAATGTTAACTTAGGGCGGTTTAAAAATATAGTTCCGCGATTGGTTTAGTTTAACCTTTCGGTACTTGGTTATGTCATTCCTTAATGGTTTATTAAGTACCGAAAGATGCTTTATGCTATCAGTGTGGGGAAACGTGTCTGCCTGTCTGTCTGTCTGTCTGTCTCTAACTCAAACTCCGCCGAGGCTATGAAAGATATCCAAAATCTGTTTTCGTCAGTCGATGAATATGGTTGATGGCACGAACCAGTTACAAACATAATCTAAATCAGTTCATTGGCACGTGCACAAATGGTACCTCTATTTTCCCGCGTAGCAATTTTCAATGGCAAGATATATTAGGTAATATACAAAACAAATCGAAATGACGACATAGATGCGGTTATTCATTATTATTTTCGTCAGTCGATAAACATGGTACATGGCAGGAATCAGTCACAAATATTATTTAAATCTGTTCAATAGCACGTGCACAAATGGTACCTTTACGACCCCACCTAGCAATTTTCAATAGATAGATATATTAAGTAATATATCAAACGAATCGCAATGACGAGATAGAAGCGGACATAAATTACTATTTTCGCCAAATAATAAATAAGGTTCCGGGAATAACCGTTTTGAAAAAGGTTGAAATCAAACCAATGGCACGCTCTAATGTTTTCAAAGATAAAATTTGGCATGTAATATATCAAACGACTTGGAATGATGTGTCAAGAATGAATATAAAGTAAAATTAATGGTAGTCGAAACTGTTTTCAAGGAACCTGGTTTAGTGGAACCATTAATTTTTATTAGAACTTTCAGTGCTAAAATATGGCATGTAATATATAAAACGCCTTGGAATGAGTTGTAATGAATGAATATAACGTAAAATTAATG
>JAHWFO010022513.1:288391-299951 GCA_023313115.1 Rhysida immarginata
TAGTCCAAACTGGTTTCAAAGAACCTACTTTAGTGGAACCATTATGGTTCATTGGAACTTTCAATGCTAAAATATGGCATGTAATATATCAAACGAATTGAAATGAGGTGTCATGAATAAATATAAGGTAATATTAATGATAGTCCAAATTGCTTTCAAGGAAACTTGTTTAGTAGAACCAGGATGATCGATTGGAGCTTTCAATGCTAAAATATAGCAAGTAATATATCAAACGACTTGGAAAGATGTGTCATAAATGAATAAAACGTAAAATTAATGATAGTCGAAACTGGTTTCAAGGAACCTGGTTTAGTGGACCCATGATCGTTCATTGGAACTTTCAATGCAAAAAATGGCATGTAATATATCAAACGACTTGGAATGATGTGTCATGAAGGAATATAACGTAAAATTAACGATAGTCGAAATTGGTTTCAAGGAACCTCGTTTAGTGGAACCAGGATGGTCCATTGAAACTTTCAATGCGAAAATATGTTATTTAATATATCGAACGACTTGGAATGATGAATATAACGTAAAATTAATGATAGTCGAAATTGGATTCAAGGAACCTCGTTTAGTGGAACCATTGTTGTTCATTGTAATTTTCAATGCTAAAATATTGCATGTAATAAATCAAACGACTTGGAATGAGGTGTCATGAATGAATATAACGTAAAATTAATGATAATCGAAATTGGTTTCAAGGAACCTGGTTTTGTGGAACCATTGTGGTTTATTAGAACTTTCAATGCTAAAATTTTGCATGTAATACACTACCGTTTATAAAAATCGCAACACCATGATGGAATAGCCCAATCTGCATTATATTTGGAGCATTTGCATATCATGGGTCAGAAAAGAAACCATTAGATTTTCAGGTCACTACAATGCGTTTTATTGTCACATTAGTATCGGGTGAAACCACCGTGGGATGCAATTACAGCCTCTAAACGTCGTGGCATTGAGTCAAACAAGCTCTGAATAAGGGCCTGGGGAATGTCCTACCGTGCTCTGTCTACACGGGTATACAGTTCATCCACAGTTGCTGCTGCAGGAGTCTGACGAGCCAATCGATGAGCAACCTTGTCCCACACATGTTCGATTGGAGTCATGTCTGGTGAACGAGCAGGCCAGGGAAACAAGGGCGTCTGATGTGCTTGGAAAAGGCGAGGACATTTCTGGCTACGTGCGGTCGGGCATTGTCCTGTTGGAATACAGCGCCTGGAAGGTTCTGCAGGAAGGGGATGACCTCGGGTTGCACAACTTCCCTGATGTACCGGTCACTGTTCAGATTGCCAAGGATTCTGATCAGACGGGAACGGCCATGGTAACTGATTGCACCCCACACCATCACCCCTGGCGTTTGTCCTGAATGACGCTGCAGGATGCATTCTGGAAGGTCGCGCTCTCCACGATGTCTTCTGACTCGTATCCTGCCGTCACGGTGCTGCAAGTTAAACCTTGACTCATCCGAAAACACAACATGTTGCCATTCAGCTTGCCATTGTTGGTGATGATGGGCCTATTGCAACCTGAGGCGCCAGTGGTTTTGAGTCAAAGTAATCCGCAACAATGGTACTCGTGCCATCAATCCTCTGGAAATCAAACGGCGTCGTACAGTGCTAGCGGACATTATCATGCCTACTGTAGCACCCCACTGTTGTGCTAACACTATAGAAGTGGTTGTACGATCTGCTACACACGTGCGATAGAGGTGTCATCGTGCTGGGTCTTCCTGAGCCTGGTCTCTTCGCTCCACTGCCTCCATGCACGCATAATTGTCGTTGCATTACGTCCTACACGAGCAGCAATGTCACGATACGATCATCCCGCTTCACGCAGACCAATTATGCGTCCTCTTTCAAAGTCTGTCAGCTGTTGATATGGTACCCTTCGTCGTCGTCGAGGCATGGTGTTCTTTCAAGCAATTACTCTGAAAATCTAATCATTTATACTCTGACACATTGTATGCGAATATTGCAAATTGAATATGGATTAGACCATTCCATCAGGGTGTTGCGATTTTTATAAACAGTAGTGTATATCAAACGACTTGGAATGATGTGTCACAAATGAATATAACGTAAATTAATGATAGTTTAAATTGGTTTCAAAGAACCTGGTTTAGTGGAACCATGCTGGTTCATTGGAACTTTCCATGCAAAAATATGTCATGTGATATACAAACAACTTTAATGACGTGTCATGAATAGAAATAAAGCAAAATAAATGATAGTCTAAATTGGTTTACAGGTACTTGGTGTAAGCGTGTCTTTATGGCACATTAGAAACTTATAATCCTAACAAAGGGGTGTTTAAAAATATTGTTCCGTGAATGGTTTAGTTTAACCTTTCGGTACTTCGTTATGTTATTCCTTAATGGTTTAATATGTACCGAAAGGTGCTTTACGCTATCAGTGTGGGGAAGAGTGTCTGTCTGTGTGTCTGTCTGTGTGTCTGTCTGTGTGTCTGTCCGTCTGTGTGTAACTCTAACTCCTCCGAGGCTATGAAAGATTTTCAAAATCTGTTTTCGTCAGTCGATGAATATGGTTTATGGCACGAAACAATCAAAAATATTATCTAAATCGGTTCATTGGCACGTGCATAAATGATACCTTAATTTTCCCGCCAAGAAATTTTCAATGGAAAGACTTTATAAGTAATATATCAATTAAATCGTTATGACGAGATAAAAACGTTTATTCAATATTATATTCGTCAGTCGATGAATATGGTACATGGCAAGAACCAATCACAAGTATTATTGGGATAGTATGTTATGAATGAATATAACGTAAAATTATTGACTGTCGAAATTGGTTTCAAGAAACCTAGTTTAGTGGAACCATTATGGTTCATTGCAACTTTGAATGCTATAATATGGCATGCAATATATCAAACGACTTGGAATGATGTGTCATAAGAGAATATAACGTAAAATTAATGATTCTGGATATTGGTTTCAAGGAACCTGGTTTAGTGAAACCATTTAAGTTCATTGGAACTTTCACTGCTAAAATATGGCATCTAATATACTAAACGAATTGTAATGATTTCTTATGAATAATTATAACTTAAAATTAATTATAGTCCAAACTGGTTTCAAGGAACCAGATTTAGTGGAACCATTATGGTTCATTTGAACTTTCAATGCTAAAATATGGCTTGTAATATATCAAACAACTTGGAATGAGATGTCATGAATGAATATAACATAAAATAATGATAGTCCAAATTGATTTCAAAGAAACTGGTTTAGTGGAAGCATTGTGGTTCTTTGAAACTTTCAATGCTAAAATATGGCATGTAATATACCAAACGACTTGGAAAGATGTCATATATATAAATATAACGTAAAATTAATTATAGTCTTAACTGGTTTCAAGCAACCAGGTTTAGTGGAACCATTATGGTTCACTGGAACTTTCAATGCCAAAATATGGCAGGTAATATATCAAACGACTTGGAATGATATGTCATAAATGTATATAACGTAAAACTAATGATACTCTAAATTGGTTCAAAGGTACGTGGTGTAAGGGTATCTTTATGGCCCATTAGAAACTTATAATGTTAACATAGGGCTGTTTAAAAATATAGTTCCGTGAATGGTTTAGTTTAACCTTTCGGTACTTGGTTATGTTATTCCTTAATGGTTTATTAAGTAACGAAAGGTGCTTTTTGCCGTAAGTGTGGGAAAGAGTGTCTGTCTGTCTGTCTGGCTGCCTCTCCGTCTGTTTGTAATTCTAACTCCTCCGAGTCTATGAAAGATTTTTAAAATCTGTTTTCGTCGGTCGATGGATTTGGTTTATGGCACGAAACAATCACAAATATTATCTAAATCGGTTCAATGGCACGTGCACAAATGGTACCTTAATTTTCCCACTAAGCAGTTTTCAATGGAAAGACATATTAAGTCATATATCAATTAAAATTTTATGACGAGATAGAAGAGTTTATTCAATATTTTTTTCGTCAGTGGAAGAATATGATACATGGCACGAACCAATCACAAGTATTTTACGCCTTTTACACAAGTTATATCTGTATGCAACCCAGGACACACACAAACATCCATGCCCACGGTGGGATTCGAACCCAAAGCCAGGTGGATTTGAGAACTAGAAAGCTTATGCTCTACCTGTCGGCCACCTGGCCGGCCCTGATTTAGTGGTACCATTATGGTTCATTGGAACTTTCACTGCTAAAATATGGCAGGTAATATATCATAAATAAAGTAAAATTTAATTAATTTTAATATTTATTTTTATTATATCATGTTATATCATAATTAATTTAATTAATTTAAAGTAAAATTAATTTTAGTCGAAATTGTTTTCAAGAAACCTGATTTAGTGGAGCCATTATTGTTCATTCGAATTTTCAATGTTAAAATATGCCATGTAATATATCAAACAACTTGGAATGATGTGCCATGAATAAATATTACGTAAAATTAATGATAATCTATATTGGTTTATAGGTACATGGTGTAAGGGTATCTTTAATGCCCATTAGAAACTTATAATGTTAACATAGGGCTGTTTAAAAATATAGTTCCGTGAATGGTTTAGTTTAACCTTTCGGCACTTGGTTATGTTATTCCTTAATGGTTTATTAAGTGCCGAAAGGTGCTTTATGCTGTCTGTGTGGGGAAGAGTGTCTGTCTGTCTGTCTCTCTGTGTGTCTGTCTGTCTGCCCGTTTGTCTGTAACTCTAACTCCTCCAAGGCTATGAAAGATTTTCATAATCTGTTTTCATCAGTCGATGAATATTGTTTATGGCACTAAACAGTCACAAATATTATCTAAATCGGTTCATTGGCACGTGCACAAATGGTACCTGAATTTTCCCGTCAAGCAATTTTTAATCGAAAGACATATTAAGTAATATATCAATTAAAACTTTATGACGAGATAGAAGCGTTTATTCAATATTTTTTTCGTCAGTCGATGAATATGTTACATGGCACGAACCAATCACAAGAGATTAATGGAATAGTATGTCATGAATGAATATAACGTAAAATTATTGATAGTCGAAATTGGTTTCAAGGAAAGTGGTGTAATGGAACCAGGATGGTAGACTGAAACTTTCAATGCTAAAATAGGGCATGTAATATATCAAACGATTGGAATGATGTGCCATGAAAGAATATAACGTAAAATTGATGTTTCTGGATATTGGTTTCAAGGAACCTGGTTTAGTCGAACCTTTATGGTTCTTTGGAACTTCCAATGCTAAAGTATGCCATGTAATATATCAAAACGGCTTGGAATGATGTCTTATGTATAAATATAACGTAAATGATGAAAAATAGGAAAGAAAATTCCGCAGCCCGGAATCGAACCAGGAACCTTTGGCTAGGACCGCCAACACGCTAACCAATTGCGCCATTGCGGGCATGAAAGCATTTCGCTATTTACATGATCTTAGGGCTTGGTTAGAGCAGTTACGTAGTTCGCCGGCTGGGACTATCTTTCCTAAGACGTAAATTCTTAAAGAATAAATCATTAGATGGTCTGTGAGGGTTTAAATGGTACGCCTGTTCGAAATAATGATGAAAAATTGGAAATAAAATTCCGCCATTAAAACCCTCACAGACCATCTAATGATTTATAACGTAAAATTAGTGATAGTCGAGATTTGTTTCAAGGAACCTGGTTTAGTTAAACCATTATGGTTCATTGCAACGCTCAATGCTAAAATTTGGCATGTAATATATGAAACGACCCGGAATAAACTATCACAAATGATTATAACGTAAAATTAATGATACTAAGTGCTGTAACTGTATCTTTATGGACCTTTAGAGACTTATAATGTTAACATAGAGCTGTTTAAAAATATAGTTCCGTGAATGGTTTAGTTCAACCTTTCGGTACTTGGTTATGTTATTCCTTAATGGATTATTAACTACCGAAAGGTGCTTTATGCTATCAGTGTGGGGAAGCGTGTCAGTCTGTCTGTCTGCCGTCTGTCTGTCTGTCCGTCTGTCTGTCTGTACGCCTGTCTGTAACTCTCACTCCGCCGAGGCTATGAAAGATTTTCAAAATCTGTTTTCGTCAGTCGATGAATATGGTTTATGGCGCGAAATAATCAAAAATATTATCTAAAATGGTACCTGAATTTTTCCGCTAAGCAATTTTTAATGGAAAGACATTATAAGTAATATATCAATTAAATCGTTATGACGACATAAAAACCTTTATTCAATATTATTTTCGTCAGTCGATGAATATGGTACATGGCACGAACCAATCACAAGTATTATTGGGATGGTATGTCATGAATGAATATATCGTAAATTTATTGATAGTTGAAATTGGTTTCAAGGATCCTGGTGTAGGGGAACTATTATTTTTCATTGGAAATTTCAATGCTAAAATATGGCATGTAATATATCAAACGACTTGCAATAATGTGTTATAAAGGAATATAACGTAAATTAATGATAGTACAAACTGGTTTTAAGGAACCTGGTTTAGCGGAGCCATTCTGGTTTAGTGGAAACATTGTGGTTCATTGGAACTTTCAATGCTAAACTTTGGCATTTAATATATCAAACGACTTGTAATGACATGTCATGAATAAATATAACGTAAAATTAATGATAGTCCAAATTGGTTTCAAGGAACCAGGTTTAGTCGACCCATGACGGTACATTGGAACTTTCAATGCTAAAATACGGCATGTAATATATCAAACGAATTGAAATGAGGTGTCATGAATAAATATAACGTAAAATTAATGAGAGTCCAAATTAGTTTCAAGGAACTTGGAATCGTGGACCAATGATGGTTCATTGGAACCTTCAATGCTAAAATATGGCATGTAATATATCAAACGACTTGGAATGAAATGTCATGAATATATGTAACGTAAAATTAATGATAGTCCAAATTGCTTTCAAGGAAACTTGTTTAGTAGAACCAGGATGATCGATTGGAACTTTCAATGCTAAAATATAGCAGGTAATACAGGGTGGTCATAAATTATTAAGCACATTTTGACAGTGAATATTTTATTAACCAAAAAATGTACACACTTCTTGTGAACATCATTGAAAAGTACAACTCAAACAGTTTGTCAGGTGTCACTATCACCACCAGGCGGCAGCACTGTTTGGCGTAGGAACACAAAACGCGAAAATGGCGACCGTGCAGCAGAAAGCAATGTGCGTTCTTTGGTTTCATGAGCAGAAATCTGTGATAGCAGTTCAACGGCAATTCCGCTTGGAATATGGACAACCTGCTCCTGGAAAGGATTCCATAAAGTGGTGGTTTCAGCAGTTTAAGGACACTGGAAGCGTAGCCCACAAGAAAGGTGCTGGTAGGCCTACCGTCAGTGAGGAAGTCATTGAGAAGGTGCGAGATGCCTTCCAACGGAGCCCTACGAAGTCAACTCGGCGCGCCAGCTTGGAATTGCGAGTCCCACGATCTACGGTGATGAAAGTGATGCATAAGCGTTTGAAATTGTATGCCTACAAAGTTCAGATTGTTCAGGAACTAAAGCCTGACGATAAACCGCAACGGTTTGCATTCGCGGAGCTCATTCTGCACAAAATTGATGTGGACAACACGTTCTTGGATAAAGTGGCTTTCTCAGATGAGTCAAAATTTCATGTTTCCGGGCGTGTGAACAGACACAACTGTCGCATTTGGGGATCAGAGAACCCTCATGAAGTCCGTGAACATGTTAGAGACAGTCCAAAGGTCAATGTGTGGTGCGCGTTGACTGTCAATGAAGTGATTGGACCATTCTTCTTCACAGAGCAGTCGGTGAATAGCTTCACGTACCTTGACATGCTGCAATTTTACGCTATACCGCAGCTTGAACATCGACAACCAGATGTTATTTTTCAACAGGATGGTGCACCGCCACACAGGGGAACGATTGTGCGGCGATACCTGGATGAACATTTTCCTGATCGTTGGATTGTCCGCGGGGGGCCGATTTCATGGCCTCCGCGATCTCCTGACATCACACCACTCGATTTTTTCGCGTGTACTCCAGCAAAGTGCGTGATCTTGATGAATTGAAGGAAAGGATTGTGGCCGTCATTGCAACAGTGACACCTGAAATGCTGCGGAATACATGGCGTGAAATCGAATATCGAATGGATATTCTGCGAGTCACTGCAGGAGCACACGTGGAAGTGCTGTAACTTCGGAATATTACGGAAAAAAACTGTTTGAGTTGTCTTTTTAATGATGTTCACAAGAAATGTGTACATTTCTTGGTTAATAAAATATTCACTGTCCAAATGTGCTTAATAATTTATGACCACCCTGTATATCAAACGACTTGGAATGATGTGTCATAAATGAATATAACGTAATTTAATGATAGTCCAAACTGGTTTCAAGGAACCTGGTTTAGTGGA
This sequence comes from Rhysida immarginata, assembly GCA_023313115.1. Classification (NCBI taxonomy): domain Eukaryota; kingdom Metazoa; phylum Arthropoda; class Chilopoda; order Scolopendromorpha; family Scolopendridae; genus Rhysida; species Rhysida immarginata. The sequence goes on from JAHWFO010022513.1 coordinate 296,780, forward strand.
ACCATTCTGGTTTATTGGAAACATTATGGTTCATTGGAACTTTCGATTCTAAAATATGGCATGTAATATATCACACGACTTGAAATGAAGTGTCAAGAATAAATATAACGTAAAATAATGATAGTCCAAATTGATTTCAAGGAACCTGGTTACGTGAACTCATGATGGTTCATTGGAACTTTCAATGCTAAAATGTGGCATGTAATATATCAAACGCTTGGAATGATGTTTAATGAATGAATATAACGTAAAGTTAACTATAGTCGAAATTGGTTTCAAAGAATCTGGTTTAGTGGAACCACTAATGTTCATTAGAACTTTCTATGCTAAAATATGTCATGTAATATATCAAACAACTTGGAATGAGGTGTCATGAATAAATATAACGTAAAATTAATGATAGTCCAAACGCAGTGGCTACGTACAGTGCAACCTTGTACGCCTTCCGTTCACTACAAAGGAAGTGGCAAGCTGTACCGCCATCTACCAACAGAATCAGATGCTAAACTAACTCAAATATCGAAACAAGCAACATGGCGGATTCCCATCGCGTAGTGGAGAAATGGAACGATTTAAACAAGTTTATCTTAGTTTCGAGCAGCAAATATGGGATAGAATGAATATTGTTAACGGCGGCGATCATCTGCAAGTCAAGAAAAGCTACATTTCCTTCAAATTTACTAGATCTGTATATCGTAAATGTCCCTCCCCCCCTCAAGCATTCTCTTCTCCTGTTAAGTGAAGTTAGCTCTGAACGTTTCGCTGTCTTCATTTTGACTCTATTGCAATTTATTTCATGTAATAGATGAAGGAGGTTCTTCTGTTTCTGATTTAATTTTAGTGAAAATTAGTCAGGGTCCCTATCAATGTTTTGAGCTGCAGATAACATCCTTGATTTTTTTTTTATTCTAAATAATGGATTTATAATTATTATTATAACTATTCATGTAGTCAAAAGGTAATAGATTCATTATTATTATAAAAATTCTTATTTTGATTATAAATATTCATTTCTTGAATGATAGTTCTTTACAAGTCATTTTATAGTTAAAATTAAGAATGTTACGATTTCTTCAAAATAAAATTTAAAATATTAAAAAATTTAATTTTTTTATAATTTTTATTTAGTTTCATACTTCCAAATATAAATGCCAAATAAATTATTATAGGAAAAATAAAAATCAAATAAGTTATTACAAAATCCACTTAATATTCACTGGACGTGTTTGGATTTCCAATAGATGAATTTTACGGTGCGGTTCTTCGTTCTTCTTATAGAAAATATTTGCTTATAAACATTTAACAATGATTAATTCAAAGAAACTTATTAAATTTCTATAACTGGGGATGAGAGAAGATAACTCTCGAAAACGTTCTATTAATTATACTTTACTGTGCCATAAAAGTGACTATCATCTTATTTCTGAAGCTGTCTTTGGACATTAAAACGGTTGGATGACCAGCTATTCTATTAATTTCTTTGTTTTCACTAGTGGACATCCTCCATTTGATCTATTGTGGACATCCCAATATTAATACGCAAAAGAACAAAGTGTTGCATCCTAAAATTTATGTTGGAAATCCAAAGACGTCCAGTGAATATTAAGTGGGTTTTGTTATAATTTATTTTATTTTTATTTTTACTATAATAATTTATTTGGCATTTTTATTTAGAAGTATCAAACAAAATAATAATTATAAAAAAATTTAAAAAATAAAAAATTATAAAAATTTTATATGAAGAAATTGTAAAATTCTTAATTTTAACTGTAAAATGACAAGTAATAACAACTATTATTCAATAACTGAATATTTATAACAAAAATAAGAATTTTTTACAATAATAATGAATCTATTACCTTTTGACCAAATGAATAATTATAATAATTACAAATCCATTACTTAGAATAAAAAAACTAAAGAATCAAGGATGTTAATGTTAATCTGATTCTCAAAACAGTGCTGGAGGCCCTGCATAGTTTTCACTAAAATTACATCAGAAACAGATGAACCTCCTTTATCTATTCTTGATTACATGAAATAAATTGCAGTAGAGTCAAAATTTAGATAGCGACGCGATTAGAGCTAACTCGAGTTAACAGGAGCGTAGCCTACGACAAGAGAAGAGAATGCTTGAGGGGAGAGGGTATCTACGCGTAGTGACCGATATATAGAACTAGTAAATTTGAAGTAAATGTAGTTTTTTTGATTTGCAGATGATCGGCGCAATTAACAATATTCATTCTATCCCATATTTAGCTGCTTGAAGCTAAGATAAAATTGTTTAAAACGTTGCATTTTTCCACTAAGCGATGGGAATCTGCCATATTGCTTGTTTCGAAATTTGAGATAGTTTGGAATCTGAATCTGTTAGTAGATGGCGGTACATGTTGTCGCTTCCTTTGTAGTGAACGGAAGGCGTACAAGGTTGCACTGTACGTAGCCACTGCCTAGTCCGAATTGGTTTCAAGGAACCAGGTTTAGTGGACCAATGATGGTTGATTGGAACTTTCAATGCTAAAATACGGCATGTAATATATCAAACGAATTGATATGGGGTGTCATGAATTTATATAACGTAAAATTAATGATAGTCCAAATTGCTTTCAAGGAAACTTGTTTAGTAGAACCAGGATGATCGATTGGAACTTTCAATGCTAAAATATAGCAAGTAATATATCAAACGACTTGGAATGATGTCATAATTGAATATAACGTAAATTAATGATAGTCCAAACTGGTTTCAACGAACCTGGTTTAGCGGAACCATTCTTGTTTAGTGGAACCATTATCGTTCATTGGAACTTTCAATGCTAAAATATGGCATGTTATATATCAAACGAATTGAAATGAGGTGTAATGAATAAATTTAACGTAAAATAATTGATAGTCCAGATTAGTTTCAAGGAACTTGGTTTCGTGGACCCATGATGGTTCATTGGAACTTTCAATGCTAAAATATGGCATGTAATATATCAAACGACTTCGAATGATGTTTAATGAATGAATATAACGTAAAATTAACGATAGTCGAAATTGGTTTCAAGGAATCTGGTTTAGTGGAATCATTATTGTTCATTGGAACTTTCAATGCTAAAATATGGCATGTAATATATCAAACAACATGGAATGAGGTGTCATGAATGAATATAACTTAAAATTAATGATAGTC
>JAHWFO010022513.1:315798-369982 GCA_023313115.1 Rhysida immarginata
GTATATATCGTAAATTAATGATAGTCCAAACTGGTTTCAATAAACCTGGTTTAGTGGAACGTTCATGGTTTATTGGAACTTTCAATGCTAAAATATGGCATGTAATATATTAAACTACTTGGAATGATGTGTCATGAATGAATGTAACGTAAAATTTATGATTGTCTAAATTGGTTTCAAGAACCTGGTTTAGTGGAACCATTATTGTTCATTCGAACTTTCAATGATAAAATATGGCTTGTAATATATCAAACAACATGGAGTTATGTGTCACGAATGATTATGACATAAAATTAATGATAGTCGAAATTGGTTCACAGGTACATGGTGTAATGGTATATTTATGGCCCATTAGAAGCTTACAATGTTAACATAAGGCTGTTTAAGTACCGAAATGTGCTTCATGCTATCAGTGTGGGGAAACGTGTCTGTCTGTCTGTCAGTCCGTCTGTCCGTCTGTCCGTCTCTCTGTAACTGAAACTCCTCCGAGGATATGAAAGATTTTCGAAATTTGTTTTCCTCAGTCGAAAATTTTGATAATGGTTTAAATTGAAACAATTACACGTGCTCTAATATTACCATTATGACACCCTAAAAAATTTTCAGTGCTAAAATTTTGCAAGTAATACATCATATAACTTCGAATGAGGTGTCATGAATGAATATAAGGTAAAAATCAATGTTAGTCGAAATTGGTTTCAAGGAACCTGGTTTAGTGGGGGGGGGGGGGTTCTGGGAATTAGGTCGTTCGACTACTTAAGTCACTTTGCGCCTTTTACAAAATTTATATCTGTACGCAGCCCGGGACAGACACAAACATCCATGCCCATGGCGGGATTCGCACCCATAGCCAGGCGGATTCGAGAACTAGAAAGCCTATGCCCTAGCTCTATGGGCGACCTGGCTGGCCCTGGTTTAGTGGAACCATAATGGTTCAATGCTAAAATATGTCATGTAATATATCAATCCACTTGTAATGATGTCTTATGAATGAATATAACTTAAAACTAACGAAAATCGAAATTGGTTCTAAGGAAGCTGATTTAGTGGAACCATTATTGTTTAATTGAACTTTCAATGCAAAAATATGGCATGTAATATATCAAACTACACTGAGTTAGCAAAACTCATGGGATAGTTACTTACTTTCTGGTCGGGCCACCTCTGTCCCTGTGGAGTGCAGCAATACGGCGTGATAGTGAGTCTGCAAGTCCTTGGTTCACTTCTGGAGGCAGTTGACACCAGATAGTCTGCAGAGCCGAAGATAGTTGCTGCCCGTTCGTGGGCGGATGATCCAGTGCTCGGAGCCTGACTTCAACAGCATCCCAGATCTGTTCGATGGGATTCATGTCAGGGCTCCGGGCTGGCCAGCTCAGCCGTTGGACCTCTCCTGCATGCTCCTCAAACCATTCGCGGATGACTTTGGAGCGATATGGTGGAGCATTGTCATCTTGAAAGACTGCCACGTCGTCAGAGTGTTGAAATGTCAAAAACGGGTGCAGATGGTCTCTGATGAGTTGACGATACCGTGGAGCATTCAACGTTTGGTCCAAAATAACCAGAGGGAACATTCCAAAGCAGGAAAATGCACCGCAGACCATCACTGACGCCCCACCACCCTGAACCACCACCTGGTAGCATGCGGGATCCAACGTTTCGTGAGGTCTGTGCCACACACGGTGCCTCCCATCAGCGTGGTACAGTTGATATCGTGACTCATCTGACCATATGACGTTAAGCCACTGTTGCAGAGTCCAGCCAAGATGGTTGGTGGCAAATGCACACCGGAGTGTCCGATGACGCTGGGTAAGCATTAGCACCCGTATAGGGCGATGGCTGCCAAACAAGAGGGCATGCAGATACCGACGGATTGTCCACCGAGAGACGTTTCTAGTGCGGCCAGTATTAAACTGGTCTGTGATTTGCTGCACTGTTGCGCTTCCGTCTCTCTGAATCATTCGTCCCAGGTGTCGACGGTCACGATCATTCAGGGCAGCTGGACGCCCGGTATGGTGGCTGTTGTGGACTGTGATGCCTTCATCCAGCCTTTCCCGATATACCCTGGAGACAATTGAGCGGGGAAAGCCAAATTCCTGCAGCACTGCCGAAATGGAACATCCCTTGCGTCGAGCACCTACTATCATACCCCGATCAAAAGACGTCAACTCGCGACGACGTGCCATTTCAGATTACTCACTTATCCAAGCTCTTCCCACAACGTCTAATGGTCCATTCCCAGAATCCGTTACCCCTGTGAATTAGTGAGCCATGCCAATAAATCAATGTGCTTGCTATCCCATGAGTTTTGCTAACTCAGTGTACTTGGAATGATGTGTCATGAATGAATATAACTTAAAATTAATGATAGTCGATATTGGTTCAAAGGAACCTGTTTTAGGGGAACCATTATTGTTCATTGTAACTTTCAATGCTAAAATATAGCATGTAATATATCAAACAACTTGGAATAATGTGTCAGGAATGAATATAACGTAATATTAATGCTAGTTGAAATTATTTCAAAGGTACGTGGTTTAATAGCATCATTATGGTTCATTGGAAACTTCCAATGTTTACAAAGGACTGTTTAAAAATATTGTTCCGCGAATGGTTTAGTTTAACGTTTTGGTGCTTGGTTATGTCATTCCTTAATGATTTATTATTTACCGAAAGGTGCTTTAGATATCTGTGTGGGGAAACGTGTCTGTCCGTCTGTCTGTCTGTAACTCAAACTCTTCCGAGGCTATGAAAGATTTTCAAAATCTGTTTGCGTCAGTCGATGAATATGGTTCATGACACGAACCAGTTACAAATATTATTTATATCGGTTCAGTGGCACGTGCACAAATAGTACCTCTATTTTCCCGCTTAGCGATTTTCAATGGGAAGATATATTTAATAATATATAAAACAAATCGTAAAGACGAGACAGATGCGGTTATTCATTATTATTTTCGTCAGTCGATGAACATGGTCGTTGGCACGAATAAATCATGAATATTATCTAAATCTGTTCAATAGCACGTCCACAAATGGTACTTTTACGACCCCCAGCTGGCAATTTTCAATGGAGAGATATATTAAAGGACAACTCTACAGTCACATACAACTTTACTTAAATCGAAAAACTAACCTATTAATAACATCATAGCGTATTTAATTTTTTTAAATTCGAATCGTAAATGTGTGAAAAACGAAGCGATTTGAAATCGGGAGGCATCCATCGTGGGTGGAGGCATGACATAGTGCGAGGATTGCTCCCAGTCTGCTTTGCAGTGAAGCTTTAACATTCACTAGAGATCTACATTCACTCAGTACTGCGTTCACTACAATTTTCACAATGTCTAGACATGAAAGGAGCGATTCAGATATCAGTTTTGAGACTTGGAAGGATGTGTCATGAGTTAATATAACGTAAAATTAACAATAGTCGAAATTGGTTTCAAGGAACCTGGTTTAGCGGAACGATCATGGTTTATTGGAACTTTCATGATCATGAATTATATCATGAATAAATATAACGTAAAATTATATCATGATAGTCGAAATTGGTTTCAAGGAACCTAGTTTAGTGGGGGGGGGGTTCTAGAAATTACGGCGTCGACTAATTAGGACATTTTGCGCCTTTTACTCAAGTTATATCTTTACGCAGCCCAGGACAAACACAAACATCCATGCCCACGGCGGGATTGGAACCCAAAGCCAGGCGGATTCGAGAACTAGAAAGCCTACGCCCTAGCTTTCTCGGCCACATGGCCAGCCCTGGTTTAGTGGAACCATTATGGTGCATTGGAGCTTTCAATGCTAAAATAAGTCATGTAATATATCAAACGACTTGGAATGATGTGTCATGAATGAATATAACGTAAAATTAATGATAGTCGAAATTGGTTTCAAGTAACCTGGTCTAGTTGAACCATTGTGATTCTTAAGAACTTCCAATACTAACCTATAATATATCAAACGACTTATAATGAAGTGTCATAAATAAATATAACGAAAATTAATGACAACCAAATTGGTTTCAAGGAACCTGGTTTAGTGGAACGATCATGGTTTATTGGAACTTTCAATGTTAAAATATGGCATGTATATATCAAACGACTTGGAATGATGGGTCATGAATGAATATATCGTAAAATTAATGATAGTCGAAATTGGTTCCAAGGAACCTGGTTTAGGGTAACCATTATGGTTCATTGGAACTTTCAAAGCCAAAATATAGTATGTAATTATCAACTTGGAATGATGTGTCATGAATGAATATAACGTAACATTATTGATAGTTGAAATTATTTTAAAGGTACGTGGTTTAATGGTATTATTATGGTCCAATAGAAACTTGCAATGTTAACATAGGGCAGTTTAAAAATATAGTTCCGTAAATGGTTTAGTTTAACCTTTCAATACTTGGTTATGTCATTCCTAAATAGTTTTTTTTTCAATCTTTCTAACATCAACAATCAGAACAATCAGTCACTGCCTTGCTCCAATCATCCCTTTAACCCCTCTCCAAAATTGTACATCTTCAGATTTAATTTCTCTTTTCATTTTAATAAGGAACATCTCATAATCCAGCTATCAGTTTTTAGATTTCTATTATCTTATCAATATAAACATTGTAATCCAAGTTTTTTTTAAATTTCTTCCAACGTTTATGCAAAGCAGTTTTCTTTCTTAATGCCGATCGTTATATTATTTACATCCATTTAGGGTATATTTCCCCAAGTCTAAATTTAATTTTGGGTCATAAAAGTGCCAAGAATTGTCATAATAAACTCAGTTATAATGATTTATTAATAATAATTTAATAATAATGTGACAACCGCAGAGGAAAGCCCGCCGTAATACTCCAGTAGGGGACACCGTGACATTGCCTCAACAGGCAGAGCCAAAACGGGATTAATAAAACACACACCTAAAAGAAACTAAGGGAGAAGTTAAAAAATAAAAATAGAAAATGAATTATAATAAACATTACTCTAATTGAGTCGAAGCCTAAACCTTGCCGAGTCAGAGAAAGGTGGGGGAAAAAGTATATAAAAACTAAAATAATACAAATCATGATACGCTAAAAAAAGACTTAAAATTAGAATCTAATAAAGCGAATTCCTTATCCTTAATATCGTCGAGATTGCATTCTTTAAAGTTCGTCTTAAATTTTGGCCGGCCAGGTGGCCGAGAGGGGTAGGGCGTAGCAACGTATTCAAGCTATGAAACTTGCGTTGTATGTATGCCAATGTGTGCTTATTTTGCCACCAAATCATATCAATGTGCAGTATAGTAATTTAGATATTACGAAAGATTTGGACAATGTAATAATAAGGGAGGTATCAGAATTTAGGAATTTAGGCATTTCAAGATGCCAATATTATGGCAAATGTCTCAGTTTAAATTTTCAATGTGCTTTAAAAAGAAACAATTTTCAGCGAAACGTATTCCCAAATCCTTAATTTCAGATTTTCTAATTAACATGCACCCTACTAATAATTATAGCCATTCCGGTTTTGACAAACTGCTCTGAACAGTGTCAATTTAAACACAAACATTCTGTATAAAAAACAGAATTCGGCCTGTTCTCCTAGTTTGAGTTTGGATTGAAGTGCAGTGCACAGTTGATCAATTCTGTGGTAAAGCAGATAAATTGTCAGTAAGAGACATTGTGGAAAAGAGGGTGGATCTGATAGAGTATACATACTTAATCTGTGATTCAGTTATTTGTTTATCTGCTGCTTGAATGAAGCAATCATTGAAAATGGTGATCTAATAAGTAATAATCATCTTGTGTGATAACCACTTATAAGGAGATGTTAGTATTGAATAATACATGTATTATCTAAACCAAGACTGTCATTGAGCGTGTTAGAAGATCAATTAACGTAACTTATTGTTGTCTGTAGAAACATTCCGTGAATTCTTGTATCTGGTAAAGATCTTTTATGATAACAGGCACGTCACTGTAATTAAACTGTGGTTTGGCCGGAAAGCCCGGTTACCCCCGTTTTAACATGATATGATTATTTATCAGATTACATCTTAGGGATCAAACCGCTTATGTCTCTGTTTCTGAATTCATTTCTGTAAATATTCTGATAAATTTTTTATCTATCATTAATTTCCTCTTTCGAATCCATAAAAATATATGAACCATTTATTATTTGCTTCAAATTGCATAATAGATGCATAAATTGATTATGTTTAACAATCCCATGCCATTTTTATCCGTATTAAAAAAGTGTTAAAACTTTTTCAATTAGAAAAAAGTATATATTAACTGTTATTCTATAAACGAATTGATTATCACGAAATATGATTTATTTTCTGTAACACTAAAGTATTTTTTCTGAAATAGTATAATATTTCATAAAACTTATCAGCCTGTATAATTTCAAATCTAATTCAGGTCATGATCATTTAATAAGAGTTGGTCGATAGGGCTAGGTAGAAAAGAAATTGGCTTTTCTCATTTTGTGTATTAAAACAATCACTGAAATAAAACTGGATGTAGGGAGTGAAATGCTGAAAGGAGACTCAATGGATGTGCAGATTCAGCGTCCAGAAGATCTGTGGCTGTCTACAAGTCACGCGCTTCTTTATTTATTTGAGTTGAGCAAACGCGGTTCCTTTTATCCCTATCTATCTTCAGAGGAACGAAATACTCGGCGAACAGATTCGAATGAAAAACAAAGAAAAAGTGAGGAAATTAAAACACAGCAACAGTTATGATTCGGCGATGATTGAGTGCACTTCAGGGAAAGTCAACAAAACTAAAATCGAGGATACTTCCTAGATGCATCTTACAACTCTTCCAAATAAATAATTTATAAATAATTAAATTATTATCGATATTATTATTATTATTATTATTATTATTATTATTATTATTATTTAAATAACTATAATAATTAACTCTATAACAGTCTTACTTGGTTTATTTCATAGATTACGAAATATTTGTACTAAGGGGAGCACCTTTTATATGTCATATAACCATCTTGTCTTGTCCTGAATTAACTATGAGATTATTGTTTGGTATATACGAAGTTTCTATTTGTCTACACATTTGAATAATAAAATGTATAGTATTGTTAATTTATATAATCTTAATCTGACTTTACTGCTCCGATTCAGTATTTGAACATTATGGCCGATCACCATTTTTTAAACTACTTACAAAAATTTTTAAAGGTTTGCTTAATATTTTAAATTTTTACATCTACGTTGATATTCATTTTACAACTAGTGCTATGGGTAAACGAAACTGCTTGTTTTTGTCGACTTTTAACAGTTCAAATTTTAAATTTTTAGACATAAGTTTTAAATGGTCCATCCAGAGACCCAACTCGTCGGCCTCAGGCCCTGGCTCTGGATGGACGTATTAGATTACGATGAATTAAAAAAAATTGTCAGGGAAGGCCGTGGCCTGATGGGCTCCCACTGAATACACCAATTCTGAAAGTTAATAAACATTAGGCACGGCTAGACACTGATTCGACAACTGTGGATGACACATGATCTTCACCCTCCCCCCCGCCGGCTGCTGCGACCATCATGCAGCAGTGGTCAACCCATATTCATCCAGGTACCTAACTCGTCGGCCTCTTGCCATACAGGCCCTGGATGGATGCATTGGATTTCTTCAAATGAAATTAAAAAAACTAAAATAAAATAAAATTGGTCGATCTTTATAATCGCGCTAACCCTAGACCTGATATTGTCACATTATTATAATTTTATTTTATTTTTATTAATTAATTTTTTTAGTTCCTGGTTTTCATGAGATTCATTCTTTCATTCTTGTATTAAATCAATCGGTTGCATTTTGGTCAATATTGCTGTAATTATAAAAGAAAAAAACGTCTAGGAAGAGCAATACGATGGTAGTGTTTTATTACAAATCTACGCGTTTCGAGGAACTCTCATCATCAAGATTCTGAACAACTACAAAGATGGCAGCGACAATCGACAATCGAACAGTGTTGTGAAAAGACACGAGCGGTCCGGGAGCGGAGCTTCCATAACACACTCGCCCATAAAGTATCCAAGTGAATTACACTGAATTGGAGGAGAAGCCTGATGTCCCTCGAGAGTCATTCTGAGGAATAAGATTGTTGATTGACGTAGTGAAAGCCCTCAGCATCTGCGGCCAAGATTTCCAGAAGTCGGGGAAGACGACCTTATTGATATCATCGAAATTGACTTCCTGTAGATGAAGGGGTCTTCGTATCCTTATGGAACCCCTAAAGGCTAGAGTGTGATCCAATATACTGGAAACCAAGGAATTATCGTGTGTCTCGATTTTAGCCGCATCTGGACGTAGCTACCAATGTGGACCATACAGAGGTCTTCATAAAAAGAGTAGTTTTTGGCAACTCTTCTATCGAGCTGAACAATGGCCCTGAGAGATACATTTTGGAAGGTCTGTAGTACTCTCCACCTCGATTTGCAGATAGACACCCAGGCAGGCATTGCATGGAGGAAGATGGTGCGAATCACCACCTTGTAGAGTAAGAGTTTATTGTCCAACGCAAGGACACTGTTTCTCCCCAGGAGCGCAATCAGGTTGAAATTCATCAACGATCTACCAGGACGTATCTTTCATATGTTTTCTAATCTAGGCAAAAATTACCCACAGTTGAGTGGGCTCCTTAACGACCAACTAATTTTTAGTATGGCTGGACAAAGTTATATTGTAATCAACAAAGGTGAACTTCGGTGCGTGATATGGAACGCTAGGGGGAACTTCCGAAAGCGTATCGAGTTTCACAATTTTCTGATAAACAAGTAATCGACGTTGCTTTCCTCTGTGAAACGCACCTCAAACCAAGCCAAGACTTAAAGCTATCTGGCCATTGTGTGTACCGTACGGATCGAATGGCTTCAAATGCTGCAAGATGTGCTTCTGGGGGAGCTGCGATCATCATTAAGAAGGGAATTCAACACCAAGAATCAGTCTCCAAGTCTTATGCAGGTATGGAATCGGCCTCCATCATTATCAATGATGTCTCTTGTGGTGAAGTGAAGTTCGTGGCGCTTTACAATTCACCTAAACATTATCTTGACGTTAACAAGCTTGAGGAAATCTTCAGTGATGACTCTCCAGTCGTCTTGGCTGGTGACCTAAATGCCAAACAACCAAGCTGGATCTCCTGAACGCAGAATTACAATGGCATGATTCTCTATAGGTACATACAAGGAAAAGATGATATCATCGCTGCTGGACCTGTGGAGGACACCTACTATTGCGAACACGCCCCTACTAGTGACGTTTTAGATATCTCGCTCTTGAAGGGTTTCTTCAAACCGTACAATATCTTCACGATTGATGACCTTTCTTCTGACCACAAGCCTGTGGCGTTGAAATTTGACAATGTTGACATAAATATCTGAGAGGAACTCATACATCTTCAAGACTGGAAGCTCTTGTCAACTGTGATGAAGTCCCGCAGCATTTAACGAAGAACAACATCACGACCAGAGAGATCGCCACCATCATAAGTAAACTGAAAAAAGAATGCTCCGGGATGAGACAAGGTGAGCAATAACGCCCTTATGAATCTCCCAAAGAACTTTATTGACTATCTCACCAATATCTTTAGCGACTGCTGGAAATTTTATTACTTCCCTGAATCTTGGAAACAATCTATTGTTTTGTGTATAACCGAAGCAGGGACAAAATCCGGCAATTTTCTCGAGCTACCAACATATTAGTCTGCTCCCCTCAATGTCAGATTCCAAAACCACAGTCTCGTCGATGATCTTCTTCGGAAAGATCAGTTTGCTTTCATGCCGCCCACTCTTGTCAGATGCAGATATGGAGGCTCGTAAAAGACCTGAGCATTCCCTTGAAACTTTCCAGGTATTGCGGAGTGGTATTCCTCGATGTCAATAAAGCTTTTGACCATGTGTGGCATGGGGGCCTTTTCTACAATATGATAAGAGACGGGTTCCCTCCTGATTTGATTATGATGGTGAAATCCTTTCTCAAGTGACAGGTCATACCAAGCTAAAGTTGGTGAAATTCTATAAACGCCCCGTGTTGTAAAGGCCGGTGTCCCTCAAGCTTCTGTCCTCGGGACCGTGCTATTCAATTATTTCTTGCATAGTTTCCCGAAACCTAAAATTAAAATCTATTATTCTATGTTGACGATACTGCCATTATGACATGGTCACAAAAGCCGGCTCACGTTATCACTCGTCTGCAGCACGCCTTGAAGATGTTCGAAGACTGGTTTAACTGCTGGAAGCTGAACCTTAACGTCAGAAAGTGCAAGGCTATGTAGTTCAACAGAAAGTTCAAGTGCCCCCCGGATTCTTTTGTTCTATTCAATAAGAAACTGGACTGGGTAGACAACTACAAATATTTTGGCATTATCATCAACTTAAGACTCTCTTGGAATCGTCATGTGACCTACGCTCTGAACAAAGCGAAGAGGGCTAAATACAATCTCATAGCTCTCCTGGGCCGCAACAGCACACTCAGCATCGACAATAAATTACTTCTGTACAAGTTGATTATTCGGACCATACTCCTCTATGGCATGCCTGCGTGGGCGACTATCTGTAGAAGCAGATGGAGTGAACTACAGTCATTCCAGACTGTTACCCTGAGGACCACTGCCCAGCTTGACAGAAGGATTGTGAACAACCAATCCATCCACTTGGATTTAGACATGGTTCACATTGAAAAGTTTATACAGGATCTCCTTTTGATTATGGTGCAGAAAAGATTGTCCCTTTGACATCATCAGGACGGATTAGTTCATCAAGGTATCACCTCTACTCTCTTTTTAGGTATAATCTCATTGCTCTCATTTCACAGTGCGCTCTTCTCAGGGCGATATTCACCTTCTGTTACGTCTTATGTGCTGGTCCCTGGCGTTGGAAGAAATATTCCCGTAAACCAGTTCATCAAGACACCCACTCTCCTCCTGGGTCCCTATCATTGGGATTAATTTACTCGCAAACATAACTAAGGACATTTCTCATATCATCCATTATCATCCTAATCATTCACAAGTAGGTCCCTGGCGTAGAATTAATCTCTCCCAAACCTGACTTGTTCTTTTTCTTAAAGCTAGGTGCGTCCTTCTTAGGACAGCTTCCTTAGCACACACCTAGCTGCAAGGTTATTCTCCTCTCCCCCCTGGTTCTGAGCATTTCTCTTTTAAGAATATGATGGCTTCGTCCAAATTAACGATGCTGAAGTCGGCAAAGGAGTATTTGGTAACGCCTGACGGTAAAAATGTGTCCTGCGAAAAGGCCTACAGGGATGCTTATTTGAATCCTAGGTTTGCTGCATTTGACCTCGTATTTAATGAAATGCTAGAATCTCTCAGGAATGACATAAACGCCAAGGATAATGCACTGGAGGCGAAGGTCGACTCTTTACGAACAAGTTTTGATGAGAAATTCATTGGAATCAATACAGAAATTCAAAACTCTCGTACAGGCGTCAACAACAAGATAAATGATTTTAGAAAAGCCTTTGAGAAATGTTCCAGATTCCAAAGGTGGGAAACTCCAAGAAAGAAAATAGGGTATAAGAAAATTTTCAACCTATCTCCCTTGCTAACGAAGTGCATGGACTGGAGTTCATGGAAATAGGTGATGATCCTGACTGTTCGACAATCGGTGGCAACAAAAGAAGCCATTCCGATGGAAGTGATGGGGAAGTGGAAGACAGTGCCTGGCGAGTTGTTCGTTACAAAAAACCCAGAAGGGGGACGAGGACAGAAAATTCTCAGATTAAGGTAAGTTAAAAAAGAGTTATTTACATTCCCCCTATTATCATTAGACATCACGGGAAACTGATTATGGAAGTGTTAAATGAGATAAAAAATCACGTATCGTTAGATAAGATTACTGCACCTACCGGACGCTCAGACACTATCAAGATAAAATGCCACGATGAGGATGCTCACAACCCCTCGTGTCAGGAATCAAAATAAATGGTGTGCTTAAAATCCAGCATCATCAGCTCAAGTCTGAGAAGCTGTTATAAGACGTTGTCATGAGCACGGTTTTCATGAGCTCTTGAACATATTTCCCAACATGGGTCATGTGGAAATGAAAATGAATGGAGTAATTGCAAGCAATTCTCCTAAATAATTGTGCAATAATCCTTAGGGTAACATTCCGGAAAGTTAGGAGTTCCTTCCATCTTATCTTGCAAATTGTAGCCCAGATGGTCATGCCATATATCAAGATGACACGAACAATCACTTTGTATAACAATAGTTTGTTATCAACAATGAGGGCACTGTTACGACCCAATAGACCAATTAAGCTAAACTTTGTTTTTTGGCCTTGTACATCGAGGGTTCTTCCATGATAGTTTTGAATCTATTACTATATCGAGAATCGACAATCGAAAAATGATGTCTACATTTCTTCAGATGGGACGAAAGCAGCGCTCTCACAAAGCTCATCGAACCAGAATAAATTCCAAATGAAATACACTGAGGTAGTCAAGAAGCCTAACCAACACAAGAGGTCTTCTATATTAAACAAAAAAGAAAATAAGACTGACAACTGTCAGAAACAAAATACAAACGAAATAAATAAACCAAAAAAAAACAACCAGAAAGAAGATTACCACATCTTCCAGTAGTCCGGGAAAGAAAGGTTGCTGAGGTCTTCAAAGATGATGTAAAAGAATGTGTCTTTGTTTTCGATACTTCACATGCCACTTCATATCCATTGAGTTTTTCAGTATTCCAGTCACTAGGTCATTGTCGAGAATCTTCATCTACTGCACCATAATCAAAAGGAGATCTTGCATAAACTTTCCGATGTGGACCATGTGGATGTCTTGTTTTTCACAGTCTTTCTGTCAAGCTGGGCAATGGTCCTCAGAGTTGCATTTTGGAATGACTGTAGCTTGCTCCATCTGATTCTACAAACTGCAGGCATGCCGTAGAGGAGAATAGTCCGAATAATTGACTTCTACAGAAGTAGCTTATTTTCGATGCTGAGGGTACTGTTACGGTCCAGAAGAGCTATGAGATTGTACTTAGCTCTCTTCGCTTTGTTCAGAGCATAGGTCACGTGACGATTCCACAAAAGTCTTGAGTCGATGATCATGCCAAGATATTTGTAGTTGTCTACCCAGGGCAGTTTCTTATTGAATAGAACAAGAGACTCTGGGGGATGCTTGAACTTTCTGTTGAAGTACATACTTTCCGACATTAATGTTCAGCTTCCAGCAGTTAAACCAGTCTTCGAAAATCTTCAAGGCATACTGCAGACTAGTGACAACGTGAGCCGGCTTGTGAGCCCATGTCATAATGGCAGTATCGTCAGCATAGTAATATAGATTACAATTTTTGTGTTTCAGAAACTCATGCACAAAATATTTAAATAGTACGGGCCAGAGGACAGAACCTTGAGGGACACCAGCCTTTACAACATGGGGCGTGGATAGATTTTCACCAACATTAGCTTGGTAGGACCTGTCGGTGAGAAAGGGTTTCACCATCAAAATCAAATCAGGAGGTAACCCGTCTCTTATCATCTTGTAGATAAGGCCCCCATGCCACACTTGGTCAAAAGCTTTACTGACATCGAGGTATACCACTCCGCAGTACCTGGATAGGTTCAAGGGGGTGCCCAGGTTTTCTATGAGCCTCTTCTAAGAGTGGGTGGCACAAAAGCCAAAGTGATCTTTCCGAAGTAGATCATTCGCAAGACAATGGTCTTGGAGTATGACGAGGATCGTTTTCTCCAAAACTGTAGACATTGCGAGGAGCAAACTAATAGGTCGGTAGCTCGAGGGAATTGCTGGGTTTTGTGTCTGCTTGGGGATACTCAAAACAATAGATTGTTTTCTAGATGCAGTGAAGTAAGAAAATTTCCAACAGTCGCTAATGATATTGGTGAGATAGTAAATAAAGTTCATTGGGAGATTCATAAGGGCGTTATTGCTCACCTTGTCCCTTCCTGGAGCCTTCTTCTTTTTCAGTTTACTTATGATGGTGGAGATCTCTCTGGCGTCAATGTTCCTCTTCGTTAAAAGCTGCGGGATTTCATCAAAGTTGACAAGACACTCTTCCACATGCTGAGACATGATTTGGTTCTCGGGACTGTTGTTATTGGGAGAAACAAATTGCATTTCTAGTGAATCTACAATGACTTGGGCCTTAGCGTGGTCAGTTTGCACATAGTCACATTGTGGTCTACGAAGTGGAGGAAGGGTATTCTTTTTCTTCCCTAAAGTTCTGACCATACTCCAAATGGAATTGTCGCGAGTCGACAAGCTTTTGAGTTTATCTTTCCATCTAGCATCGCGAAGCTCTTTTATCTCCTCTTGGACTCTTCGCACTAGCCTGTTGTACTTGGTTTTGAGCAAAGTTGCACGATAGCGTTGCCGTAGTTTACGGGTCCTGTTTCTTTCAGCAATTAGGCCTTGGAGAGTTAGATTCGATGAGGAGGTTTATTCTTTGTTAAATAGTTACTAGCTTCTATGGCACTGTCATTACATGTATTCAACACGTTGATCGATGTCCTCCGTACAGTATGGCACGTCCGGATGGCAGACATAGTCCTTAAGAATATCTTTGTAGACCTTCCAGTCTTTATGATATATGAGTTCCTGTCTGAAATGTATGTAACATTGTCAAAGTTCAACGCCACAGGCTTGTGGTCAGAAGAAAGGTCATCAATCGTAAAGATATTGTACAGTTTGAAGAAACCCTTCAAGAGTGAGACGTCAGAAACGTAACTAGTAGGAGAGTTAATTTCAGTCGTAGGTGTCCTCCACAGGTCCAGCAGCGATGATATCATCTTTTCTTAGTATATACCAATAGAGAATCATGGCGTTGTAGTTCTGCGTTCCGGAGTTCCAGCATGGGTGTTTGGCATTTAGGTCACCAGCCAGGACGACTGGAGTGCCACCACTGGAGAGTTCAACAAGCTCGCTATCGTCAATAAAATGTTTACTTGAATTGTAGAGCCCCACGAACTTAACTTTACCACAGGAGACGTCATTGATAATGATGGAGGCTGATTCCATACCGGCATAAGACTTGGAGACTAATTCTTGGTGTTAAATTCCCTTTTAATGATGATGGCAGCTCCACCAGAAGCACTCCTTGCATCATTTGAAGTCATACGATCCTTACGGTACACACAACAGCCCAGTAGCTTGAAGTCTTGGCTTGGTTCGAGGTGCGTTTCACAGAGAAAAGCAACGTCAATTTCTCGCTTTATCAGAAAATTGTGAAACTCGATATGCTTTACGGGAATCCCCCCAGCGTTCCATATCACGCACAGAAATTCACCTTTGTTGACTACTGTATAACGTTTTTCAGCCATAGTATAATTAGTTGGTCGTTATGGAGCCCACTCAAATGTGGGTAACTTTTGCCTAGATTAGAAAACAGATGAAAGATACGTCCTTATTACTTATACATACTTGGTAGGTCGTTAATGTTGAGGCTATTATCCACCATCTTAGACACAGCAGCAGCAGAGGATTTGTCTGCTATCACTTTGGAACTAGGCATCACCTGAATTTGGGGGTATTTTGGACATTTCGTGTAGCTTCAAGTGTGCTATTCACCACATCTGACGCACTTTGTGGGGTCTTGTCCTTTAATCTTATGGCAATCTCTAGACTGGCGCCCTTCTGCACATTTGTTACAACGAGGATCTTCAGTGCAGCCCGAATCGCAGACAGATGTAGCATTGTAGTAGCCTCTTGTTTCCTCGAAAGTCTTCCACTAACACTGCCAGTGGCCCTATGCGTGTGATGTTCTTCAATGACTAGTTGTGTTCGGTGTTCGAGAGCAGAACCAAAACCATCTGCATATCAATGGAACCTTTGGCTTTTCTCTGTCGTATTACCTTTTCAGGGAAGTAGTTGGCTCTTTTTAGGTGTTCTAGGAAGTCATCCAGAATATAGGTTTCATCAAAATTTCGGATCACGAACTTCAGAAACTTCTCGGACTTCAGTTGATGATGGTGAATTTTTAGAATATTGTCAGACTTAATTCCAGAGACTAACGTGTTGTGAGTTTCTTCTTCTTCACATTTAACTTTGACGGTTTCAGCTCTGACCGTATGAACGGTGATTTTTTCCAATAGAACATGCTTCTCGAGCTCGGTTAAAATCGTCTTAAACGGGATGCCATGAGTCCGCACGATAATTGACGGCACATATCTCTTCGTGATCCTATGGTCTTCATTAGCCGAGCGGCTCTGTCCATTCTTCGGATTCCTCATTCTGGATGCGCTGACTTCTTCGTTTACTCTGGAGATGGTCTTTAGGTTATCGATCCTCGTGCCGTTTCTGAATTTTTTATTAGTAATACCAATCATGGGACTTTCATCCACTTCTTCATCAGTTCCATCAGAGTGACTTCTCTTACTGCCAGCGTTTGTCAAACAGTCACTATTTTCAATTATTTCTATAGAATCCACACTTTTAGCACAGGAAATAGTTCTAAAAACATTACTTACCTTGCTGTTATCTATCGACTTATCTTCTGTGGCGTTTCCTGCCTTCGGAGTCCCGGAGCATTTCCCAAACGCTTCCTTAATTTCACTTATCTTGTCAATAACATCTCTACGGGAGTCTTGAATTTCCTTGTTGATACCTTGGAACTTCTCCTGAAAACTTTTGTGTAGAGATTCGACTTTTTCTTCCAGTGCACTATACTTAGCGTTTATTTCATCCCGGAGAGCTGCTATCATTTCGTTGAACACTAGGCCAAAAGCAGCAAACCTAGCATCCAAGCAAGCATCCCAGTAGGCCTTTTCGCAGGACACAGTTTTACCATCGGCCACTAGCAAAGGCTCTTTAGCCAACTTCAACGTGGTTAATTTGGACGAGGCCATCATATTCCTAAAATATAATTGTATAGAACCAGAGGGGGGGGGGGGGGGAGAGTAACCTCGCAGCTAATTGTGTGCTAAAGAAGCCGTCCTAAGAAGGACGCACCTAGGTTTAAGGAAAAAGGAAAACAAGTCAGGTTTGCGAGAAAGTTAATTCTGTGCCAGGGACCCACTCGTGAATGTTTAGAATAATAATAATAATAGATGATATGAAAAAAACCTTAGTTAGGTTTGCGTGGAGATTAATCCCAATGCCAGGGACCCAGAAGGATAATGAGCGTCTTGATGTACTGCTTTACAGGAATATTAATTACAACGCCAGGGGCCAGCACATAAGACGTAACAGAAGGTGAATATTGGCCTGAAAAGCGCGCACCGTGACATGAGAGTAAAAAGATGATTCCTGAAAAGAGAGTAGAGGCGATACCTTGAAGAGCTAGTCCGTTCTGATCGTGTTCTTATGTTACTGTTGATTTACGATTTGTACCGATTCTACTACACTAGACAATCGACAATCGCACAGTATAGTGTATCGGTATTCGCGTGGAACTTGAAGCATAGCTTCCATAATCATATTCCATTAGAAATACACTGAAATAGAAAAGAAGCCTGATGTACCCACAAAGGTCATCCAAAGGATGAGAGAAGAAAATTGCCTCCTCTTGGTGGAGGAAAATTTGATTGACAATTGTCTGAACTAGGAGTGTATTACATAGTAAGCCACGAAAAATCGAAAACATTTATGAAACCCAGTAATCTGTCTTGGATTACAGTGCCTTTTTCTATGTAGAGAATGTTTTATAATGCCAGGGACTAGATCATTATCATGATTTACCATAATGGGCAGCACGGTTTTCATGAGCTCTTGAAAATATTTCCCAACATGGGTCATATTAAAATCAGTATGAATGGAGTAATTGCGAGCAATTCTCCTATCTAATTGTGCAATAGTTCTTAGGATAATGTTCTGGAAAATTTGGAGTTCCTTCCATCTTGTATTGCGAATTGTATTCCAGACGGGCATGCCATATAGCAAGACGACAGGAACAATTATTTTGTATAACAGAAGTTTGCAGGGCACTGTTACGAACCAACACTACACTAGATGCTTCTCTCCTTTATATAATGAAATTGAGTAATATGACTGGATGAAAATACAACGAATGGCATGACAGAGGCAATTATAGTTCATCCAGTGAGTGTTGGAGTAGGCGTTGCTTAGTGTTGATATCGATTAATCATGTCAGGCAACCGACGCGCAAGGAATTATGGGGTTTCATCATTATCTTCTCTATCAATGGCCAGTAATAAACGAAAGAGGCCAGGACCTTTGTTTTTAAATTTTTAATAAAATATTTCTAGTGGGACCAAATATTTAATTGCAATTCATTTTTAATTCTAATTCATTAAAAGAAATAGCAAAAGAAGTGAAAGTTATTTATTAAAGAATAAAAAATTAATGATATAATGACTTCAATTTAATTGCTTCAGTTGCTTGCAATTTTAAATAAAATAAAAAATAAAAATAAAATGCATGACATAAACCAAATAAAAATCAAAAAATAAAATTAATTAAACATATATAATATATGTTACTTGACGAAATAAGCTTTCTTTAAGTGTATTATTATTATTTTTAAATTTAAATTGCAGTATAACGTGGTTTCACTAAAAAGTAAAATAATATTATAAAACGCTTCATAATTAAGACCTGTAAACCAGGAATGATCAGTCGCATGATCAAACCTTTCTCTGATTGGCCAGTTCAAAACTTTCTGGGCTCCGCCCTCTCCAGCTCTACCTGGATAAGCTATAGTAATAACTAGGTGCTATACCCGGCGTTGCTCGGATTGTTTGTTTGATGGCGTTTCTCTGGCGCCATCTCTTGAGGAAACAAACAAACATAAACCAAGATATATTTTATTTACCCCCACCCCCACGCTTTGGAGAAATGTAAACCTTACTCTGAACTTAAAGAACTTATGGGGCGAATATGAGGTCAATTGAATAAGTGGTTCAAAAGTTTTTAGAACATTTACAGACGCATCCTGGACCTAAATTTTTATATATAAAGATTACAATGAAGGTAGCCGTAAATAAACAACATTAAAATGAAGGTGTACGTTGATTTGATAAGAACAACAGTGTGTATAGCAAAACAATTGCATAAAATTCCCTGACTTTCCCGGTTTTCCCGGTCGCTAATCTCCCTGGAATACAGCAAATGAAAATAAGAGAATGGGTATACTATAAAAGTATACTAACAAATGAAAGCAGAAAAAAAAATGATAGGAAACAATAACTGAAAAATAGAATACAAAAAATGAGGACATAAATGGAAAAAGAAAGGTTGATCCATAAAAGAATATATTAAAAAATAAAAAAAAGTATATAAATAAACACATTCCATAGAGCTTTACCAGTGGAGCAGAAATACATTTATTAAAAAGAAATTTACCTGCCCCCCCCCCCCCCCGAGTAGGATGAGGCAAGTGGCACACCTGCAGTCATCTATTTTTACTACTTTATCTGCACTTTTTACCTCTCCTCAAGTTTTTTAATCAAAAAAATTGATTTTCTTGAACGTAATATGTTGAAAATGTAACAAAAAACTCCTATTTTCTTTCCTTTCTTATCATTTCCGAACGTATGATATACCACATTGCATATGATGCCATAATTTTAAGGACCAAGTGACTGCCACCCCCGCGAATGGGGGCGCCCCCCCCACCTGCAACAATTGGGTCTAAACTTAATAGGACTGTAGATCTTGCATAGAGGAATCTGGATACGGAATTTCACGCCTTTATGTACCCAAATAGACACAGAAATGTTGCCCTCTCTGAATTCCATCCCCGTAATTCCGTCCCCAGTGTAGCAATCATAACCAAACTAAATGGTGCAGATTGGCATGTCCATAGCAAGCTACATTCCGAATTTCAACCTTCTACCTCAAAAGATGTTGAAATTATGAAGGGAACGGACTGACTCTTTAAACCCAATAAGTAGCTCCATTTTTCCGCTACTGAATAATCTATATCTACACAGGGTGTTTCAAAATTATGTACAATAAATTTAGTGACATATTCTTCAGGTCAAATGAAGACGAAAATGTTCTATAGCACTTTGTCTGGAAACGATTTGTTTGCGAGTAATCCAATATCATACAGTAGGGAAGCACGGTAGTTAGCGGGACGATATTTTAGCAGTTCCAGCGTTTCGACCCAACACTAGGTGAGTGGTTTGTTCCATTTAAACCTACTTTAGGGTTGTTCCATTAGTTGTGTACGGTTGTTTCCATTACTGTAGTTTCACTACTGTACATCCACTAGGAATATCAATTTCAGAACGTTTGCGTGCTTTCACATACGCATTACGATTTACGTAAAAAAAAGTCATGTACACGTATTCCAGTGCAGAATACACTGACATGCACCTAATGTATGGTCTTGCGGACGGAAATGCTGTGGAAGCAAGAAGACTCTAGAACCAAGAACGCTTTCCGAATAGACGTTTGCCAAATAACCGAACATTTCTATCTGTTGACAGACATTTGAGGGAGCGTGGTACCTTTGGCCGTCAAACAGGACAAGGGCGGCCTGTAGCACATTCTCCGGATGAGGAGGATGTGATAATTGACATCATACATAATGAACCACAGACAAGCACCCGTCGTATTTCTTCCGTGGTACACATTCCGCACTCATCTGTTTGGCGCATTCTTCACCGTCACCTTTTGCAGCACCTGCAACGGACCATCTACATCGACAACGATTTTGCCAATGTATACAACATCGTTATGCTGCAGACCCTAGTTGTCTCAGCCAGATGCTTTTCACGGACGAAGAAACCTTCACCCGGACAGGAATCGTAAATTCTCACAACCAGCACCATTGGGCAGATGCTAACCCGCATGTTACCAGAGCTCGAGCGCATCAAGAGCGTTTCTCCATGAACATTTTGTGTGGAATTGTCGGAAATAACTTAATTGGCCCTTATGTGTTGCCGCCACGATTGACTGGGCGAACGTATCTTTTGTTTCTGCAGAATGCATTGCCAGAATTACTGGAAGATGTTCCTCTTTTGATAAGATCTAACATGTGGTTCATGCATGATGGCGCACCAGCACATTTCAGCCATGTTGTGCGAGCACACCTTAATGCTGCATACACGAATCGGTGGATAGGTCAAGGTGGACCGGTAGCCTGGCCTGCAAGATCACCCGACCTTAATCCTTGGACTTTTTTCTGTGGGGTCATGTGAAAACGATCGTCTACAGCACTTAAGTTCCTAACATTATGGATCTGCGACAACGAATTGAAAATGCATGCCAAACCGTTCGTAATGCTCGCGACGAACTCTTCCATGACATCAGAAGGTCGCTCATGCAACGAGCCGAAGCGTGCGTGCGAGGTAGTGGCGGGCACTTTGAACAATTCCTGTAATTTGGAGCCACGGGTTTAGTTGGCTGTATCGCGTAAATAAATCGTTTCCAGACAAAGTGCTATAGAACATTTTCGTGTTCTTTTGACCTGAAGAATATGTCACTAATTTTATTGTACATAATTTTGAAACACCATGTATATATAATCGGTTAGTGTCATCGCTATGTTGCCAAGGTTACGTATACATTGTTTGTATCAGCATTGTTTGATGGAATTTCTATATCAGCATTGTTTAAAACTACATTTGGTAGGATGTTTACCGTAAGTCCCACAGAGAGGGAGAAATGGTTCCTTCGAATTCTCCTTCTACATTCTCCGAGGAGCCACCTCTTTTGATGATTTAAGAACTGTTAAAGGAAACCCTGCTCCACATTGAACCTTCCAGGAAGTCTGCATTTCAAGGGGCCTAACTGAAGATGACTCGGAATGGGATACTTACCTAAATGAGGCTGCAACTCATGAAATGGCAATAGAGCTTAGGCAATTATTTGCATTTACCTGCATCATTTGTCAATCTTGTGCATTTACCTTCTTTGCACATTTTGGGCTTGATGTTTCGATATGACAATTATGACGAGCACATCCACTCAAACAAATAGTTCGACACAGACACCGGAAATGCTCTATTCGATGAAAAATACGAAATGCTAAATTAAGGATAAAAACGGGTTTTTGAAAAATTAGGGAAGAAAAAAAAATCCAAATTTTAGCAAAACTTCTTTTCTATATTGACGGGCTTGCAGCAAGTGGTAAAATCATCCACTACGAAACAATTATGCATTGCGTTCGCAGCACAGGAGATGTAGTTTTGCAATGTGCACCTACGGGCATAGAAGCGAAATTGCTTGAGGGAGGCAAAACTTCTCACATTCTCTTCAAGCTCCCTGTCCCAATTAATGAAACATCCACCTGTAATGTTCAACTTGGAAGGGATACAGCAAAAGAACTTAAGAAAGCGAAAATCATCATTTCAGATGAAGCACCCGTGGCCCCACATCATTGTGTAAATGCCGTTAACATATGTACAGGAAACTTTTCGATGAAGACGTTGAAGTCCCTTCCAATACACCATTTGGTGGTGCCGTCTTTATTTTCGGTGGAGACTTTAGACAAATTCTCCCTGTTGTTCCACATGGGAGTAGAACTGAAATGATTTTGTAATGCACGAAGAATAGTAAATGTTGGAAAGATATTCAGATCCTGAAGTTGGACCAAAATATGCGTGCCAATGACAAGAATGTTCCACAAGAACAATGAGGCTTCCCCGATTGGCATAACGAAACCGCATACGAAACGGAAAACTAAAAAAATTACAAAGCAATCAACGCAATATCCTGGGGCATAAGACCTGTACAAGCGAGACTAACACTTGAAAACCATGCAGTCCTCCGAAAACGACTCATCCAAACCGGGCAAACCAACACAGAAACTTGGGACTTCGAAACCAGTCAAAACCTCGTCGTCGGAAGAGGAACAACAAAAGGACACGTCCTCATCGTTGGAAAAAGCGCAGACACAGGACCTTTCACCAAACGACACGACGCAACCGAGTGGGAAAAGACAACAATAGACCACATAACCAAATACGAAATACGCGACAAACATCGATGGGACTATACGATAGACTTTCCGAATGAACATCCCAACGCATATCAACCGTACCCGACTGACGACAAGGCATACACACGATACATCCCTGGACCAACCAACTACACCATGCGACAAGGCACATCCGGAGAACAATCGAATACAAGTAACAATTCGAATTTCCAATCTTCAATAGTGCAAAAAGTGGACAAAAACAAGTGCTTCACGATAAAAAACCACAACATACATCTCTCCAACTATCCGGCTCTCATGATCGGACAGCCCAGCATACCTGATGAAACAGGGACAATGAAATTCAAATACAGAGTGCGTCTCATCACAGAAATGGACATCCAATTTTGTATAAAACCTGATATTTATGATCAATATGAACAAATAGGCTTAGAACGATTTGTAATTGAACATCCCAAAGCTGCTTTAAATGCAAGCAAAACAAATGTCACGACTGTATTTTTTCCTTATAAGATTTAATAAAAACATGATAAGAAAAAACAAAAGCTTTTTTTTCATTTGTTTCCTTATAAGATTTTTAAAAAAAAACATGAAAACAAAAAACTGTCATCGGCGCCTCCTGCTGTGCAAAACTGTCAGTTTTGCATTTTCTATTAGAAAATACAGCAAACTTGAGCATTCGTGCGTCGACAAAGCGATTTCACGTGCGCGCGCCGATGTCAGTAATGCTTAAAAGATGAACAGAAAGTAACAATATATTCCTTCTTGACAAATCGATTGTTATATGACTTGCCATTATCTTTGTATTCTTAACACTCACTGTTTTAGCGCCTGAATTAAGTTATGGGATGAAAATCCTATGTAGTACTTGTCACAAACTCCGCAGAACAGAAATATTTGTTGTTATTGGTATGGACGGGAGGGCTCAACGTACTGAAATACGGAGTAAAAGATCAGAAGATGTGGAAGCCAAGTGAAGAAAGGAAATAAGTTAGGCGGGAAAAATGGAGCCAAGGAAAGGTATAGAAACCCATTACTTGGGCGGGGATGGGACTTCAGGCTTGGGGTTGAGAAGGCGAGTTTTCTGCGACTTATTAGACGGGATAAGGTGGAGGGAGAAAAACCATTCGTAGAGGCAAGGGATCGGACGATGCGAAATTCAGAGGAACGAGAAGAAGGGTTGAGAGCACGAGGGTTAGCTTGAGGGCACGAGGGGAAATGGAGGGAAGCAAGTTTGTGGGAAAAATGGTGTGATGAACAATGGTGGGTTAGGTTTACGGAAAGCAGAGAAGGAGAAGTGATGGGTGACGGGGTCTTTACTGATAAGAACTTCGAGGAAGGGGATAGACTTGTTAACTTCGGTTTCGGATGTGAACTGCATATGTGAGAGAAGGAATTAAAAATAGTAGAGATAGCATCAGGAGAGGTAGTGCGGGAATCAAATATTATTAGGATATCATCATCGTAACGGTGGTAAATGATGATAGTTGAAATTAGAAAGCAGGGGAAAACAAAGGTAAGTTCTACGTTTTGAACATAGACTTCAGAGAGGAAGCTATTAAGTGGGAAGCCCATGCCTGAGCCAGAGGGTTGAGAGTAGAAAGAGTTATTAAAGGTGGAATAGTTCTTGTTAGATATGACAGAGAGAATAGCGAGGAGGTCAATTGAGTCAGGAACAGGGAAGAGAGATGAACAAAGAAGTTCAAGGATGGAAAAGGTGTCTGGGACGGGGACATTAGTGTACAGGTTAGGAATGTCGAGTGACATGAGGCAATGGAACTCATTAGTGTGGAAAGAAGAATGGTTATTGGTAAGGGTTAGCGAGTTTTTAACATAATAGGTGTTAGGTAAGATATTAAAGTTGAACAGGAAAGAGGAGTGAGATTTGGCGACAGCATGGGCAGGGGGTGGGGAATAGTTAACAATAGAGCGTATGGGCATATTAGGTTTATGGATTTTGGTAAGGGCATTAAGAGCAGCGGGGTGGGGGTTTGGGGGGGGGGGATAAGGTGACAAAGATCTTTAATAACTGAGACGATAGTTCTATGGTATTTAGGGATGGGGTCGCAAGATAAGTCCACAAAATTATTACAGGAAAGGAAATCACAGACCTTGGAGATGTAGAGAGAGCGGATGACAGGCACAAGTAAGCTTTGACAATCAATGCGTCGGATTCAAAGAGTTTCTTCTTTATAGATATGGCGAGGTTTATAAATATATCGGAGATTTGCTCTTGGTGGAGGTAGGAGGCTTTAGCGTCGTTGTAGGATTTCCGGATGAGATGGCCAGCGATGGCGCGAACTGGAGGACGATCAGTAGGGGGCAGGAAAGAAATGGAGGTCGCATTATGTGCTTGAGATTATGGAATGGAGGTCGGCATGGTTGGGTTTCTTCTGGATGATGTGCTTCAGGTCTTTCTCATCATCGTAGATTACCAACATTATATACAATGTACAGATTAGAATTCTGTGGGGACGTGGATTATTAAGTACCGAAAGGTGCTTTATGCTATCAGTATGGGGAAATATGTCTGTCTGTCCTTCGTAAATCTAACTCCTCCGAGGCTATGAAAGATTTTCAAAATCAGTTTTTGTCAGTCGCAAAATATGGTTCATGGCACGAACAATTCTCAAATATTATCTAAATCAATTCATTGGCACGTGCAGAAATGGTACCTCTATATTCCCACCTAGCAATTTTCAATGGGAAGTTATACTAACAAGGGAATCCCTTGAAGATGTACGTCACAGATTTCGACCAAATTTTAAATGTTACTCAATTGAAGCTACAATGGATGCTGGCAAAATAAGAGTGCGAAATTTTGTTTCTTTCAAAATCAACCACGAAAACGAAAAAAATTTGAGAACACATAATCATACAAGGACTCCATTGTTAAAACAATGTATTAATGCGCTTAACGGAACTTCTTTCTTCCACTACTCACAGGCCAGCCAGGTGGCCGAGAGGGCCAGGGCGTAGGCTTTCTAGTTCTCGAGGCCGTGAGTTGAATCCCGCCGTGGGAATGGATGTTTGTGTTTGTCCGGGCTGCTTACAGATATAACTTGTGTGAAAGGCGCAAAATGACCTAAGTAGTCGACGCCTAAATTTTTAGAAACCCCCCCCCCCCACCCACTACTCACAGCAATAAGCACGAATCCACTTCAGATGAAATAGACAGCAGCAGACGGCAATTGAATGGCTTCTCAAGTTTATAAACAAACTTAGTTTTTAATAATAGATTATTAAATTTAGCTAATTGGCTTCCAGTTAAAAAGTCTATAGTAACTAATAACCATTTCTTTAATTTATTATTTCATTTTATTAAGTAATTCGGTAATGAAACACGGGTCTGGCTTAATGTGGAACGTCGAGCAATACTTTGCATTGGTGAAGGGGTATGTATGGCGGTGCTTTACAATTTTAAATAAAAATAATATTCATGGATGCCTACCTCATCTTATAAATTATTTCGAGACGAATAACTGTACAGCAAAATTAAGGTTTTATGCAATTCTTTGGCGAACACTGCTAACCAGTTCGCTTCCCATCTATCCGCTATGTTTGTTGAACTCTGCGCACATCCGGAGCGCTTCACTGCCGCGTATCGCTATCGTTTCCACGGTGTGTTTGGAATGATGTGACAAGATTGACAATAACGTAAAATTATTGATAGTCGAAATTAGTTCAAAGGCACTTGTTTTAGTCGAACCATTATAGTTCAGTGTAACTTTAAATGCTAAAATTAGGCACGTAATATACAAAACGACTTGGAAACAGGTGTCATGAATGAATTTAACGTAAAATTTATGATAGCCGAAATTGGTAGGAAGGTACCTGGTTTAGTGGAACCCTGGTTTAACTTTCATTGTTAAAAAATGGCATGTAATATATGAAACGACTGCTAATGGAGTTTCATAAATGAATATAAAATAAAATTAATGTATGACGAAATTGGTTTCAAGGAACCTGTTATAATACAACCTTTATCGTTCATTGAAATTTTCAATGCCAAAATACGGAATGTAGTATATGAAACAAATTGGAATGATGTGCCATGAATGAATATAAATTTAACTTCTTGATAGTCGAAAATATTTCAAAGGTACTTGGTTTAATAGAACCATTATGGTTCATTGGAACTTTCAGTGATAATAAATGGGATGTAATATATCAATCCAATAGGAATTATGTGTCATGAATCCATATAACGTAAAAATACTGAGAGACGAAATTGGTTTAAAGTAACCTGGTTTAGTAACCCTTATGATTCATTCTAACTTTCAATGATAAAATATGGCATGTAATATATCAAACGGCTTGGAATGATGTGTCAAGATTGAATATAACGTAAAATATTGATAGTCGAAATTAGTTCAAAGGCACTTGGGTTACTGGAACTAATATGGTTCATTAGAACTTTCGATGCTAAGATTAGGCATGTAATGTATAAAACGAAATCTAATGAAGTGTCATGAATGAAGATAATGTAAAATTAATGATAGTCGTAATTATTTTGAAAAAACCTGGTTTTGTGGAAGCCCTATGGTTTATTGAAACTTCATATGCTAAAATATAGCATCTTGTATATCAAACAGCTTCGAATGATGTGTCAAGATTGAATATAACGTAAAATTATTGATACACGAAATCAGTTCAAAGGAACATGTTTTAGTAGAACCATTATGGTTCAGTGGAACTTTCAATGCTAAAATATGGCATCTAATATATCAAACGACTTGGAATGAGGTGTCATGAATGAATATAATGTAAAATTAATGATACCCGAAATTGGTTTAAAAGAACCTGTTTTAATGAAAAAATTAACGTTCATTGAAACTTTCAATGCTAAGATATGGCATGTAATTATCAAATGACTTGTAATGATGTGAGAAGTTTGAATATAACTTAAACTTATAGATAGTCGAAGTTATTTCAAAGGCACTCGGTTTAGTGGAACCACTATTGTTCATTGGAACTTTCAACGCTATAAGATGGCATGTAATGTAACAAACGATCGGAATGATGTGTCATGAAAGCATATAACGTCAAATTAATGATAGACGAATTTGGTTCTAAGGAACCTGGTTTAGTAGAACCCTTATGATTCATTAAAATTTCCCGTGATAAATGCAGCATGTAATATATAAAACAGCTTGAAATGATGTGCCAAGATTGCATATAAGTTGAACTTATTTATTGTCGAAATTATTTCAAAGGCACTTGCGTTAGTGGAACCATTATGGTTCATTATGGTTGATGAATGAATATAACGTAAAATTAATGATAGTCGAAATTGGTTTCAAAGAACCTGGTTTAATGGATCTTTATGGTTCACTCGAACTTTCAATAATATAATATGGCATGTAATATATCAACTGTCTTGGAATGACGTGTCATGAATAAATATAACGTAAAATTATTCATAGTCGAAATTAGTTCAAAGGCACTTGGTTTAGTGGAACCCTTATGTTTCATTGGAAGTTTCAATCCTAAAATATGGCATGTTATATAGCAAACGACATGGAATCAATTGTCATAAAAGAATATACCGAAAAATAATGATAATCAAAATTGGTTTCAACGAACCCTGTTTAATTAAACCATTATCGTTCATTGGAATTATGAGTGCTAAAATATGGCATGTTATATATATCTAGCAACATGGAATGATGTGTCAAGATTGAATATAGCCTAAAATTATTGATGAACGAAATCAGTTTAAAGGCACTTCTTTTAGTGGAATTATTATGGTTCATTGGAACTTTCAATGCTAAGAAATAGCACCTAATAAATGAAACAACTTGGAATGAGGTGTCATGAATGAATATAACGTAAAATGAATGTTAGTCGAAATTGGTTTCGGGGAACCATTATCGTTTATTGGAACTTTAAATTCTAAACGAGGCTATTTAATATATCAAACATCTTTTATGATGTGCCATGAATGAATATAATGTTAAAATAATAAGTCTCGAAATTAAGTTGAAGGAACCTGGTATAGTGGAACCATTATGATTCATTCAAACTCTCAATGATGAAATATGGCATGTAATATATCAAACGGCTTGGAATGATGTGTCAAGATTGAATATAACTTACAGTTATTGATAGTCGAAATTAGTTCAAAAGCACATGGTTCAATGGAGCCATTATGTTTCATTGGAAGTTTCAATGCTAAAATATGGCATGTAGTATATCAAACAACATGGAATGAAGTGGCATGAATGAATATAACGTAAAATTATTGATACGTAGAAATTAGTTCAAAAGCACATGGTTTAATGGAGCCATTATGTTTCATTGGAACTTTTAATGCTAAAATATGGCATGTAATATATCAAACGATTTGGAATGATATTGCATGAATGAATATAACGTAAAATTAATGATAGACGAAATTGGTTTCAACGAACCCTTATTATTCATTGGAATTGTCAACGCTAAAATATGACATGCAATGTATCAAACAGCTTGGCATGATGTGTCAATATTGAATATAATTTAAACTTAATAATAATCGAAATTATTTCAAAGGCACTTGGGATAGTGGAACTAAAATG
This sequence comes from Rhysida immarginata, assembly GCA_023313115.1. Lineage (NCBI taxonomy): Eukaryota > Metazoa > Arthropoda > Chilopoda > Scolopendromorpha > Scolopendridae > Rhysida > Rhysida immarginata. The sequence continues at coordinate 345,200 of JAHWFO010022513.1, forward strand.
GTTCATGGGAAGTTTCAATGCTAAAATATGTCTTGTAATATATCAAGCGAAATGGAATGATGTGTCAAGATATAATATAATGTAAAATTATTGATAGTCCAAAATTAGTTGAAAGGCACTTGTTGTACAGGAATCGTTATGGTTCACTGGAACTTTCAATGCCTAGGATATTATATGTAATATAACCAACGACTTGCAATGATGAAAGCATATAACGTAAAATTAACGAGAGAAGAAATTGGTTTGAAGGAAACTGGTTTAGTGGAACGCTTATGATTCATTTAAACTTTCAATGATAAAATATGGTTTGTAATACACTGAGTTAGCAAAACTCATGGGATAGTTATTTAATATCTGGTCGGGCCAAATCTGGCCAAGTGGAGTGCAGCAATACGGCGTGGTAGTGAGTCTGCAAGTCCCTTGTACACATCTGGAGGCAGTTGACACCAGATAGTCTGCAGAGCCGAAGATAGTTGCTGCCCGTTCGTGGGCGGATGATCCAGTGCCCGGAGCCTGACTTCAACAGCATCCCAGATACGTTCGATGGCATTCATGTCAGGGCTCCGGGCTGGCCAGCTCAGCCGTTGGACCTCTCCTGCATGCTCCTCGAACCATTCGCGGACGACATTGGAGCGATGTGGTGGAGCTTTGTCATCTTGAAAGACTGCTACGTCGTCAGGGTGTTGAAATGTCAAATACGGGTGCAGATGGTCTCGATGAGTTGACGATACCGTGGACCATTCAACGTTTGGTCCAGGATAACCAGAGGGCCCATACTAAACCATGAAAATGCACCGCAGACCATCACTGACGCCCAACCACCCTGCACCACCACCTGTTGACATGCGGGATCCATCGTTTCGTGACATCTGCGTCACACACGGTGCCTCCCATCAGCGTGGTACAGTTGATATCGTGACTACTCTGACCATATGACGTTACGCCACTGTTGCAGAGTCCAGCCAAGATGGTTGATGGCAAATGCACGCCGGAGTGTCCGATGACGCTGGGTAAGCATTGGCACACCGTGTAGGTCGAGGGCTGCCAAACACGAGGGCATGCAGATTCCGACGGATTGTCCACCGAGAGACGTTTCTTGTGCGGCCCGTATTGAACTGGTCTGTGATTTGGTGCACTGTTGCGCTCCTGTCTCTCTGAATCATTCGTCCCAGGTGTCGCTGGTCACGATCATTCAGGGCAGCTGGACGCCCGGTATGGTGCCTGTTGTGGACTGTGATGCCTTCATCCAGCCATTCCCGATACACCCTGGAGACAGTTGGCGGGGAAAGCCAAATTCCTGCACCACTGCCGAAATGGTACATCCCATGCGTCGGGCACCTACTATCATACCCCGTTCAAAAGACGTCAACTCGCGTCGACGTGCCATTTCTGATTTATCACTTATCCAAGCTCTTCCCACAACGTCTAATGGTCCATTCCCAGAACCCGTTACCCCTGTGAATTCGTGAGCCATGCCCATCAGTCAATGTTTTAGTGGAATCATTATGGTTCATTGGAACTTTCAATGCCAATGTACCGCATGTTATATATATGAACAGACTTTGCATGATGTGTCATGAATGCATATAACGTAAAATTTTCGATAGACGAAATTGGTGTGAAGCAACCTGGTTTAGTGTAACCCTTATGATTTTTCAAACTTTTAATGAGAAAATGTGGCATGTAATATAACAAACGGCTTGGCATGATGTTCCAAAATATTTGATAGTCAAAATTGGTTTTCAAGAACCTGGTTTAGTGGAACCATTATAGTTCACTGGCACTTTCAATGCTAAGATATGAAACTTAATATATCAAACGACTTGAAATGACGTGTTGTCACATGTATTAATGGCTAAATTAGGAGTAGCGCAGTGGAACAATAATATCATGCAACAGCACACAAGATTAAATTAAATAAAGAATAAAGTTTATTATAATACCAAAAAATTGTCAAAAAAAAAACAGTGAGGAGCCAAAAGGGCACCTCCTTGCAAAAATAAAATTGAGAAAATCTAATCACAAAAATTACAGTTAAATAATGGATTAACTTAAATCCAAATATGTTAACTTTACCTGCACCTCACTGCGAAAGTAAATCTAAGCTTAACGAATAAGCTTGTAAAACAAAACAATGCTTCAATGTACACTTAACCTAGCAGAAAACTACATCCTAGGCCTAATACATAAGCCCTTACATTACAATTCAGTCAAATAAAAATTTACCAAAGCTTAAGAGCTAAACAAAGCACATAAAGCCACAAATTTAAATGACTTCAAATGATAACTACAATATAATAAATATCAGGCAGCTGAGCTGCTACTTTTGAAGCAGATGGGCAGATGGTATTGCCCTGTACGGAGTTAAGATCTAAAGAGATCTTACAGGTGGCATTATGCAACACCCAACGTAAAACATTAAACACCTCTAACGAGGCAACATGAACTTGGCCCACAGCTTTCGCTGGTCGGAAGCTAACTCCCGACACCTACCCGCTTTGGCCACCCAGGTAGGCAGCTAAAACTTAAGAGCTAAAGTCTAATAGCCGAAAAGTTTTATAGCTTAAAACAAAACATTGGATATAAGCTAAATAAGTATACAGCAAGTTAACTGGGTCGGCCTTAAAAATGATTACCTAGGGACGAACCTCTCAGCCAACGAGAAAAACATTTAATAACAATACAGCATACGAAAGCTTAAATATAAAAATGTGATTTGAAATTCAAAAAGCAAAAACACAAATTTACAGAAAAAGCTCACATAAATTTTGCATTGAACACAAGAGCAAACAAAAGCTCGGAACGGCGCACTCGTGAAATAAAACTGTCCATACAACGAGTAGCAGAAATTTCACAAATAAATTTTGTCTAAAAGTCACAATAGGTAAAGTTCCAAGTCCGGGGAAAGTCCAATAAAATAAAGTATTACAATTGGAAAAGATAACAGACAATTTACACAGTAAGTGAAGATCTTTTCACAATGACGATAACCGGCCACAAGAGTAACCTGTGGGAAAAGGTGAAATGAAATTAACGTAAGAAAATGCTGACATAAATTCGTCAGACAAGAAATTAGGCTAATTAAAGTGGCCTAACACAATTTGATAAAACACTAACGGTAGAGCACATTTCACTTAGCATTTTATGAAGACAAAGCCGAAGTCGCTACCGAAGTAGGCCCGTATGCCTCCGGGCCAAAAGCCACACACCTGCGTATTAAAATGTAAGACACGGCGACTTAGTTCAGGGAAAGATTTTCTGACCATATCGGCCGTAAGGCATACGGAAAATGACACACTCACCAAGAAGTATAGCTGGTAGGCGACCGCAACGCTCGGCACCCGAGGCAGCACGTAAATTGGCGTCGTAGAACAATTTTTAAGCTGAGGAGACTCGCAACTTGCAGCGCAAGCATTCTCCGCCAACGAAGCTTCTCTGCACAGCCAGGAATCACACGACGAGGCACTCGCCGCCTCCGTAGCCGAATCCGTTGTCATCACTCGAGGACGAGCCCGCTCCTCCGTCGAAGACAAAACCAGACATTCACGATGTCCCCCGTCGTTCGTAGCCAGTAGTTTCTTTTTGCTCCGTCCTCGCTCGGTAGCCGCCAAATTCCTTTTTCTTCTCCGTCGCTGTTCTCTCGACGAGCTCACAGAAGAGAGGCTCGCTCCTCCCTCATTGGCTGCCGCGAGCTGATGCTCTTCGTTCTGAATTAATAAATACTCTAGAGCGCAGACGATCAACTATGCCAAGGGAATAATTAAAATTCCGTGACACGTGTCAAAAATGAATTTACTGTAAAATTATTGATAGTCAAAATTAGTTCAAGGGCAATTGTTGTAGTCCAACCATTATGGTTCAGTGGAATTTTCAATGCATTTATATATGGCACTTAAAATATCAAACGACTTGGAATGTTGTGCCATGAATGAATATAATGTTAAATTATTGTTTGTCGAAATTTATTTTGAAGAAATATTGTTTAGTGGAACCCTTATGATTCAAAGATAAAATATAGCGTGTAATATATCACACGACTTGGAATGATGTCTCAAGATTGAATATAACTTAAACTTATAGATAGTCGAAATTAGTACAAAGACACTTGTTTTAGTCGAACCATTATGTTTCAGTGGAAATTTCAATGCTAAAATTTGGTATGTAATATACCAGGCGACATGAAATGATGCGTCAAGATTGAATATAATGTAAAATATTTGATTTTCTAAAACTAGTTCAAAGGCACTTGGTTTACTGGAAGCATTATGGTTCATTGGGACTTTCATTGGTAATATATTGTATGTAATATAACAAACGACTTGGAATGATGTGTCATGAAGGCATATAACGTAAAATTAATGATAGACGAAATTGGTTTCAAGGAACCTGGTTTAGTGGAACCCTTATGATTCCTTCAAACTTTTAATGATAAAATGTGGCATGTAATATATCAAACGGCTTGGCATGATGTGTCAAGATTGAATATAATTTAAACTTATTGATAATCGAAATTATTTCAAAGGCACTTGGGTTAGGAGAACCATTATGGTTCATTAGAAGTTTCAATGCTAAAATATGACATGTATTATACTAAACGACATGAAATGAAGTGTCATGAAGGAATATAACGTAAACTTAATAATACTCGAAATTGGTTCCAAGGAACCTGGTTTAATGATACCATTATTGTTAATTGGAACTTTAATTGCTATAATATGGCATGTAGAATACCGAACGAACTGGAATGATGTGTCAAGTTTGAATATAACTTAAACTTATAGATAGTGAAATTACTTCAAAGGCACTTGTTTTAATCTAACCATTATGGTTAAATGGTACATTCAAAGGTAAAATATGGCACGTAATATATCACACATCTTGACATGAGGTATCATGAGTGAATATATCGTAAATTTAATGATAGTCGAAATTGGTTTCTAGAACCAGGTTTATAGGAACCATTTTGGCTCATTGGAACTTTCAATGCTATAATATGGCTTGTAATTTATCAAACGAATTAGAATGATGTGTCACGAATGCACATAACGTAAAATTAATAATAATCGAAATTGGTTTCAAGGAACCTGGTTTAATGGTACCATGATGTGTCAAGATTGAATATAATTTTAACTTATTGATAGTCGAAATTATTTCAAAAGCACTTAGGTTAGTGGAACGATTATGGTTTATTGGAAGTTTGTTTGCTAAAATATGGCATGTAGTATACTAAAGGAGTAAGGTGTCATAAATGAATATAACGTAAAATTATTGTTAGACAAAATTGGTGTAAAGCAACCTAGGGTAGTGTTACCCCTATGATTCATTCAAAATTTCAATGCTAAAATATGGCTTTAATTATAACAAACGACTTGGAATGATGTGTCATGAATGCATATAACGTAAAAATAATAGTCAAAATAATTTATAGTCAAAATTGGTTTCAAGGAAACTGGCTTAGTGGAACCATTATAATCCACTGGAATTTTCAATGCTAAGATATGGAACTTTATATATCAATCGACTTGGAATGACGTGTCATGTCTGAATATAACGCAAAATGATTGATAGCCGAAATTATTTCAAAGGCACTTAGTTTACTGGAACCATTATAACTCACTGGAACTTTCAATGCTAATACATGGCATGTAAAATATGAATCGACTTGGAATGATGTGTCATGAATGCATATAACGTAAAATTAATGATAGAATAAATTGGCTAGAAGGAACCTGGTTTAGTGGAACCCTTATGATTCATTCAAACTTTCAATGATAAAATATGGTATGTAATATATAAAAAAGCTTGGAATGATGTATCAAGATTGAATATAACCTAAAAGATTGATAGTCGAAATTGGTTTCAGGGAACCTGGTTTAATGTAACCACTATCGTTTATTGGAAATTTCAATGCTAAACTATGCCATTTAATATATCAAACATCTTGGAATGTTGTGCCATGAATGAATATAACGTAAAATTAATGATAGTCGAAATTGGTTTCAAGGAACCTGGTTTAATGGAACCATTATGGCTCATTGGAACTTACAAAGCTAAAATAGAGCATGTAATATATCAAACATCTTGGAATGTTGTGCAATGAATGAATATAATGTTAAATTAATGATTGTCGAAATTAATTTGAGAAAACCTGGTTTAATGGAACCCTTATGATTCATTTAAACTTTCAATGATAAAATATGGCATGCAATATATCAGGTGAGATGGAATGATGTGTCAAGATTGAATATAACGTATAATTCTTTATAGTCCAAAGTGAGGTCTAAGGCAATTGCTTTACTGGAACCATTATGGCTCATTGGAACTTTCAATGTTATAATATGGCTATAAACGAGTTGCAGTGATGTGTCATGAATGAATCCAACTCAAAATTAATAATAATGGAAATTCGTTTCAAGAAACCCGGTTTAATGGTACCATTATTGTTAATTGGAACTTTAATTGCTAAAACGTGGCATGTAATATATCGAACGACTTGGAATGATGTGTCATCAAAGAAAGTAACGTAAAATTAATAGTCAAAATAAATGATAGTCATATCGGTGGAAGGATGGATCATAATACTGTTCCTATTAACTAAACAGGTGGTGGCCTTACAGTATAACAGAGGGACATCAGGAGTTCCAACTAGTTTCGCCATTTATTCCCGGCTTTGTCAAGGATATACAGCAAGAGGCATGCAAGCCTTTATATATACAGAACAGTGGTACAAGCAATGAGCGTAAATACATACAAGAACCAATAGGATAAAAAGCAAGGGGGCCAATGAGAAAAAGGACGTAATGGCCAGTAGAATAAAATAGAATAAATACAAAACTTTTTAAGATACACAAAAGAGAAGTTATACAGAGATGGTGCGTTAACGCCTCTTGCTGTATATCCTTGACAAAGCCGGGAATAAATGGCGAAACTAGTTGGAACTCCTGATGTCCCTCTGTTATACTGTAAGGCCACCACCTGTTTAGTTAAATGATAGTCATTGAACCTTGTTTTGGTGGAACCATTATAGTTCACCAGAATTTTCAATGCTAAAATATGGCACCTTATATATAAAAAAATTTTGGAATGAGGTGTCATGAATGAATATAAAGTAAAATTATTGATAGTCGAAATTAGTTTCAGGGAACCTGGTTTAATGAAACCACTATCGCTTATCGGAACTTTCAATGCTAAAATATGGCATGTAATATGTCAATTGACATGGAATGATGCGTCAAGCTTGAACTAAACTTAAACTTATAGATAGTCAAATTAGTTCAAAGGCACTAGTTTGATTCGAACCTTTATGTATCCGTGGAACCTTAACTGCTAAAATATGGCACCTAATATATCAAACGACTTGGAATGAGGTGTCATGAATGAAGATAACGTAAATTAAATGATATTCGAAATTGGTTTCTTGAACCTGGTTTATTGGAACCATTATGGCTCATTTGAACTTTCAATGCTATCATATGGCTTGTAATATATCAATCGAGTTGGAATGATGTGATCTGAATGAATATAACGTAAAATTAATAACAATCGAAAACGGTTTTAGGGAACCTGGTTTTATGGTACCCTTATTGTCAATTGGACCTTTAATTGCTTAAACATAACATGTAATATATCGAACGACTTGGAATGATGTGTCATGAAAGCATATAACGTAAAATTATAGTCAAAATAATTGATAGTTGAAATTGAGTTCAAGGAACCTGGTTTAGTGGAACCATTATAGTTCACTGGAATTTCAATGCTAAGGTATGGAACTTAATATATCAAACGACTTCGAATGACGTGTCAAAAATTAATATACTGTAAAATTATTGATAACCAAAATTATTTCAAGGGCAATTGCTTTAGTCGAACCATCATGGTTCAGTGGAACTTTTAATGCTAAAATATGGCACCCTATATAACAAACGACTTGGAATGATGTGTCATGAATGCATATAACTTAAAATCAATGATAGACGAAATTGGTTTGCAGGAACCTGGTTTAGTGGAACCCCTATGATTCGTTCAAACTCTCATTGATAAAATATGGCATGTAATAAATTAAAAGGCTTGGAATGGTGTGTCAAGATTGAATATAACGTAAAAATAATGATAGTCAAAAATTGGTTTCAAGCAACCTGGTTTATTGTTACCATTATTGTTAATTGGAACTTTCAATGCTATAACAAGGCATGTAATACATCAAACGACTCGGAATGATGTGTCATGAATGAATATAAAGTAAAATTAATGATAGTCGAAATTGGTTTCAAAGAACCTGGTTTAATGGAACCTTTATGTTTCATAGAAACTTTTTTAATAATAATAATAATAACAATTTAACTAATAGTAATCATATACGTCCATCCAGGGTCTGTATGGCCTGAGGCCGACGCGTTGGGTCCCTGGATGAACCAGGATTAACGACTGCTATATGATAGTCACAGCAGCCGGGGGTGGGGTGAAGATTGTGAGTCACTGAATGGTCGCCCATCCAGTGGCTAGCCGTGCTTGATGTTGCTTAACTACACAGAAGTTGTTACATTAAAAGCCCACCAGACCACGGCCTCCCCAATTAAAAATGCTAAAATATAGAATGTTATATATAAAATGACATGGAATGATGTGTCATGTTTCAATATAAATTAAACTTATAGATAGTCAAAATTAGTTCAAAAACACTTGTTTTAGTCGAACCATTAGGTTTCAGTGGAACTTTCAATGCTAAAATATGGCACGTACAATATCAAATGACGTGCAATCATGTGTCATGAATGAATATAACGTAAATTTAATGATAGTCGAAATTGGTTTCAAGGATCCTGGTTAATAAAACCATTATTGTTAATTATAACTTTCAATGCTATAACATGGCTGGTAGTACAATCTCTGACAAACGACTTGGAATGATGTGCCATGAAAGCATATAACGTAAAATTATAGTCAAAATCTTAGTCAAAATAATTGATAGTCAAAATTAGTTTCAAGGAACCTGGTATAGTGGAACCATTACAGTTCATTAGAACTTTCAATGCTAAGATATATCAAAGACTTGGAAAGTCTTATCAAGAATGAATATACTGTAAAATTATTGATAGTTCAAGGGAAATTCTTTTAGTCGAACCATTATGGTTCAGTGGAACTTTCAATGCTAAAATATGGCACATAGTATATCAAACATCTTTTTATGATGTGCTATTAATGAATATAATATTAAATCAATAAATGTCCAAATTAATTTGAAGGAACCTGTTTTATTTGAATCATTATGATTCATTCAAACTTACAATGATAAAATATTGCATGTAATATATCAAACGGCTTGGAAAGATGTGTCAAGATTGAATATAATTTACACTTATTGATAGTCGAAATTATATCAAAGGCACTTGGTTTAGTCGAACTATTAGGTTTCAGTGGAACTTTCAATGCCAAAATAAGGCACGTAATATATCAAACGATATAGATTGATATGGCATGAATCAATATAACGTAAATTTAATGATAGCCAAAATTGGTTTCAAGTAACCTGGTTTAATGTTAACATTATTAATTGGAACATTCAATGCTGTAACATGGCATGTAATATATCACACGGCTTTAGAATGATGTGTCATGAATGAATATAACATAAAATTAATGATAAACTTAATCAGTTCAAGGGAACTTGGTTTAGTGGAATCATTCTGGCTCATTGGAACTTTCAATGCTAATATATGGCATGTAATATATGAATCGACTTAGCATGATGTGTCATGAATGCATATAACGTAAAAGTACTGACAGACGAAATTTGTGTGAAGCAACATGGTTTAGTGTAATCCTTATGATTCATTAAAAATTTCCATGCTAAAATATGGCATGTAATATAACAAACGACTTGGAATGATGTGTCATGAACACATATAACGTAAAATTAATAGTCAATATAATTGATAGTCAAAATCGGTTTCAAGGAACCTGGTTTAGTGGAACCCTTATGATTCATTTAAATTTTCAATGATAAAATATGGCATATAATATATCAAACGGCTTCTAATGATGTATCAAGATTGAATATACCTTAAAGTTATTGAGAGTCAAAATTATATCAAAGGCACTTGGTGTACTGGAACCATTATGATTCATTAGATGTTTCAATGCTAAAATAAGGCATGTAGTATATCAAACAACATGGAATGAAGTGTCATGAATGAATATAACGTGAAATAATGATAGTCAAAATTGGTTTCAAAGAACCTAGTTTAATTGAACCCTTATGCTTCATTAGACATTTGAGTGCTAAAATATGGCATGTAATATATCAAGCAACATGGAATGATGTGTCAAGATTGAATATAACGTAAAATTATTGATAGTCCGAAATTAGTTCAAAGGCACTTGATTTATTGGAACCATTATGGTTCATTGGAACTTTCAAAGCTAATATATGGCATGTAATATACAGGGTGATTCAAGCTATTTCTGACCATTTCAGTACTATGATTTATTGATCCATTAATGTTTAAAAAGGTTTCCAACATGTTAAGGTAAGCATGTGACGTTACAGTGCTCAAAAACGAACGGAACAATGATGCCTCTTTTGGAAATCGCGCACTAAGCCATAACGTTCCGTGGATGAAGAGGTGACTTATGGATATCATGAGGGTGCTGGGAACCCCAAAAACGTATGTTGTGTTTATTAACGTCATCTGACAGATGTAAAAGGTTGTCCACAATATCCTGATTGGCTTCCATTTCTGCTCCAAACTCCATCGCAAATTGTTGTTGCTTCTGTCTTCCAGTGTCTGTTAACTCATGATAAACATGGATCTTATACGGGAACAGGTGAAAATCCTTTCTCAAAAATCGCCACGTCGTGGTATACGACAGCCCTTCTTCAGTGGATAGGTGGCAAACATTTTTTTGGTACGGGAATCGACCAATCTTGAGTGAACATTTTCGATAACTTCAGCCGTTCGAACACGAGCTTTGCTCCCGCCTTTTTTCTTCATTTAACACATCCAGTGGCTCGAAATTGCTTGACAAAATCCATGATTGCTTGCCTGCCTGGTGCGTCTCGAAACTTAATCCTTCCGAAAATTTTTTGCACGGTTACAGGTGATTTTGTCTCGAAATACTATTCGACAACCTTGCATTTCTGCTCTGTTGATAAAGCAGGCGCCATTATTCAACAATACGTATTTCATGCAGTGCCGTTGCAACAATACAAACTCCAACTATTGAGAAATTCGATATGGCGCTCATATTTTTTCAATTGTTTATCCCTAATGCACGTCATTCGACTGAAATGATCAGAAATAGACTGAATCATCCTGTATGAATCGACTTGGACTGATGTGTCATGAATGCATATAACGTAAAATAAATGATAGATGAAATTGTTTACAAGGAACCTGGTTTAATGGAATCATTATTGTTAATTGGAACTTTCAATGCTATAACATGGCAGGTATTACATCAGTCGACTTGGAACGATCTCTCCTGAATGAATATACCGAAAAATTATTGATAGTCGAAATCCGTTCAAAGGGACTTGGTTTACAGGAACCATTATGTTTCAATGCTAACATATGGCGTATAATATTTCAATCGACTTGGAGTGATGGGTCATGAGTGCATATAACGTAAAATTAATTATAGACGAAATTGGTGTGAAGGAACCTGGTTTAGTGGAACCTTTAAGATTCATTCAAACTTTGAATGATAAAATATGGCATGTAATATATGAAACGGCTTGGAATTAAGTGTCAAAATTGAATACAACGTAAAATTTTTGATAGACGAAATTAGTTCAAAGGCATTTGGCTTAATGGAATCATTATGTTTCATTGGAACTATCAATGCTAAAATATGGCATGTAATATATCAAACGACATGGAATGAAGTGTCATAAAAGAATATAACTTAAAATTATTGATTATAAGGTAAAAAGCACTTGGTTTACTGGAATTATTATGGTTAATTGGAACTTTCAATGCTTATATATGGCATTTAATACAGGGTGCTTCATGATTGGTGTGCCGTTTTTAGGTCCAAATAGCGACTTAAGAGGAACAGATTGGGGAAAAATGAATATTGATTATTTGGTTTTAATGTGCCCTAATTCAGTATAAAACATTTCGCGTCCCTGGGGGTGAAGGGGTAAATTTGGAAAATTTTAATTTTGTAGGAGTAAGGATTAAACCCCAAGTGTAATTTAGTAAATTGTAGAGCATCATGTAAAACGTGGGTTATAGCAGAAGACCCAGTGAAAAATCTAATGCCTTGCCCCTTTTATCGAGTGGGAAAAGTGAAATGTATGGCTATCCGATGTAGAGGAAAACTATACTTATTAGAAAACAGTAGGGCCTACATTTGGAAAAGTAATGAGAATGAATGAGTCGTTATTCTGAAACTCGACCGAGCTTTCCCCACCAGGAAAAACATTATGAAATTTGAAAACTGTACATGGGAAATGGGAAATGTTTTTGTCTACATTAGCTAGCCATACCTTTAACTTTACCCATTCGATAAAGGGCAGGGGAGGAGATTTTTTCACCGGATTTTTTGCTAAACCTACATTTTACATGATGCTCTACAACTTTCTAAAGAACACATGGGGTCTAAACCCTCCCTTACAAAATAAAAATTATCAAAATTTAACCCTTCACCCCCGGGGACGCGAAATGTTTTTATTCTGAATTAGAGGACATTAAAACCAAATAATCAATATTCATTTTCCTCCAATCTGTTCCCCATGAGTCGTTATTTGGACCTAAAGACCGGACACCAATTATGAAACATACCGTATATGAATCGACTTGGAATGACGTCATGAATGCATATAAGGTAAAATTTTTGATAGACGAAATTGGTTTGAAGGAACCTGGTTTAGTGGAACCCTTATGGTTCATAGGAACTTTCAATGCTAAAAAATGGCAGGTAATATATCAAATGAGTTGGAATGAGGTGTCAAGATTGAATTTAAATTAAACTTCTTGATAGTCGAAACTAGTTTAAAGGCACTTGTTTTAGTCGAACCAATATGTTTCAGTGGAACTTTCAATGCTAAAATATGGCACGTAATATATCAAAAGACTTGCAATGATATGTCAAGATTGAATATAACTTAAACTTTTTGATAGTCGAAATTAGTTTAAAGGCACTTGTTTTAGTCGAACCAATATGTTTCAGTGGAACTTTCAATACTAAAATATGGCACGTAATATATCAAACGACTTGGAATGATATGTCATGAATGAATGTAACGCAAAATTAATGATAGTTGAAATTGATTTCAAGGAACCAGGTTTAGTGGAACCCTTATGATTCGTTCACACTTTCAATGATAAATATAGCCTGTAATATATCAAACGGCTTGGAATGATGTGTCAAAATTTAATATAATCCAAATTTATTGATAATCGAAACTAATTCAAAGACACTTGGTTTAGTGGAACCATTATGTTTCAGTAGAACATTCAATGCTAAAATATTGAATGTTATATAGCAAACGACATGGAATGAAATGTCATGAATAAATATAACGTAAAATCAATGATAATCGAAATTGGTTTCAACGAACCCGGTTTAATAGAACCATTATCGTTCATTGGAATTGTCAATGCTAAAATATGGCATGTAATATATCAAGCGACATGGAATGATGTGACAAGATTGAATATAACGTAAAATTAATGATAGACGAAACTGGTTTGAAGGAACCTGTTTTAGTTAAACCCTTATGATTCATTCCAACTTTCAATGCTAAAATATGGCATGTAATATAACAAACGACTTGGAATGATGTGTCATGAAAGCATATAATGTAAAATTAATATTCAAAATAATTGATTGTCGAAATTGGTTTCAGGGAACCTGTTTAATTAAACCATTATCGTTTATTGGAACTTTTAATGGTAAACAATGCCATGTAATTTATCAAACATCCATTTATGTATGATGAATATTATGTTAAATTAATAAATGTCGAAATTAATTTGAAGGAACCTTGTTTAGTGGAACCATGAAGATTCATTCAAACTTATAATGATAAAATATGGCATGTAATATATCAAACGGCTTGGAATGATGTGTCAAGATTGAATATAACTTAAACTTATAGTTATCGAAATTAGTTCAAAGGCACTTGTTTTAGTCGAACCAGTATGTTTCAGTGGAACTTTCAATGCTATAACATGGCATGTAATATATCAAACGACATGGAATGATGTGTCAAGAATGAATATATCGCAATATTATTGATAGTCGAAAATATTTCAAAGTCACTTGGTTTAATGGAACCATTATGGATCATTGTTACTTTCATTGCTGGAATATGGCTTTAATATACCAAACGACTTGGAATGATGTGGAATGATGAATATAACGCAAAATTTATTATAGTCGAAATTGGATTTATGGAACGTGTTTTAATGGTACCATTATTGTTAATTGGAACTTTCAATGCTATAACATGGCATGTAATATATCAATCGATTTGGAATGATGTATCATGAATACTTATAGCGTAAAATTTTTGATAGACGAAATTAGATGAAAGGCACTTGGTTTAGTGGAACCTTTATGTTCAATTGGAACTTTCAATGCTAAATATGCATTGTGATATAGCAAACAACATGGAATGAAGTGTCATGAAAGAATATAACGTAAAATTAATGATAGTCGAAATTGGTTTTAACGAACCCGGTGTAATGTAACCATTATCGTTCATATTGGAATTGTCAATGCTATAATATGGCATGTAATATAACAAACGACTTGGAATGTTATGTCATGAAAGCGTAAAATTAATATTCAAAATACCTGATTGTCGAAATTGGTTTCAGGGAACCTGTTGAATGAAACCATTATCGTTTATTCGAACTTTTAATGCTAAACAATGCCATTTAATTTATCTAACATCTTTGTATGATGTGCCATTAGTGAATATAATGTTAAATTAATAAATGTCGAATTTAATTTGAAGGAACCTGGTTTAGTGGAACCATTATGATTCATTTAAACTTACAATGATAAAATATGGCATGTAATATATCAAACGGCTTGGAATGATGTGTCAAGATTGAATATAACTTAAACTTATAGTTATCGAAATTAGTTCAAAGGCACTTTTTTAGTCGAATCACTATGTTTCAGTGGAACTTTCAATGCTATAACATGGCATGGAATATATCAAACGACTTGGAATGATGTGTCAAGAATGAATATATCGCAAAATTATTGATAGTCGAAGTTGGTTCTAACGAACCCGGTTTAATGGAACCATTATCGTTCATTGGAATTGTCAATGCTAAAATATGGCATGTAATATATGAAACGACATGGAATGATGTGTCAAGATTGAATATAGAGGAAATTTATTGATAAACGATATCAATTCAAAGGCAGTTCATTTATTGGAATCATTATGTTTCATTGGAACTTTCAGTGCTAATACATGTCATATAATATATGTATCGACTTGGCATGATGTGTCATGAATGCATATAACGTAAAATTAATACTAGAGGAAACTGGTTTGAAGGAACCTGTTTTATTGGAACACTTTCATTGCTACAATATGGCATGTAATATAAAGAACGACTGGGAATGAAGTGTCATGAAAGCATATAAAGTAAAATTAATGATAGTGGAAATTAATTCCAAGGCAAACGGTTTACTGGAACCATTATGTTTCATTGGAACTTTCAGTGCTAATATATGGTATGTGATATATGAATCGACTTGGAATGATATGTCATCAATGCATATAACGTAAAATTCATGATAGACGAAATTGGTTTGATGGAATCTGATATTGTGGAGCCCTAATGATTCATATAAACTGGCATGTAATATATCAAGCGAAATGTAATGATGTGCAAGAATGAATATAACGTAAAATTATTGATAGTCGAAATTAGTTCAAAGGCACCTGGTTTACTGGAACCATTATGGTTAACTGGAACTTTCAATGCTTATATATGGCATGTAATACAAGATGTTTCATAATTGGTGTGCCGTCTTTATGTCCAAATAACGACTTAAGAAAACAGATTGGGGAAAAATGAATATTGATTATTTGGTTTTAATGTCCCCTAATTCAGAATAAAAACATTTCGCGTCCCTGGGGGTGAAGCGGTAAATTTTGAAAACCTTAATTTTGTAGGGATAGGGGTTAGACCCCATGTGTTATTTTGAAAGTTGTAGAGCATCATATAAAACGTGAGATTAGCAAAAAAGCCGGTGAACAAATCTCATCTCTTGCCCTTTTTATCGAGTGGCTAGCTGTTGTGAACAAAAACCATACTTATTAGAAAACAGTAGGGCCTACATTTGGAAAATTCTTGAGATTGAAAGAGATCATAAGCTTTTCAGGGTAACGTCTCATTCATTTTCATTCATTTTCAAATGTACTGTTTTCTAATAAGTAATAAAGTTCTAGTGACAGACGAAATTGGTTTGAAGGAATCTGGTTTAGTGGAACCCTTATAATTCATTCAAACTTTCAATGATAAAATATGCCATGTAATATATAAAAGGGCTTGGAATGATGTGTCAAGAGTGAACATAACGTAAACTTGTTAATAGTCGAAATCAGCTCAAATGCAATGGGTTTATTGGAATCATTATGGCTCATTACATCCTTCAATGCTAATATATGGCATGTAATATATATAACGACTTGGAATGATGTATCATGAATGAATATAACGTAAAATTAATGATAGTCTAAATTGGTTTCAAAGAACGTAGTTTAATAGAACCCTTATGGTTCATTGAAACTTTCAATGCTATAATATGGCTTGTAATATGCAAACGTCTTGTAATGATGTGTCATGAATGAATATAACGTAAAATTTATGATAGTCGAAATTGGTTTCAACAACCTGGTTTAATGAAACCATTATCGTTCATTGGAATTTTCAATGCTAAAATATTGCATGTAATATATCAAGCGACATGGAATGTTGTGTCAAGATTGAATATAACGTAAAATTATTGATAGTCGAAATTAGTCTACTTGAACCATTATGGTTCATTGGAACTTTCAATGCTGATGGCTCAAAATTAATGAGATGAGCATTGTCAGTTTTAAGTTTTCGAAAAAATTAACTTGCATTAGAAAATCAGTTTATAATTTACATTGATAGTGCCTTTTGTTTTCTAATGGTTTTTAAAAGGGGCACGCAAAAAAACCTGTTTATTTTTTAGTTCTGGCATAAATTAACAGAAATGGAAGTAAATATTATCATTTCGGGAACGTTTTTCGAAATTGTATAAAATATGATGTAAATAATTTAATTTATTATTCTTTTTAAAAAAGTAAAGCAGAACGCAGTTGTCAATTAGATAATAATTTTGATCAAAATATTTAAAGTTTGAAATATGGATTTATACGGGTAATTATCGTGATATCGTGTTAGGTGTGAATTCACAAAGGAAACTTTAATTTATTTTTTGTATTATGAATCTGTATAATCAATTCAGATTATGATGCAAACGGGCGATAATATATCTATTTATTTATGTGCAAACAATTTAAGATAAATAAACTAATGTTGATTTATTTTCCCTTTTTCCGACGTTCCCGGAAATGATGGTCGCGTTCCCTGAATGATGTTTACGCTCATTCTTTACACTTGACACAAAGAAAACTTTTTCAGCAGTATTAAATCTTTATTTTTCTTTAGGAATTATGACTTTTTGGTCAATTAAACAATATTTTATATAATAATATACCAATTGAGTCTTACAACGAAATCAAAAATAAAGAATCACAATCTTTCTTTACTTCTCAAATACATTGTCATATCACTGAATTATGACCATCCGCTTAGTAATGGAAGCAGCCACCCTTCACTGCTATAACTGCTGCTAGGCGTCGTGGCATGGACGCAAGAAGTGCGCGGTATGTGTCCGATGGTATGGCAGTCAAATTCCGCTTGATGCGCTTTCCACAGAGCTTCGAGAGTCATAGGTAGAGGGTCCAGCTGCCGTATATGGCGATCAAGGTGCTCCCAGAGATGTTTGATTGGATTGATTTCCGGCGAATTAGCGGCCAGGGGAGCACTCGAAAGTCAGTAGAGTGTTCCGCAGATCAATGCAGAAGGAGTGCATTGTCCTGCTGGAACACACCATCACATTGGGGGAACATCGTGAGCATGTACGGGTGCACTTGGTCCGCTATGATTGACAGATAACTACAGCATTCAAATTGCCCTCTAGACGAATCAGTGGACCCAACTGCTCCCAACAGAAGACCCCCCCCCCACACACACATAGACACAGTACCCCCACCAGCCTGTTTCCGGCCCACAATAGCCTCCTGCAGTCTCTTTTCATGGCGTCGGAGAAGGCGACCTTAGCCCACTCGTCTGTGGTCAAATGGCGGTGCTCACGTGCAAAGTCTAAGCGTCGTTGACGATGACCCTGGTCAACATGGGCGCAGCAACCATGCGTAGACTGTTCAGGCCCATCCATAGCAGGGTGCGATCAACGGTAATGTCGGATACACGTCTGTTGGCACCACTGTTGATTCTGGTGGTCAGTTGAAGGACGGTGGCTCTCCTGGCACCTTTTACGAGTCGTCTAGGCTCGTGACCCTTTACAGTGATGGCATTGGGACGCGATTTCTGTCCCTGCTGTCCACTCTTTGTACACCTTCACTACAGTGGACCGCGCAGTATCGGAGATGGTGCCACCCTTGATGCGATAGCCTATTATCATCCCGTTTTGGATGTCCGTTAAATCCGGACGTTTACCCATCTTGAGGCTCGTGCACCTGCCGTTTGATGCACCAGCTTTAAAGCTTTCTGTCTGTTATGCAAATTTTGCAATGTGTAATCGTTGTTGGGACGAACCATGCGTGTGCCTTGAAGGGCTGCTGGTCATAATCATTGAGATGACAGTGTACATTACTTTGCAGGGGACACACTAATTTTACATATAAATGACGCATTCCCATGCAATTTAAATGTTATCGTTCATCTCAACACTACACAATAGAGATCGCTTGCGTGCTTATTTTATAGGAATGGCTCAAAGAAAGCAGCTTTTGGACTTCGAGATGAATACAATTGATATTAACAGAAAAAATGGAAGGAAAGATTCAAATCAGGAACCATGAGTATCACACTCGTTGCCTCTACCAGTCGTGAGAGGTTCCTGGGCCAATGTAAAGAAGGTACAGCAAGGCTGTCACCCGGTGTTCTTAAAGACTACCAGGTAGTCAAGATGCAGGCCACTGATAATACGGGCACCCAGCTTGCAGATCGGTAATTTCTCCTTTCCAACCAATCAAAACATTTGATGAGCACATATAAGAAATTATAAATGGAAACTGGAGATGAAATTGGTGATACTCCAATCATAAGATATTTATATTCACCAGGAACCACGAATCTTGACTACCTGGTAGTCTTTTTCCTTCCATTTTGTCTGATAATATCATTTTCTTAGGATTGGAGTATCTGCAGTTTTCATTTATAATTTCTTAGGAATACAATTGTTGGGTGACACCTTGCAGGCAAAAGTGTTACAGAGACCTCAACTCTGCTAAACATCTCCAAATCTTCCGTTCAAAACGCCGAAGGTGGAAAAATAAGAGTCCGAACAAGTGGAAAGATAAGGGCACTTCGCAGGGTGGTTACTGCAAACCGTAAAACATCGGTTGATGGACTGACAAGATCCTTTACTGACTCTATAAGCTTCGCAAAGATCTGCATTCGCTGGGTTTTTATGGCAGAGCTGCGGCCCGTACACACAACATGATCAGCACCTGCTAACACAGCGCAAAGCAAGGGTTGTAGGCAGATGGTTTGATGAAATGGGGGTGTAAAAACTAGACTGGCCTGTACAGAGCTCCGATTTTAACCTCATTGAAGATCGTTGAGAGGTGTTGGAGCGTTGATAACGCGCAGGAGCGGAGTGCCCGAAATCTGACTGAACTTAGCGAAAAATTCCTGCGGACAGTATGCCCGACGGAATAGAGGATGTGATAGCGGCAAAGGTGGAGCAACTAGATACTAACACAAGTATTTTTCAAAGTGTTTCCATTAAATTGGTGGTGCCCCATGACTTTTACCAAGGTATATTAATGCCTTAAAAGAAAAAAATAAAAATTAGCTTAAAATAGCTAAATCTCTCACCTTTATCTGTATAGAGAATGCAAGCATCATTTCGAGAATGCAGTCATCATTTCGGTAACGCATGTCCGAACGTTCCCGAAATGACCGTTCCCGAAATGACCGTTCCCGAAATTACCGTTCCCGAAATGACCGTTCCTGAAATGACCGTTCCCGAAAACATAGAAGCCGGATTTCAGGGTTATTAGCTAGTAAATCGTGTTATTTAGTATAATTACGCTAAAAGCATATACTTTTGCCGTAAACGAAATATATAATGGCGTTCCCAAAATGATAAGGAATTAATGTACACTACACAAATTATAAACTGAAAGGTGGTTAACCAGCAAAATGAATTACAGATTGCACAAAATACACAAATACTGTCTCCCTTATCGAAAAGCCTTCACGTGCATTTTCACCAGCACCATCTATCGCAGTTATTTCGAAACATTTTGCCCAACCCCTTACTGCGTTCACGAGATGACGTGCTAACTGTCGGACAACATTTGAAAAGCCAATAAATGAAAATCTTAAATAATGAACATACAGTTTCCCATTATTTGTTTAAATAAATGATATATAAAGCTATGTACTAAGGAATATAACTTAAACTTATTGATAGTCGAAATTATTTCAAAGGCACTTGGTTTAATGGAACCATTATGGTTCATTGGAAGTTTCAATGCTAAAATATGGCATGTAGTATACCAAACGACATGGAAGAATGTGTCATGAATGAATATAAAGTAAAATAATTGATAGTTGAAATTGGTTTCAAAGAACCTGGTTTAGTGGAACCATTTTAGTTCATTGGAACTTTCAATGATAAAATATGGAATGTAATATATCAAGCATCTTGGAATGATGTGTCAAGATTGAATATAATTTAAACGTACTGATAGTCGAAATTATTTAAAAGGCACTTGGTTTAATGAAACAATTATGGTTCATTTGAAGTTTCAATGCTAAAATATGGCATGAAGTATACCAAACGATATGGAATAATGTGTCATGAAAGCATATAACGTAAAATTATAGATAGACGAAATTGGATTAAAGGAACCTGGTTTAGAGAAACCCTTATGATTCATGTAAACTTTCAATGATAAAATATGGAATGTAATGTATCAAACATCTTGGAATGATGTGTCAAGATTGAATAATTTAAACGTACTTGATAGTCGAAATTATTTCAAAGGCACTTGGTTTAATGACACAATTATGGTTCATTTGAAGTTTCAATGCTAAAATATGGCATGTAGTATATCAATCGACAAGGAGTGAAGTGTCATGAATGAATATAGCGCAAAATTAATGATTGTCGAAACTGGTTTCAAAGAATCTGGTTTAATAAAACTTTTATGGTTCCAATGAACTTTCAATGCTAAACTATGGCATATAATATATACATATTATATCGACTTGGAACAATGTGTCATGAATGCATATAACGTAAAATTAATGAATAATAAATGAGAGGTCTAATGAGGATATTGGCACGCCAAACATCATATGTTGATATCAATAATTTCGTCAGTAAAATTAAAGATAGACGATATTGGTTTGAAGGAACTTCGTTTAGTGGAATCCTTAAGTTTCATTCAAACTTTCAATGATAGTATATGGCATGTAATATATCAAACGACTTGGAATGAGCTGTGAGGTGTCATGAATGAATATAACGTATAATAAATGATAGTCGAAATTGGTTTGAAAGAACCTGGTTTAGTAGAAACCATGTGTTTATTGAAACTTTCAATGTCAAACAATGCCATGTGTCAAATGATGTTATAAATAAATATAAGGTAAAATTAATGATAGTCGAAACTGGTTTTAAAGAACCTGGTTTAATGTAACCCTTATTGTTCATTGGAACTTTCAATGCAAAAAAATAGCATGTAATATATCGAACGGCTTGGAATGATGTGTTATGAATGAATATAACGTAAAATTAATGATAGTGAAATTAGTTTCAAAGAATCTGGTTTAATGGATACCCTTATGGTTCACTGGAACTTTCATTGCTAAAATATGGCATATAATATATAAATCGACTTGGAATAATGTATCATGAATGCATATAACGTAAAATTAATGATTAATAAATGAAAGGCCTTATAAGGATTTTTTCACGTCAAACATCATATGTTGATATCAAGAATTTCATCAGTAAAATTTATGATAGACGATATTGGTTTCAAGGAACATCGTTTAGTGGAACCCTTATGTTTCATTCAAACTTTAAATGATAGAATTCGTAATATAATATATCAGACGACTTAGAGTGATGTGTCATGAATGAATATAATGTAAAATTAATGATAGTCAAAATGATAGTCAAGGAACCTAGTTTAGTTGAACCATTATGGTTCATGGAAACTAATTGAAACTAATTGAAACTGTGGTTCAGTGCATAAATTTATTTCTCAAGCTGTACATAATATACGAGGGTTGGGGCATAAGTCATGGCAACTATTTTTTTCTCATAATTTTTTTCTATTTTTATTCCTCTAAGGGATAGTTTCACAAAATGTCATATATCTCGAAGAAACCGTTCATTCATAGTATATTTCTACAACACCAGATGCCTTTGTGATTTTCGTTTGTTGCATTGAGAACAATATTATATCAGTTCTTAGTCAACTGCCGTGCAGGATGGATATAACCTGAGTTGTAAAACGCTCGTATATCAATATAGTCGGTCTCCGCTGGCTTTGGTAAGAATTTGAGCACCCACTATACTCTCCGTAATTTTCTCGAAGTGATTTTGAGCTTATAAGGACGGTAAGGAACCATTACGTGGAATACAGTTTCGGACACGAATAGACATTGCAAAAGGAGATGACCAGATTCCACATGGTGAGGGAAATGGTGAAGCAGATGATAAGGGCGCCAGTCACATAGTTGGCAGCGTACTGTGAACGTTCAGGGGACTACTTTGAGGACTCTTTACAACATGTATGTGTATTGTAATGAGTCTGGAACATAAAGTTGTAATGTTATTTCAACTACCTGAATAAACATGAAAAGCAAAATATTTCCGTGTTGCTAAATGTCCTTACATTTCCTCCATTCCTTGTCCTTTCATCTATATATTTCGCAATTTCCACCCACGGTCGAAATCTCACAAAAAAAATAGTTGCCATGACTTTTCCCCAACCCTCGTATGTTATACTTAAAATTTTATAATTTTATAATATTTATTCCACTTTGGAATACAAAATTCACTAAATAAATAAATAAAAAAAATAATATGGCATGTAATAAATCAAACGACTTGGAATGAGGTGTCATAAATGAATATAACGTAAAATAATGATGGTTGAAATTGGTTTAAAGGAACCTGTTTTAGTGGAACCATTATCGTTTCTAAGGAACTTTCATTGCCAAAATATGGCACATAATATATCAAAAGACTTCGAATAACGGTGTCCTGTGTCACAACTAAAAGCTAGCAGAGTGATAATACTTTAGTGAACAGGAGGGGAAGGCGGTAGACACATAATTGATAGAAAAAATAATCAATTTTAATCATTGATAAAGAGTTACGCTCAACTGATGTCAGGCATAACGAAATTAATGGTTTTACAAATTTGATGAATTCAGCCACTGGCTTATTCAATATCGTAAATCCGTACAAAGGATCTGGAATAATTTTGTCCAAAATTACACAAAGTATCTTCTTACGCTGAAGTAACTATTTCATAAATGTCCGAGTTAAGGTGCTGATGAGGATCCTGTCCCGTGGGGCGTCTTAAGCGTTGAATCCGAAATAAACTCCTTCCTTATGCCTTAATCCAAGGCTGGCTCGGTTTCTTGGTCCTCGACGTAAAGCACGGCTGGGCTAGGCTGAGGCTGAACGTCCAGCTTTCCTGTTTCGGGTGCGCCAGCGGGGATCACGCGGTACGCCACCTTTTCCCAAAGGCTATCGTGGAAGGTTGCAAAAGCAGCAACGCGGCCTACCGAGCGCGGTAGCACGACTAGGGCCCTGTCAATACTACGAGACGCTAAAGGCACGCATATATTGCTTAATGGCTCCTTCTTCTCGGAAGAGACCGAAGTTTGCAATTGCCACTGGTTTGCATTCGTCTTGACATCTCCGTCGGCATCTTCAAATCCGTTCACAGCTGGGCTAGAGGTCCCTTGTCGAATGGCGCCGTTTTCAATGTCGGTCAAGACGAAATCATCCAATTTGGCTCGTGGAATATTTTCCAATTGCTTAGTTCCTAAAATAGCTTCCTCCGTTTCTTGGACAAACGATTCACTGACTGGCGAGTGAGATTTCCGGTCGCTCTTGTCGGAAGAATTTATCTCCGCAAGGATTCCGGGCAAAATCGAAACTCGTGGTCGAGAGTCTTTACTAACAAACCCTTCTGAGGTGAATTTAAGTTTATCTTGCTCACTGCGATAAAACATACGCGTGTGATAGCCAACTCCGTCTCTGACTCCAGTCTTTACGTGTACGGTCCCGCACGTCGCCACTGAAGAGCACTTATCTCTAGTCTTACCGGCTTGGCCAGCTTTTCCTATCCTATCTGGAATCCTCCTTAATTTCCAGCTGCTGTTCCTTGCCTGGTTTCCACTCTCCGTTCCGGGTTTGGTGCGTCGTCTCGGCCTATCACCATCATCCACCTTCACTTCGGGTTTCCTCTCTTTCCGCATCCAAGAGCGA